>JAQSEB010000233.1:0-331818 GCA_030063045.1 Pratylenchus scribneri
GATTAATATAAATGAAATTACGACAATGAATATTCCAATTTTTGGAGCTTTATACATCAAATCAGTCAATCATGTGTCCATTAAAATATTTAAGCATCCAAACAAAAAATTTAACCTAGCCAATCTAAAATTCCATACACAGAGCTTTGAAATTCTTAAATTTTGGTAAAATTTATTACTTGATTTGAGGATTAAGATAAGATCTAGATCGGCCAAATCTAAATTAAACAAGTCTCGGAACTAGGGCTCTTTAGACGCATAATATATTAATTGGTTATATATCGGGTGACTTTCTCTTTTTTGACCATAACTTTCTTCCCTATTTTTGGTCAAACATTTTGATAAAATATTAGTAAAATTTGAAACAATCTAATTATGAAAAAAATTTATTTAATTTACAGCTGGACTCGGTTTTGTGCACGAAAATCCACATTTTTCTGGAATTTTATTGGTTTTCAATTTTGGTGCCGGCTTCTTGGATATTTCCATTTTGAATGTAATCGACGATTCAAAATCGGCCAATTTAATGGAAAATAAACGAATTGAAATTTTGGGAATGGCCGGCGATGGCCAATTATGCGGCCTTGATATTGACGAAAAAATTGTAGAATATTTTGCCGAAAAGGTTGTCCAGAAATTCACAGTGATGGATTTGATGGGAAATACAAAAATAATGCAAAAATTACGAATGGAATGCAAAAAATTAAAGGAAAATATGTAAGTTAAAATAATTGAAAATATAAAATAATTGATAAAAAAAAACTTGTATTTTTTTACACATAATCCACTATTTGAGAATCTTAAATTATTAATGTAATACCCAAATAAGGGAGTTTTAACGGATACCATTTTTACCTAAAGATAATTTTTTTCCTAAAAAATGTTTTTTTAACTAAAACTTAGTTTTTGACTTCTAATAATTCAGAAACCGATTTTAGACTCTATACAACCTTTATCAATTTGTAGGTCCTCATTTAAACACATCGATGGCTATATAAATATCCGATTTTAGCCTAAAATTAAAATGTTTAAAACCAAAAACAGGAAAATGTGGTTTAAACGGTTTTAATACCTTTTAATTTGAACAAACCAAAAACAGGAAAATGTGGTTTAAACGGTTTTAATACCTTCTCCGAGTCACTCAAATAGTCTAAAGAAGGCTAGACTCAGTGAAATCCCGCAGGGATTCCAAAAACGAAATGTCCCAAGCATAGATCCACATATCTCAAGGGAAAAGAGCCCCGCAGGGGCTAGTTTATATATATATATAAAAAATTTGAAATTCGTTAATTATTTCAAGTTGGCGAAAATCTAGCCAGCCACTTTTAGCCATCTTTTCTGAAAAGTTACCTATATCGATGGCATATACCAGAAAATTCCAACTTTTTCAAAAACTTAAAGTGGCTTCGAGATATTAGCCAAAAACCGGTTTAAAAAAATTGAACTTTTTCGGTTTGTTCAGGTAAAACTTTTTTCCTTTTGATTTTTCGATACCCATTGTTATCCTAGGATTTTAAGTTGAAGTCTTAGCTACAAAATGATATATGGTTTATGGGGTCTAAACTCAAAACCCTGGGCCCTAGAAGCCGGCAAATGGGGCCAAGTCGGCACTTTTTCCTTTGTGGCCGATTTGGTAAGAGGGGAGGAATTGCACGGAGGTCGCGGTTTCGAATCCCACCATGGGCAGATAATTTTTTTAGAGGTTTTCGATTATAGGGATTACGAATTTGAGGTTTATTTTGAGAATTAAACCGGTTTAAATTTTTAAACCGGTTATGCGCGAGTTGAATTTTCATTAGAAAAATGAGGAATGGATTCTAATATGAAATATAACCCTTCTAGGAATCTTTTAAAGCGCGATAGCGCTTTCTTTCTACCGTCTCACGTATTCCTTCCGTCATCCCCCTAAGAACCAGCGGGCTTGACCCGCTGGTTCTTTATTAAAAGAGAAAATAATATATAATTTATAAATAAAATTTTTTAATTGTTTATAAACAAAAAAATTTTTTCATTGTTCGGAAAACAAAAAAAATATATAAATAATTTTGTATTTTTTTAATATTTTAAAAATTTTATTACTGAAAAATGAGAATATAAATAATATTCTGAAATTTTTTAAATTTAGAAAATGGAAAAAAATAACTAAATATAAAAAATCATAATTATAAAGATTCTTCTTATCGGCGGCACCTCTCGAATTCCACTGATCAAACGGTTATTAATGGAAAATGGATTTAATGAACAACAACTGTGCACAAATTTCGACTTGGGAATTAATGCAAAAGGCGCCGCAATTTTTGGCTCAAAATTAGTTTAAGAATTAATATGGAAATAAATTTAATTAAAACATTTATTAGGGAAAAATTTTATCACCAAATTGTGGTCAACTATTGAATGGATTGGACATTCTTTTACCATCGCATTCCGAATGTATTGTTCTTTTTCCACCGGGGAAAGCATTCCCAACTGGGTTCCAAACATCTTCGCCGGATGTGCCAATTTCTTGCCAAACCAGCGAGGATGGACAAAGTTGCATTCGATTAGAGGTGAGTGATGAAGAAACAAAATATTTATTAATGATGATAATGATACAATTTTAATTTGGAAAAAAAATTTTTAATCCCATTTTTTATTTTTGGTACTATGCCTTTTTTACCCCAAAGTTAATTGGTGACTTCTAATAAATCACCAGTTTTATTAGGTTTTATAAACCCTATACAATCTGTAGAATCATCGAAACGCATCGAATGGTATTAAAAATATCAGGTTTTGACACAAAATTAAAGTTTAACACCAAAAACTAGAAATAAGGTTTAAACAATTTAACTCGCTCAGTTTCGTTTTAAACTAGGATTGGAGTTATTTTGAAAATCTTGTTACAGTTTTATGAATGCGGTGAATTTTTTGCCTTTGTCACAGTCGATGGGCTTCCTCCAGAATCGAAGGCGGGTACAGTGAAAGTGGATTTGGAAATTGGATTGACCAAAAATGGACTTCCCCACGTGGAATGTTTACAAATCAGTTATCCAACAACAAGTTCCAATGCATTTCGGGTTCCACAACAAATGAAACATCTATTGCCCTTGGAATTTGGCCATTTCCATGGATGCCAATTTCCATTGCCATCATCTTCAAATTCTGAAATGAAGAAGGAATTGATTTATGAAGAAGAAATCGAAGAAAATATTCCGGTAAAATTTTTTAAAAAATTTTAATTAAAAATCAATTTTTTGATCCAAATAACACCAAAAAATTACTCTAAAATTCCTATCATTTTCCTGTCGAAGCCCAATTCTCAACCACAGAAAATTTTTTCACAAAACAAATTAAAAAAGTTTTTATTATTATTTTAAAATTGTTTAACTAAGATTTTTTCCTAAGCATAAAATGAGTTTATGTAATTTTTTAATTGTATAAAATTTACTCTTTAATGAATTTAATTTCGAAAATATTTCAATTTAAAAGTAATTAATTTAATTATATTTTTAATTTTAATTAATATTTATTTTATTATTTTTAATGAATTTTTTAAAAAATTATTTTTAAGCCTAAAAAACCAAAAATGGAAGATGCCGAAAGGGAATGCCCATTTTGTCTTAATGAATTTGGCCGACATAATGATCGTATATTTTGCGAACCATTACATACTAAAGGTGAAAAATATTCTTCAGTTACAAATTATTATTTTTGAAATATTATTTACCTTTTATTGATGAAAATTTTTTCAAAAATTAAATTTATATTTATAGAAAAAATTTCACAAAAACGACATTCAATTTGTGCACAATGTGTTATTCAAAGTGCAAGAATTTTGGTGCAGGATAGAGCATTGACACATGGAGGCGCAGGTCTACCATGTATGGCAACGGAATGCACAAATGTTCTCACACTCGGTACAAAAATTTCATTTCATCAAAATTAAAAATCTATAGCGTAAAATAACTTACTTTATGATTTTTTTAAAATATTTTTATCCTAAATTTGGACATTCCTTGCGAATTAGGGTCTCGACAAAAATTTTTCCATAAATAACCTTCATATTCGAGTATGTTTGTTGAATACTAATGGCCATTTATTTTTAATTAAAACTTTCCGGAAAACAGGCGGAATAAAATCTTTATTGGAAGGAATTATGATTTAATGTTAAAACATTCCGAAAATTAGATGGATTATGATTAATTCTTTCCCGTTAAAACTTTCCGGAAAACAGGCGGAATTATTATGATTTAATTCTTTCCGGAAAACAGGCGGAATTATTATGATTTAATTCTTTCCGGTTAAAACTTTCCGGAAAACAGGCGGAATTATTATGATTTAATTCTTTCCGGTTAAAACTTTCCGGAAAACAGGTGGAATTATTCTTTCCGGTTAAACTTTCCGGAAAACAGGGGGAATTATTATGATTCAATTCTTTCCGGTTAAAACTTTCCGGAAAATATGTGGAATTATTCTTTCCAGTTAAAACTTTCCGGAAAACAGGCGGAATTATTCTTTCCAGTTAAAACTTGATGGAAACAAATCCCTTTGAAAATAGATCAATTCCCTCCGAGTCACTCAAATAGTCTAAAGAAGGCTAGACTCAGTGAAATCCCGGAGGGATTCCAAAAATGAAGTGTCCCAAGCATAGATCCACATATCTCAAGGGAAGAGAGCCCCGGCAGGGGCTAGTTAGTAACTAACTTATTTAAAGTTATTTTAAAAAATTTTACATCTCCTATATTAGAATTATTGGTATAATTTTTGTTCGCAAAAACATGAACTTCTTTGTAAAAATATTTATTTAATCTGAAACCGAAGGGACTTGATCAGTTTTTTTTCTTTTTAAATTAATATATTTTACATTATTATTAAGCTCAAATGCGAAGAATACTGCCCAATAATGTTTTGGAACAATTTGATGAGTTGGCAATTGAATATTCCATTGAAAATGTCGACAAGTTGGAAAGGTGGGAAAACAAAATTAGTGAAAATTTTTATTAATATATTTATGAAATAAATTTTTAAAATCGATATATAAATATTAAAAAACTATTATGGATGAATTAATTGTAAAATTTTCTGCTACTGCAAAACAATTTTTCAAAAATTTTTTCTAATAAATTTATTAAATTTACTATTCCCATCCCATCTGACCAAAATAATAAAAAAAAAGAGAAATTCTCAGTAGATTGTATTTTTATTTTTATGGAAAGATTGTTCTTTATTGTCCACTAGGGTTGCTCAAAGTTGGTTACAGTTTGAGAAAATTGATGGAATTTCAAAACGGAAAACTGACATTTTTAAAAAACCAAAAATCGGTTATTAAAATTAACAGGTTCGAAAACCGATTTTGAACAACTTTATTGACCATATCTCAGAGAGGATAAATTTTGTATTTAAATAAGATTATTAAACTGAAAATGTATAGAAGAAAATAAAAATTGATTTAGAAGAAAAATCCAAAACATATTAATTATTTATATATAAATTCTACTTAATTAGATAAAAAATAAATAAAAATTTGATTAGAGAAATTACGAATTAAATAACAATATAATTAAAATAAAATATTTTATCATTTTAAGATGCACAAATTGTAATTTTCGAATGATATTGGAGAGCAATTCGACTGAAATGCGCATATTTCGTTGCCCTGAATGCAATTATGAAATATGCCGTAAATGTAAATTCCAATTGAACGAACATTTAGGACAAAGTTGCGAACAATTGGAGGAGGCAGAGATGGAACGCATTCGATTAGAGGGAGAACGAATTCGATTAGTGGAAGAAATGCAAAGTCAGGAAGAGAAAATGGAAAAACAGAGGATTGAAGGTGCATTTTTTAAATTTAAATTAATTCTACGATATCATATTCGAAACTCAAAAATATGGTTTTAGTTTCTATATAATAATCTGGAATATTTTTGAAAAAATTTTAAAAATTCTGACAAAAATTCTGGTATAAATTTATATTTTACTTAATTTTAATAAAAATTATTTAAAAGATATTAAAAAATGGAGGTTATGTTTTATAGGAAATTCCATAGCCGTTCCCAAATCCCAAGCTGGAATTAATCAGCAAAATGATAAAAATAAATAAAAAAAAAATATAATAGAAGTAAGTTTAATTTATTTTTACAGGTCATTCTGAATTGTATTATGCAACAATGAAAAAGCTGTTATTCAGTTTGTTTTTTTTCAATAAAATTTTAAAATATTAATAAAATTGCAAATGGCTTTCAATTTTTTCGACACAAAATTTTGTCAATTTAATGTGTTTCTTTTGGCTATTTTAAATCAAAAACGCTGTTTCCTTCGATTTTCAAAATATCAACAAAAAATTTAAATTTGTTCTTTTCAATTTTAATCTAATTTTATTCAATCACAGAGTCAATTCCCTTCTATGATGGCCCCAATCATGCCTTGTCCATTCCTTATCATTTTGCCAATTCGTTGAGGACTACTTTTTCAGCTGGTTCAAATACAACAAAGCGCTTAGCAAAAGAAATTGCCGAAATCCATGAGTCACTTCCCATTAATACTAAAAGCAGCATTTTTGTCCGGGCTTGCGAGGAGAGATTGGATGTTATGAAGGTTGTTAGATGTTGAGAAAATTAGATAATTTAAAAATTTGGGAGTACTTCCATTAGCCCACCCTCATTGGCAATAAAATTAAAATCCATTAAAAAATAATTTTTTTTCATGAAAATAAATTTGGGCCACATCGAAACTTAATTTTTTTTTAAATTATATTTAAACTTAAAAATAGAAAAATAACACTTTTTAAGAATTGTTAAGATTTGTTAGGCTACTAATTAATAAAAGTTGTTTCGTCTGTTTTCACAAGTAAATTTCGCCTTTTTTCTCCTAATAAGAGATGAGACTTACTAATTATTCAATTTTAGGTTTAGATCACATTTTATTCATATAGATACCTAAAAAAGCATTTTTAATCATTGATTGATATTTTTCAAAAACAAAAAAAATTTCAAAAAATTTTTTAACCAAAAATGGAATACCAATTCCATAAATATTTGAACATTTTCCAAAAGGATTTATATATTAAATTATTAAATTTTATTTTCAATAATTTCAGGTTTTAATCATTGGACCGGCCGGAACGCCCTATGCCAATGGATGCTTCGAATTTGACGTGTTTTTCACTGCGAATTATCCGAATGAACCAATGAAAATAAACTTTGAGACTACCGGCAATAAAACGGTAAGTTTGGTCGGTGGGTGAGAAAATAATGAATAGGCCGAAAATAGTAGAAAGGACAAAGGACCCACACTTTTTTAAAATAGTCCAATGATGGTTTTAAACCGAAATGTTTGGTTTTGTCCGGTTTTTGAAAAAAATTTAAAAAATTTTTAAAATTTTAATTTTTCATTAAAATCAAAAAAAATCAAACAAAAAAATTCAACCTATCCGATATTATTTTCTTCATCAATTTCTAAAACTTTTTATCGCAAAAAAAGAGAGAAATTTTAACGAAGAATTGCTTCGCAGGGATTAAAATAGCCAATAATCACCAAATTCTGTCAGGTAAAAATTTTTAACTCAAAACCCCTCAGGAGAGAAAGTTAAAAACCAATAGGTTTTGAGCCTCAATTTCGGTTTTGGCCAGTTTTTGAAGTTCGGTTTTGAGAGCCAAAAATCCTTAGTTTCGGATTTTAAGCCGACTTTGGATTACCCTACTTTTTATCATTATTTTTTATTTTTATACAATTTCCTTTAATAATTTAGGTTCGCTTCAACCCAAATTTATACGATTGTGGGAAAGTTTGCTTGTCCATTTTGAACACATGGACTGGAAGCGCTGCAGAGCGATGGAATCCGTCAACATCAACATTGCTCCAAGTGTTGGTCTCGATTCAGGGATTGATTTTTGTGGAAGATCCGGTCTGTGTCTTTTATGTTTTATTTTCATTATTATAGTGATATTATACTAAAATATATGTCACAGGCGAAAGCGCGAAAGTGGAAATCACACACTATCTCGCCGAAAGAAGCAGAGAAATAAAAAACTAGGGCTAGAGTTAGGGTAAGGCAAGCATGGGTTTAGGGTTAGGGAGTAAGGGTCTAGGCTCTAGGGTTAGGTTTATGCTCTATAGTGTGCGATTTCCACTTTCGCCTAGGCAAAACCAGTTTCGCCTGATTTCCACTTTTTTTCGCCGGTAAAATATATACTTATTAGAGAAAAAAATATTTTTACTTTTTTTACAAAAATTTTCGTTACCCCATGTTTTTTTCCACAAAAGTAATTTTTGACTTCTAATAAATCAGAAACCGGTTTTAGGCCCAAAACCGTATATCAATTTGTAGATCTCATCGAGACGAATCGAAATATGTAGTATTTAAAATGTCAGGTTTTGGCCCAAATTAAAATATTTAAACCCACAAATTGGAATTATGGTTTAAACGGTTTAACTCGCGTTTAATTTTAACTAAGAAATATGTATATGTCAAAATAAATACGTGTTTCGGGTTACAGATTTATTCGAAGTGAAAAAATATTTTTGGGTTAAAAAATTATGTTAAAAAGATATTTTCCTTAAAATTTTTCATTTAATTTATATTATAGTTTTACAATGAGCCAGGCTATGCGAACATGCGAAATACGGTGGAGGGTGAAAAGGAATCATGTGAATACAATGTCAACATTCGAAAAATGTGTGTTCGATGGGCAATGCTTCAACAACTTCAAGTATATTTTATTAATCCTTCTTTTATCCTTATAAAATAATTTTCATTCTTTTCCAAGAATCCGCCCAAGGCATTCGCCGATGTTATTGAATGTCATTTTTGGTTGAAAAAGGAAGAAATATGTGCACAAGTGGATGCGTGGATTGAAGATTTTCAAAGCCTGGTAGAGGCTGGAAAAGTGTCCAGCTTCCATTCTAATTTGAATGACGAGCTCAAGGTCCTTTTTTTTTTTAATTTTCAAGAAAAATGTATTTACCCAAAAATGACTGAATTTACCCGAAATTTTTCGTGGCAATAATAATAATATTTTTTTTCAGGCCAAATAATTTATTAGCCAAATCAGACTTCTTCGTCCTAGACCTAAGAAGACTAAGCCCTCAATAATAGTTGTGGCCAAGTTATATGGCCTCAAAAATATTATTTTTTTTGACACGAAAAATTTTGGATAAATTCAGTAATTTTTTGGGCATTTTCCAATTATAAGCATTAAAATTTATCGCAAAAAATTTTTTCTAAAATTACAAAAAAAAAGCTTTTATAAATTTATTTGTTAGCCTATAGATTGAAAAATAAGCCCTGTGTGATTGGAGAAAAAGGAAATTTTAATTATGAATAAAAATAAAATAAGAACCAGGTTTCCAGTCAGTGCAGTATAAATTTTGCCTCCAGATAAGATTAAATCACTAATGGTAATGGTATAAAAAAATTTCAATTAAAATTTTGACAATTTCAATACTATGTGAATAATTACCGTATTTATTCTATCAGTAACCCATGGTCTTATACGTTTCAGAGCCATCCGAGGTGTGGAATTTTCTGAAATTTTTGACACAAAAAATACTTATTCCGGCTTAATTTCACCTAAAAATTTGTTATTTTTGACATAAATTTTTCGATGGGTGGGCTACTAATAGAGACTGGGCATCTTTAATACGGTAATTCGGGAGCGGAAATTTCTAACAATTTCATATTTTTCCACAGATATTGTTTGGAAAACTCAAGACGAAATTTTCTTCAATGAAATGCCCTCCTGCTCTTCAAAATGCAGCTGCAAAAGGAGACAAAAAAGATGATGATTGATGACAATATGATGAACATATTATAATTGATTAATTAATAAATAATAAGCAAAATTGTTCAATCCAATAATAATTCTCTGTTCCATCCATCTTAATGAAAGTGCTAATTTTTCATTTTTTTTTAAATTTTCTTTGAAAAAATAAATCAATGTACGAATTTATGCAAGTCAAAAAAAATATTAAGGGGTATAAAATAAAAATATTTTCTAAATACCTTTTTTTATTATAACAGTCTTAATAATTTTTTGACTTAAAACGATTATATTAAGATATAAAAATTTAATTTTTTTTAATCAATTATCGGATATACATATTTCATTGTTCATTAATAAAATTAGGAAAATTGGAATTTTAATTAACTTTTCCCACGATTTTTGGCCTATATCTTTAACGGTAACAAATTTGCTAAGCTTAGAGAAAATATTAAACCAAAAAATCAAATTTTTCCTCCTGGGAACCTTTTTCATTCAAACGTTTTTGTGTTTTTCTTCCTCCAAACATTTCTCATTAATCAAATATAAGCAAAAAAAGCTTGATTTTCTCTTCATAACAGATGAATGTACTCCTCTTCGCTCTTCCCATTTCGCCTTAATCTTTTAAAAAATCTACCCACCATTTTTGTCTATTATTTTTGTAAAAACATCAAATTGTAAAAAAGCGTAAAAAAATTATTTTTAATACTGGCACAGGTTAGATTAGGTATTTATTAAATCAACAATGATTGTTATAGTGAACCAGAGCAATGTTCACATTTTCTCTAAAAATACTTTCAAAACTAAAATTTATTCAACAATCATTTTTAAAAATAAAAAAGAAAATTTTATAAGTGAAACAAAAATCAAACCAACTTACTTTTTTTATATTTATCGATTAATAAAAAGAGATTTTAATAAATTAGAGATTTTCGATACGGCATTTGCGCCGCAGATATTTATGATGGAACGCGTCGGTTGTGGGTGGCTAAAATTTTTTATTTGATAACTCATCTCGTCAGCCTAGTTTTAACCCATATCTTTTGAAATATTTTGTTTACTCATTTTATGTAAGTTATAATTTTTATTTTTCGGTAGAGCAACAATCGATTAATTCGATTTATTGTCATTTACTGGTAATAGGACCAAAATTCCCAAGATTTTTCTTTTTAATAATTTTAACAATTTTTTAATTTTTTTAAATCAATTTTGAGAGAATGGAAGTCAAAACTGAACCATCAGACATGGAATTGAGTGGAAAATATGAAAAATTGCAGAAAGATTATGCCGAATTGGAGAAGGAAATGACGGAATTGCGCAAAGAAAATGCTGAATTGAAAAATGAAGCAAGAAAGAATGAAAAATACAAACAGCAAAATGCCATACTAATCGCAGAATTGACCAAATTAAAAGGACAAAATCGACAGCCACAACAGAAAAATTTGGGGAGGCAACAAAGCCAAAAGTCGATGATGGATAATTCGGTTCATTTTTAATTTCAACGCATCATATTTATCGATTTTTTTAGCAAAGCAGCACATTTGAGGATTTGCCAACCGAGGAGACAGAACAAAATGATGAATTTGCTGCCGAAACAATGATGATGAATCCTCAATTGGATCAGCGAAAACAATCGCAGGTTCCCAATTAAATAATGCATATAAAAATAAACACATTTGTAGAATTTGACCAACATTAATGATTCGATTGGAAATGCCTCCGCCATTATCAAACAGGAATATGAAAATGCGGAAATGGGAACAAATTGCCCATTTCAAATACAAACAACATCATCGTCATTGAATGATGAAGAAGATTATGGCGCTGAGATGGATTTGGAGGATGAAGAAGAAGAGAATGGAACAAGGTAGCCAAATATTTTGGATTTCATACAATAAAAAAGGACCTGTTTAGTGAAAATGCGGAAATTGGCGGCATTGACGGACAAATCGAATTTGCACCCATAAAAATTGGAAACATTGTAAGAATTTCTGATTCTTTTATTTAAAAATTGAACAAAATTTTGCACAGTTCAAATGCAATTGGCCAGGATGCGAATATCAGAGCAAAAGGTTGGCCCATATGCAGACCCACGGGCGTACCCATACCGGTGAAAGACCATATGTATGCGAGGAATGTGGCAAATCATTCAAGCATTCGACCTCATTGAAAAAACATGCATTAATTCACAGTGGAGAGAAGCCCTATCATTGCGATGTTTGTGGCAAATCGTTCAGACGGGACGACCATTTGGTTGAACATAAACGAATTCATACGGGCGAAAGGCCATATGTTTGCGAGGAATGCGGCCAATCATTCACACAATCGCACTCATTAAAATATCATAAACTGACCCGACATTCCCGGATGGTATTATTATATTTAAAATAAAATTAGGGATTAATCCAAAATCTTTTATAAGGTACTATTTGAAGTTTAGGTGCTGGAAAGGGAAAAAAGATGAGGATGATGATGATGATGATGAAGAAGAGATGAAACTGAGGATAATCTTCATTATCCTTTGTTTCCCTACCAGCACCTAAACTGAAATGGTACCAAAAATTTTCATTTACAGAATTTGGACAATTCGGTGGAAAATGCAGAAATGGCAGCAAATTCCCAATTTTTTCAAATGCAAGCAACAACATCATCGACTTTGAATATGAATGATGGGAATAAACCGGACAAGAAGCGAATGAAAACAACCTAAATCATAGAAGAATTGAACCATAAATTGATTTACATAAAAAGCATTCATTTATTCCATCTTCATCAATTTTATTGCAATTAAATTATTTTGAATAAAATTTTGACCTTCAAATATTTTATTGATTTTTATTTGTTTTTTATTCAAAAAAAAACTTATTTGCTTTTACTTTTTCATGTTTTAATATAAATTTTGTTCATTTTTAGTCCTAATTAGAATGCTTGGAATCAATTTTGGCACATCTACAATTTCCTGCGCATATGTTGGCGAGGATGTACAACCCAAAATTGTTGGGCAACAAGGTTTAATCAATATTTTTAAAAAATTTTGGTTCTTTCCTGTTATCGGAGAGGGGGAATGGTGAAGAAGAAAATGAAGGAAAGACAAAAATTATGATGTTTAGGAAGAACGAAGAAGACGAGGTTAAATAAGTAGATTTGTGGATGATTAGGATGAAGAAGAAAAAGGAGATGATGAAAAAGATGAAGAAGAAGATGGTGGATGATAAAATGAAAATTAAGATGATGGGGAAGAGATGAAATGAACTCTCTTCTTGTTAATCTTCATCATCTTATTTATCATCATCTTCACCCTCATCATCTTCTAATTCTAACCCTCATCATCTTCTTCTTCTTCACCCTCATCATCTTCTTCTTCTTCATCCTCATTATCTGGTTCAACATTTTTAGCATCTTATTCTTCACCCTCATCATCTTCTTCATCTACTTCATCCTCATCATCTTCTACATCATCCTCATCATCATACTCATCATTATCCTCTTCTTCTTCATCATCATCATATTCTCCATTATCATCATCTTCTTAACCATCTTCTTTATCATCATCTTCCTTGCTTTAGCCTCATCATCATCTTCTTCTTCATCCTCATCATTCATCATCTTCTTCTCCATCCTCACATCATCATCATCTTCATCCTCATCATCTTCTTCATTAACTTCTTCATCTGCTTCATCCTCATCATCATCATCTTCTTTTTCATCCTCATTATCTTTATCATCATTTTCTTCTTCACCATCCCCCCCCCCCCCCACCGATAATGGGAAATTACCAAATTTTAGTATTAAATTTTTCCCTCTTAAGTATTTTTCACTATGAATTATGTATTTTTGGGTAGTAAATTTTTTTGCCCTAGACTTTCTGTGGCATATTTATCGTTATTATCGATTAGATTAAGCCAAGGTTAGTAAGGCTGTCCAAAGTCGATTTAAAAAACTGAGGTTTTTAACAAAAATTTTGCCATATTCGATAATTTTATACATAATTAGAACAAAAACACATTTTTAGGGCCAAAAGTAACATTTAAAAATGTAAAAAATAAATTTAATTTTAAGAAAGCTCCTGTGTCTTTTTCAAGTGTAATAATGATGCAATTGTTGTCGGAAAGCAGGGAGAAATATCGAAATTATCGAGTCAAGGACATGCGATTTATGGTAAGTAATAAAATTCTACGAATTTTGCATTGCTAAGATTGTAATTGTGTTTTTGTTTGCTAAGATTGTAATTGTGTTTTCGCTTGCTAGGATTGTAATTGTGTTTTCGCTTGATAAGATTGTAATTGTGTTTTCGCAGGCTAAGATTGTAATTGTGTTTTCGTTTGATAAGATTGTAAATGTGTTTTCGTTAGCTAAGATTTGTAAATGTGTTTTCGTTTGCTAAGATTATAAATGTGTTTTCGTTTGCTAAGATTATAAATGTGTTTTTGTTTGCTAACATTGTAATTGTGTTTTTGTTTGCTAACATTGAATTGTGTTTTTGTTTGCTAAGATTGTAATTGTGTTTTCGTTTGATAAGATTGTAATTGTTTTTTTTTGCTAACATTGAATTGTGTTTTTGTTTGCTAAGATTGTAATTGTGTTTTCGTTTGATAAGATTGTAATTATGTTTTTGTTTGCTAACATTGAATTGTGTTTTTGTTTGCTAAGATTGTAATTGTGTTTTCGTTTGATAAGATTGTAAATGTGTTTTCGTTAGCTAAGATTGTAATTGTGTTTTCGTTTGATAAGATTGTAATTGTGTTTTTGTTTGCTAACATTGAATTGTGTTTTTGTTTGCTAAGATTGTAATTGTGTTTTCGCTTGCTAAGATTGTAATTGTGTTTTCGCTTGATAAGATTGTAATTGTGTTTTCGCAGGCTAAGATTGTATTATAAATGTGTTTTTGTTTGCTAACATTGTAATTGTGTTTTTGTTTGCTAACATTGAATTGTGTTTTTGTTTGCTAAGATTGTAATTGTGTTTTCGTTTGATAAGATTGTAATTGTTTTTTTTTGCTAACATTGAATTGTGTTTTTGTTTGCTAAGATTGTAATTGTGTTTTCGTTTGATAAGATTGTAATTGTGTTTTTGTTTGCTAACATTGAATTGTGTTTTTGTTTGCTAAGATTGTAATTGTGTTTTCGTTTGATAAGATTGTAAATGTGTTTTCGTTAGCTAAGATTGTAATTGTGTTTTCGTTTGATAAGATTGTAATTGTGTTTTTGTTTGCTAACATTGAATTGTGTTTTTGTTTGCTAAGATTGTAATTGTGTTTTCGCTTGCTAAGATTGTAATTGTGTTTTCGCTTGATAAGATTGTAATTGTGTTTTCGCAGGCTAAGATTGTAATTGTGTTTTCGTTTGATAAGATTGTAAATGTGTTTTCGTTAGCTAAGATTGTAAATGTGTTTTCGTTTGCTAAGATTATAAATGTGTTTTTGTTTGTTAACATTGTAATTGTGTTTTTGTTTGCTAACATTGAATTGTGTTTTTGTTTGCTAAGATTGTAATTGTGTTTTCGTTTGATAAGATTGTAAATGTGTTTTCGTTTGCTAAGATTATAAATGTGTTTTTGTTTGCTAACATTGTAATTGTGTTTTTGTTTGCTAACATTGAATTGTGTTTTTGTTTGCTAAGATTGTAATTGTGTTTTCGTTTGCTAAGATTGTAATTGTGTTTTCGGTTGGACTAAACGCCTGGATTTTACCGGGAAAGGCTAATTTACGAAATTTGGTCCAACATTTATATAATGATATTACCAAACTTGAAGCAAAACTCTCCTGAAAAATTTATTATAAAATTAAAATACATTTAGTAATTTATTGTTTTATTCAAAATAATATTATATAATTCTAGATTTCAAGCGTCTAATTGGTCAAAAATTTGCACATGAATCTGTAATTGATTGGCAAAAAGCAGTACCTTATGTTCCAATTCGACAAATATATGGCGGGAAACCTGTATTCGAAATTGTTCAAAATGGTGAAAACAAAATCAAAGGAACAGAACAAATTATGGCCGAAATATTGACCAAAATTCGCCAACAAGCTGAAAAGGTAGGTCATTCCAAGAAAATTTTAGGTCATTCTTACAATTTTGAAAGTGGGAATTTTATATAGACCAAAAATTAAACTAAAAATTTACAAAAATTTTCTTACGGCTTAATTCTGTACTACATCGAATTTGTCCATATTTTCAATTTAATTGACCCAATGCCAACATTTGCCAAATGAATATCAAGGACATAAGCTAGGGAGAGGGGGGGATATGCGGGAATGTTCCTTTGTCAAAATAAAATCGAAGAAAAAGGGAAAAATTTTTCCTATCAAATTATACAAAAAAAAACCTAGAAATTTCCAAAACAATTTTTTCCTTTATTTGATTAAATTTTCTTATAAAAACTCCAAAATTTTGATTACATTTTTTTGTATATTATTTATAAATTTTTATATAACTTTTGGCCTATAAAAATATTGGATTTTTGCAAAAAAGGGATAAAATTTTTTTGATGATTCTCTCCCTACGCCTAAAAATTTTATTTGACTACGCCTTTGAGGCCTATCCCCAGGGTAAATGTTGGCAATTGGCCTACCAAAATTGACAAAAATATTGGACAAAATGAAAGGCCTCTGATTAATATGCTTTTATCATTACAAAATTAAAATTACCCTTTAAAAATGCTTTATTAAATTAAATCTAATAAACACAAAAATAAAATTAATTAATAAAAATTCGACTTTATTTACTATTTTAAAATATTAATACATTTTTCTTTTTTCAGTTCCATTATGAAAATTTGAAGGGAACATTTCAACCAGTTTTGCTAAAAGTGGAGGATATCCACCTAGAAAATGTGGTTTTGACTGTGCCTGCTTGCTTCAAAATGATACAAAAACATGCAATTGAAGAAGCCGCTAAAATGGCTGGTTTCGAAAAAATTCAATTGGTGGAAGAAAGTTTTGCAGGTGAGCAAAAAAAAATATTAATTATATAATTACAACTGTAAATGGAAATATTAGCTTTTAAATTTATGCCATTCACAACGATTGGGAATTGGAATGAGTTAATTAAATTAAAGAAGGCATTTCAGTGTATTTAATGGAAATTTGGAAAACAAAAAAGCAACAAAATAGGTTAAAATTGGGTGGCTTCTCTTTCTTTTTTATAAATTTCTTTCCTATTATTTTTTGGCTCAAACATTTTGATCTGAAACCCTACAGTAATCCCCAAAGTTATAAATTATAAAATATTATTAAAATTTTTCAACAATCTATTTATGAAAAATTTTATTATAGCTGGACTCGGATTTGTGCACGAAAATCCAAATTTTTCTGGAATTTTATTGGTCTTCAATTTTGGTGCCGGCTTCTTGGATATTTCCATTTTGAATGTAGTCAACGATCGCAAATTGGCCAATTTTTTGGAAAATAAACGAATTGAAATTTTGGGAGTGGCCGGCAGTGACCAATTGGGCGGTCTCGACATTGACGCAAAAATTACAGAACATTATGTTGCAAAAATTGGACAAAAATACCCAATGTTGATTTGGGTGGAAAATACAAAATTGATGCATAAATTACGAATTGCATGCAAAAAATTAAAGGAGAAAATGTAAGTAAAATAATTGGAAAAAAATATTTTTATATAATTAAACTAATGGGGATTCTAAAAAAATTGTTATTAATATTATGCCCAAAAAGAGAATTTAAATTACCATATTTTTCCTATAGAAGCCCCGGGGTCTATTAATTTCAGAATCGGAAAATGCTTGAAAATAAAATTTTATGGATAAAATTTGCAAGGAATCAGAACATATTTTTACAACATGTTTATACAATTTTTATCATACCATTTTTTTTTGCTATTCAAAACATGTTTTTACTACATGTTAATATATTGAAATTGGAAAAAAATTTTGGAAGAGGGTTTTTAGGGGCTTAAAATAGAAATGTTGCTTGCTTCTAATAGGAAAAATACAGTAACAATGCTTAAGGCCAATAATTTTTTCGAATCTATTACAGAATTTCACAATTTTACCATAATAAATTTTAAAATATTTAAAAATATAAAAATTAAGTTTCACATTTAATGAGGGTGCTTGCTTTGAAATGGCGACATTACAAATGCAAGGGTTTACTTCTCAAATGAATGAGAAAGAATTGAAAATGAGCGTCGAAGAATTAGAAGAAATTTGTGCGCCAATTTGCCAAAAAGCTATCCAAACTTTAATGGATTTATTGAGGGAAAAAGGAATGGATGGTCCTCGGCTGAATAAAATTTCGGTAAGGAAAAATATAAAATTAAAAAATAAAATTTTTATTTCAATTGGGAAGATGCTAGATCTTGTCCAAAATAGTGCAAATGTGGTCATACCCATTTAGCAATTGCTAATTTTGCTCTTAATTAATGAATAATTTAATATTAAAAATATTAAATATTTATAAATACTTAAAAATCAATGAGAACCGGAAAATAAAGAACCGGAAACACTGACCGGAAACAATCTTTCCGGTCTAACCGGAAACAATCTTTCCGGGAAGAATATAACCGGAAACAATCATTCCGGAAAGCATCTAACCGGAACAATCTTTCCGGAAAGAATCTAACCGGAACAATCTTTCCGGAAAGAATCTAACCGGAACAATCTTTCCGGAAAAAAATCTAACCGGAACAATCTTTCCGGAAAGAATCCAACCGGAACAATATTTCCGGAAAGAATCTACATCCCAACTCCAGATCTAATTTCAAAATAAAATTAAATTTGCTGACCACAATTGCACTATTGTGAGGATGACCCCGGACTTATTTGAAAATATCATTCATTTTTATTTCATTTTACCTTAAGAAGATTATAAAATTATCAAAAGTATAAAATAGGTTAAAATTATTTTAAGAATATTTTCATTTTCTTTTGAAAAATATTATGAATTTTTTAATTGTTTACAAAAAAAAATTAATTTTGGTATCAGAAACTAAAAAAATAAAAAATATATAAATAATTTTGTAGATTTCTTCTAATTTTTTAAAAAATATTTTACAAAATAAGCTGATGAATAAGATATACATATAAATAATTATCTCTTTAAAATGGGAAAAAAATAAATAATATTTAGAAATCATAATTTAAGGTTCTCCCTATGGGCGGCACCTCTCAAATTCCACTGATCAAACAGATGTTAATGGAAAATGGATTTAATGAACAACAATTTTGCACAAATTTCGATTCCGAAATTATTGCAAAAGGCGCCGCAATTTTTGGCTTAAAAACGGTTGAGGAATTATTTGGAATAAATTTAATTAAAACATTTATATTTTTATAGGAAAAAATGTTATCACCAAATTGTGGTCAACTATTGAATGGATTGGACATTCTTTTACCATCGCATTCCGAAATTACTGTTCTCTTTCCACCGGGCACATCCTTCCCAACCGGCGAGTACACAATATCTTCTCCTGAACGAATTTCCTGCCAAACCGCCGAGGATGGACAAAGTTGCATACGAGTGGAGGTGGGTGTAGAAGGAACAAATTATTTATTAATAATGATACAATTTTAATTGACTAAATTGAAAATACAAAACAATAAAGTAAAAATATATGCCGTCCTGAAACCTATAATAACAAAACAATCCAATAAACGGTTTATAATTTTTAATCATTTGTGTCGTGACCGATGTTCATTCAAAGATTGTTTGATGATTGATATTTGCATTTTTGGATTTTTACATTTAATTCACATTTATTAATTTTGTCCTTTCCATTTACATTTGATTTCCACCCCAATTCCCCATTTTTGCTTTGTCATTGGCCAAAACCAACGCCTTTTGTGCTCGTTTTTGGCCCCCAAAAGCTTTGTCATTGTAGTTTTATTTAATGTTTGGCTTGTTCCCCCATTATTACCATTCCCACTGATCATTCACAAAAAGTAAAGAATTAATTCACAAATAAATTGCTTGGAATAAACTGTAATTTTATTGGACTCAGTAAAAAGAGTATTTTGGTAATTGTTGAGTCAATTGGGATTCAACAAAGTGGTGCCACGACCAATTTGGAAAATTCGAGCCATTGGGGCATAAATTTGGTTTGCCATTGGGGCAAAAACTGGTTTGCCATTGGGGCAAAAATAATTGGTTTTGGTTTTTGGACAAAAATAAAATTAATTTGAATTCCCCTGCCTAAGGGAAAACTGGCTTCAATCTTCAATCGAGTGGAACGTGTCTCATCAAGAAGGCCGCGAATTGAACGATCGCCCGACAACAGAAGACGAGACGATCGACCAGCTCATCGACGACCAACACCGGCACAGATTTTGATCGAAAGAAATCGGAGAATTGCGAATCGTCGGCCAAATAGCAACAGAGAACGACGCCAATCCCCGCAAATTCAACAACAAGCACCGCCACCTCAAATTCAACCGGTCGTCATCCAAGTGCCCGTTCCCCAAATTCCACCGCATCAACCTTTTTGGCCCAGACCCCCATTTCTACCAAGGGTCTTCTGGAACGCAAATTTTCAACAACGCCCACAGGCCATCCACCAAGCCCATCAACATCAGCAGCAGCAAAGTCGGCAGCAGCGTCCGAATCAAAGGCAACGTAATTTTGATCGGCAACGACCCAGCACTAGCCAACAACATCAACGCAATCGACGAACTTTTGTGAGGCGTGGCTATGGCGGACGTCCTGCAAATCACCATCAAGTCACTCCGCGATCGGCTCCAAGGGCTCATTATGGACACCAACGAGATAGATTTTGCCATTGATGCAGGTGAAGGGGATAAAGTTAAAAAGGCAAATGAATTGAAAGAAAAATGCATTGAACAAAGAGAAAAGATTAAAAATTCCCTAAAAGATTTGGATGAACAAAACACAAATTATGGCAAATTTTTGGCAAATTTGAAAGGGGAAATTAGGGAGGCGGAATTGGCAATTTACCGAGGACTCGCCACAGGCGATTCGGGATTTCTGACAGTTATGAATAAGGGCCGAGGAGTAATGGATGTTTTGAACAAAAATGAAAGATTTTTCGATAAAATAATTCCTGCCCAAAATGAAGTATTTGAAATGAGCCGAATGGCCTTTAGGGAGAATTTAAATGTGAAATTACCTGAAATTAAACTCCCTGAATTTTCGGGCGACCTAAAAAGTTGGTCAAGTTTTTTCGAAGAATTTTCGGCCGCAGTTGACGATCAAGACATACCAGAAAAGCGGAAAATGCAATACCTAAAAAGTGCCCTAAAGGGCGAACCTTTGGAAATTGTCGAAGCATATCCGCTTGAGGCAAAAAATTATCAAACCGTTTTGAAGCTTTTGAAAAAACAATTTGGAGACACACAAAACATTAAAAACAGTTTGCATAGTGCTTTACGAAAATTGAAAAAAGCAAACAACTTTATGCCTGAAATCAAAAAAACACATCGGGAAATTCGGGCAATACTTAACCAATTGGAAAATGCGGGGGAAAACATTGAAAATGCCCAATTGATTTTTGAAGTGGAAAGCAAATACCCCCAAAATATCCTCCGAAAAATTTATGAAAGAAAGAAAGCCACCCCAGATTTGGGAACAAAAGGCATTTTGGAATTTTTAGACGATTATCTAAAATTAGAAGAAGATATTTACCGCGTTCATCGCGAATTCGATTTTGGAAATGAGAAATATGAAAAGAAATATGGAAAATTTGAAAAATCTGATGAATACAATGGATTCAAAAAGGGCCAATGGAAAGGCCCAAATAAGTATGAAAATAAAACAATGGCAAATATGCAAAAAAGAAATTGTAAATTTTGTGGCGATGAACATTGGGAGGACAAATGCCCCAAATATAGAACAAATGATGAAAGATTGGCCAAGGCAAAAGAACTAAAAATTTGTTTGAAATGTTTGGGAAAAGGCCACATTTCAAAAGAATGCAAAAAGAATGTTAAATGTTTCACATGCAAAAAAGATGGCCATAATTCAGCCTTTTGTCGTCAAAAAGCTAAAAAAGTGGCAGATGAAAAGAAAAATTATAAAGAGCACAATAAAATAAAGAATGAAAAAATGTGCATGGCCACAGAAATTAATGAGGAAAATGAGAATAAAAGTTTGGAAAATGTCCTAATGAACAATTTAATTGGGAAGAAGAGAAAGGAAAAAGACATTACATTAATGCAGGTCACCGTGGCCCGAATCCGCAATCCATATGCAATGGGACAGAAATCAGAAGCGGCAATCTTTTTGGATTCTGGATGTGAAATCAGCCTCATATTAAATGTGCTCGCAAAGAAATTGGACCTTCACATTATTGGAGAAAAACAATTCCGCGGAAGCGGCCTTTTCAATAAAACAATTATTATTCATTCTCCAATTTATATTTTCCAAATTATGTCAAAAAATAATGAGGCGATAAATATTGTTGCAAGAGGTGTTGAAAAAAGGCAAATGGTTGAAAGACTAAAAATGGCAGACCCAAAAACATTCAAACATTTTTTGAAAGATGAAATAACCAGTGAAGAAAATATTTTGGAGGTTATGCCTGAAATTTTGATTGGTTCCGACTTTTATTCAGAAATTTTGGGATTGCCGAAAACAAAATCAGGCTTCTCAATTTTGGAAACAAAAATTGGAAAAATTTTAACTGGGAGAAGCCACATTTGGAAAACAGAAACGGAACCAATTTTATGTCAAATGATTGAGCAGGAAAAATTTTGGGAAATTGAAGAATATGGAATTAGTGAGCCTAAACAATTAGAAAATGACATTTTTGCTCATAATCATTTTTTGAATACGGTCAAAAGAGATGCCGATGGACGATATGTTATTGAATGGCCAATCAAAAACCCACCGGAAAAAATTTCAAACAATTTTTGGATTTGCCTTAAAAGGCTTCAAGGGGTTTGGAATAAATTAAATAAAAATGGGCTTTTGGAAAAATATTGTGCCCCATTTAATGAACAAATTGAGAAAGGAATTGTTGAAAAATGCAATGACGATAATGGAATAATAATGTATACACCGCACCATGCCGTTATTAATGAAGAAAAGAAGAAGATTCGACCCGTCTTTGATTTCAGCTGCAAAACAGCAGAAGGGATTAGTGTCAATGATTTTATTTTGAGGGGTCGCGTCATGTTGGCTGACATTTGTGGAATGATTCTCCGTTTTCGAAATTTTCCCATCGCCATCTTTTGTGACGTAAAAAGTGCATTTCATCAAATAAAAGTAAAGGAGAATCAAAGAAATTTGGCACGATTTTTATGGTTTTAAGACCCGAAAAAGCCCCCATCTTTGAACAATATTGAAGAAATGCGGTTCACATGTATGCCCTTCGGCATCATAGCGGCTCCGTCATTGCTGGGAGAAGTGACGGATTATCATTTGGCAAATTACGGCACTGAATTTGCCGAAAAGTTGAGAAAAGGAATATACGCCGATAATCCTGGATTTGGGGCAACAAATACAACGGAGGCAATTGAAAAATGCCATGAAATTATTAAAATTTTTGATGAAGCAAAAATGAAATTGCATGAATTTGTTAGTAATGATAAATTAGTAATGGAAAAGTTTGGTGATAAAGAAAGAAAAAATCCAATAAAAATTCTCGGAATTGGCTGGGATATTGAAAAAGATGCCATAATCATTGAAATAAAAGAAATAAAAAATGAATTGAAATGGACAAAACGAAAAGTGGCAAAGGGTACAGCCAAAACTTTTGATCCGCCCGGATTGACGATTCCAGCCAATTTGCCCAGAAAAATGTTTTTTCAAAGCCTATGGAAGGAAAATAAATATGGCTGGGATGATCAAATTGATGAAGCCAATTTGGAAGAATGGAAAAATATAATTGGTGATTTTGGAAAATTTTTAATTAGAAGAAGGGCGGTCAAAAATCCAGATGCCGAAATGGAATTATATATTTTTGTGGACGCATCGGCCAAAGCATATGCATCGGTTGCCTATATTGTTGAAAAAATGAATAAAATGACTAATTCATCAATAGTGTATGCCAAAGGCAAATTGGCCCCTATCAAAGCCAAATTGACAATTCCACGATTGGAATTGATGGCTGCTGTCTCTGGTTGCAAAATGCTTGAATTTATAAAGAAGGAAATTGATTTGAAAATTGGCAATTATTATATATGGTCCGATTCAAAGGTGGTCTTGAGTTGGATACTCATCTCCAACGTGGATAAATTGCCAAAATTTGTGAAAAATAGAGTTTTGGAATTGAGAAAGGATATGAAAATAAAATGGAAATATGTGCCCACAGATGTGAACCCGGCTGATTTGGCAAGCCGTGGCTGCAGTTGTGCAGAATTAAAAGCCAATTCGATTTGGTGGGAAGGGCCAAACTTCCTAAAATTTGATGAAATTGAATGGCCAAAAGCACCTGAATTGATTAAAAATGAAAAAGAATGGGATAAAAAATTGGAAGAAATAAATATGGATATGCTTGTTAATGCAATTATTGACATAAAAATAAGAAATGAATGGCCAAAATTGGTAAATATTTCGGTTGCAACTTGCAGGTCAATTAAAATTTTTGGCCAAAAAATTAAATTTGAAACGGAATTTATGATTGATCTTCAAAATACTAAAAATGCAATTGAAATAAGAAAATTGGCTGAAATTTTGCTCATAAGCCAGGATCAGTATAAATATCCTCCAAGTGAAAAAGAAATGCAAAATTTATCTATGGAAAAATCAAAATATGGAATTTGGACATGCCCTGGACGATTGGGCAATTCTGGACAAAAAGCACAAATTTTTATTTCATATGAATCACCATTGGCTGAAATCATTTGTATTGAAGCGCATTTGCGCACACTTCACAGTGGTCTCCGGCAAAGTTTGACCGAATTAAGAAAAACATTTTGGATCCCAATGGGAAGGAAAAAGATGAAAATAACGATTAATAAATGCTTTTATTGCCGAAAAGCAAAATTGGAGCCAATCGCCTTCCCAAAAATGCCACATTTGCCAGCAGAAAGGACAAAGGTCTCCATTCCCTTCACAAATTGTGGAATGGATTATGCCGGGCCATTTGAAGTGAAAAATTTTAAAGGCGAAATTATGAAAGTTTGGATCGAAATTTTCACATGTATGGCCAACCGATTCACACATTTGGAATTAATTCCGGATGTATCGGCCAAATCCTGCATCAATGCTTTGCGAAGATTCATTGCCGAATATGGAAAACCAAAATATTTAATAAGCGATAATGGCACACAATATCGGTTGACTTATAAAGTAGTTAATGAAATCGAAAAGAAAATGGAATTGGAAAAAATTAAATGGACATTTATTCCTTCGGTCTCGCCATGGTTCGGCGGATTTTACGAAGCAATGGTTAAAATTATGAAAAAAGCCTTAAAGGCAGCCGTTGGACGAAAATTTTTATTTTTTGAAGAACTGCGAACAATTTTGCCGGAAGTAAAATTGGTAATGAATACCCGGCCTTTAACATATGTTTATGAAGATGTTGAAGAAAGTTTGGAAATTTTGAGGCCAATTGATTTGATGTTTCCAAAAAGGAATGAAAAAATTATTGATTTGGATAATCTGGAAATTGATGAATTTAAATTAAAAGAAACCCAAAGGGATGAACTAATTAAAAATTGGAAAAATGCAAACGATATGTTAAATTATTTTTGTAAAAAATGGGAAAAAGAATATTTGAATGAATTGAAGGAAAGGGCGGATCGGCACCGCCAAAAAATTGCCAAAAAGAATTATTTGCCACAAGTTGGAGAAATTGTGCTAGTTCATCAAGAAAATGCTCCAAAATTTGCCTGGAATTTAGGAAAAATTGTTGAATTAATTAAGAGTAAAGATGGATTAATAAGGGTGGCAAAAGTAAAATGCAAAGGCAAAATTTTAACAAGGGCAATTACCCTCCTGTATCCTTTGGAATTGAGGGCGCAAGCCCAAGAAGAAATTGAAGAAAATAAACAAAATACAAAGCATCCAATGAAATTAAGGGAAAGAAAAAATGTTAAAAATTATAAAGAATACTCGGATGATGAGGATTTGAAATTTGGTGCATTTGTTTTGGAAGATCCTCCGAGTGATTCAGAGGAAGAATTGTGGGTAATCGATGAAGAAAATGAGGATGAATTACAAAATGAGAATGACTCTGAAATGCATGAATGCATTTATTGCGCACAAATGCGCGAAGAAGTTGCGATTTCATCGACCGAGGATGAAGAGGAAATTTTCAGTGAATCCGAATCAGGGGTTTACTGGTGCACCTGCCCATGTGGGCTTGGAAGTGGAAAATCGACTCCATGTGAATGCCGTTGCAAAGAAACTAGTTATTGTTTGTGCAAATCACAGAAGCGCAAAAAAAGGAATAAAAATTGCAAAGAAATGTTGGGGAAAATAAAAAAGGATTCCGATGATGAGCCGGAACCAGAACCAATGGAATTGGGAAGTGAGAATTTGGAGGTAGTGGTAATGTGCCCATTGGTATTTGAAAGAAGCCGGCCACGTCAAAATCCACCAGATGAATATTTGGAGGAGGGCGTATTTGATATAAGCCGACCACGGCAAAATTCATCAAGGAAACAGCGCCCCCGTAGAAATTGCTTATTCTGTGGCGAATTACACTTTGAAAGAGAGTGCAAAAAATTCACTCCAAATGAAAAAATTGAATTTTGTGTGAAAAAAGTTGGAGAAAGTGATGAAAAAATAAATAATTTGAGGCAATTATTGGAAAATAACAATAAAGAATTAACAGCGGTCAAGTTGGAATTTATGAATGTGGTTGAGGAAATTAAAAAAATTTGAAAATAAATTGGCAAAAGTAGAAGAAGAGGCCGGTTCGGCCAAATGGGGAATGCTAAGAATGAAAAATGAATTGTTTTCAAAAGAAAGTGGGTTGTCCGATGGCGATGAATACCCAAGGCCCAAAAATAAGCAAAAATATAAGAAAAATTCCTCAAAAAAGAGTAAATCGAGCACTGTTTTTGCTGTTGCGAGTGCAATTTTGATGATTATTTTCTTTTTAATTAATCCAATTGGTGCTTCTCCTTGTGCAAAAAATGAAAATAATTTGAAATTTCGGCATTTGGATGAGTGTGTGTCCAGCGGTTTAATAATAAATGAGAGAGAAGATGGAAGTTTATGTTGGGCAAAAATTGAATGCAACGGAACACATTTGAGAAGGGAATTTACCGCAAAAGGATACTGTGGGCCCAAGTGCCAATGTCCTCAATGGACTGATCAATGCACGTTTTATGATGGTCCAGCAGTTCGAAACTCTTCAAAGGAGAATGAAAAAACTATGGAAATTCTGAAAAATTTAAAGCCAAATTATTGCTCGCTTGAGGCGACAGAGGAATGCAATAAAGTTGCCAATTGGAAGGAATTCAATCAAATAGAGCTATTTGATGGAGAAAAATTTTTAGTAAAAGAAATAAATTTGGAAATTGAAGATGTGAATAAAGATGGCTTTGAGTGCATCGGTGAAGGTTTGGCAACAGGATCCCCAAAATATTGTGCTGAACACACTTGCTCTGAAAAGGGCACAAAATTCTGCTATTTTCCAAGAAAGGAATTAAGCTTTTTGTTGACGCCTGAAGGAAGAATTCCGATTAAAGCATGGGGCAAAGCAAAATTAAAAGTTTTTGATTTCAAAATGAAAAAATTGGAGTGCCCATGCCAATTGGAATGCACAAAAGAAGGGGTTCAATTAAAATCTGAAATTAAATTGGGCGGAATTGAAATTTGTAGTGGAGAATGTTTTTATATTTCCCATCCTGAAAAAATTGAAAATATTACAATGCCGCAGGAAAAAATCATTTCTGGCTTTGAAGCCACAGCAAAAATTTTCAAAGAAGGAGAAATGATAAAAGAAATGGGGATAAAATGCAAAGCAAGGGATATCTGTGAAATTATCACGTGCAGATTTTGCTTGAATTATTTGAAGAATCCCCATTGCTTCCCCGAATTGGCTATGTTTTTATTTGGAATATTATTTTATTTGGCAATGAATACAATTTATATGGCTGGAAAAATTATTATTTGGATTTTAAAAATATTGAATATAATCGGAAGGGCAAAAATAAATTTTATTCTTTGGACAGCAAGAAAAATTAAAAAATTTAAAAAGAAAAGAAATGTAAACTTGGTGGACGAATATGCACGTGAAGTAATACCCGTTGAGGAGGAATTGGAGAGTTGGGCATCAAAGATTAGCCCACTCAATCCAACAAATCGTAGCCCAGTTGGCACAAAATATGCAATGTTTGCAATAATTTTGTTTTTGTTATTATTTGGAAATGCCACTGGGCTCACAACATTATCAGCAAATGAAGAAAATTGTATAATTAAGAAAAATGGCGAAAGAGACTGTCTATTTGACCATGTTTTGGAAATATCCCTCACAGCGGAGGAGCAAGAAATTCAAATAATGATGACTGATAATAGGGGAAAAATTGCCGGAGGAATTCAATTGAACGTTCCTCGAGTGGATTTGATTTGTCCAAAAAATTGGAAATTTTTTTCACGGACAGTGAATATTGAGGTAACTTCGGCAAAAAGTTGCGACGATGCCGGGAGTTGCAAAAATCAGAAATGTTCAAAACTGAAATTGGATGAAAAAATCAAAGAATTAAAAGTTGGAAATGATTATCCCGGAATAACACAATGCATGGAAACACCGGGCGGATGGGGCGTTGGATGCTTTTATTTCACCCCCGCTTGTTTATTTTATCGAATTTTTATGACCCCAGCCGAAAGTGAAATTTTAGAAGTTTTTAATTGTCCCACAATTTGGGAACGACTAATAAAAGTAAATGTGTCGATTATAAAAAATGGAGAGCAAAATGCAACTAAATTAATTGAATTGGCACCAGGAGAAAAGCAAAATTTCAAGGAATTGGAAATTACAGCCAAAGAAATTTCTGTGCCAAATATTCCACTGCTGGCCACAACATTTGTGACGGACGGAAAGCGTTGTGCAACATTGGATTTGGAAATGGAAAATAATTTGAAAAAATTAAAATGTAAAAGCAAAAAAGAGGCGATGGAATTTGCAAATTGCACAGTTGATGTTCAAAGCTGCAATTGCCATCCAGCCGATGGCACAGTAAAATGCCTTTGCCCGGAGGTGTCCTCAGGAGGACAAATTTTTAAGGAGGACAATGTCCTTCCATTCAATCATAATGGTTTGATGATAAAAAATGAAAATGGAAAGGTAGTGGCATCCCCCGACTTTACTTCCGCCACTTTACAGTTGAAAATATCTGGAATGAAATTGAAAACGGAAGTGGAAATGAACACATGCAAAATAAGTAATGTAAATTTAACGAGCTGCTATGAATGCGAAAAAGGCGCACAGTTGGATATAATTTGTGAAACGGACTTTGGAAAGTCATTGGCAAATATTGTGTGCCCATCGGCAAAGTTATTAACCACATGTTCCCCAAAAGGGACAAAAAAGATCCATTCGGTCCATTTTTCGGCTGCCCAAATCGATGAGGAATGCGAAGTTTTCTGTGGAAGCACTTCAACGAAATTTGAATTGAAAGGAACGTTGGCATTTCCCGAAATGAAGGATGAAAGTGAATGGAAAATGGCCGTTGGGCCAGTGAATTTGATTAATGAATTTAAAGGCTTTGATTTTAAAAATTTGTTGAAATATTTATTGGACCCAAAACAATTGATAATTTGGTTGGCGACAATTCTTGGAATGTTTGCAGTCTTCTATTGCTCCGCGCCAATCATTCTTCGGTTGCTTCTTCGGTTGCTGATGACACCTTTCGTCCCCCGGAGTGTCGTGACCGATGTTCATTCAAAGATTGTTTGATGATTGATATTTGCATTTTTGGATTTTTACATTTAATTCACATTTATTAATTTTGTCCTTTCCATTTACATTTGATTTCCACCCCAATTCCCCATTTTTGCTTTGTCATTGGCCAAAACCAACGCCTTTTGTGCTCGTTTTTGGCCCCCAAAAGCTTTGTCATTGTAGTTTTATTTAATGTTTGGCTTGTTCCCCCATTATTACCATTCCCACTGATCATTCACAAAAAGTAAAGAATTAATTCACAAATAAATTGCTTGGAATAAACTGTAATTTTATTGGACTCAGTAAAAAGAGTATTTTGGTAATTGTTGAGTCAATTGGGATTCAACAATTTGTTCAAAATTTAAGGGTTAAAAATGTTTATACCAATTATTTATTTTTTCTTTCGGTTCATTTGTTTTAGTTAAACTTAAATCAAAATAGGTTGAGTATAAAGTTTATAGGTTGGGTTTTTGGGATAAAAAATTATAATTATTAAATGCTTTTCAACATTTTTTGAACAAATTTATAAAAATATTTCCGTTTTCACTATTTTAGTGATTTATTTTGCCAAAAATTAATTAAGCTACCCATAAAATATGTACTTTCATTTTATATCAAAAGTTCGCATTTTTAAAACCATAAATTTTGACCTTAATCAAGTGTTATACAAGATTATATTTTTGGTTAAGGCTAAAAGGTTGTGGGATATTTTTTTAAAGAAGGTCAATTTGGCCAAATTTTATGGCCACAAAAAATTCATGCTTCTTAACTCGAAAAGTTATAGTTTAATTCAATAATTTTATTGTGTGGAAAATATTTCTAAATATATTTTTTTAGTTTTATGAACACGGTGAATTTCTGGCCTCTGTCACTGTTGATGGGCTCCCTCCGGAATCGAAGGCGGGAACAGTGAGTGTTGATTTGGAAATTGGATTAACCAAAAATGGACTTCCACACATTGAATGTCTACAAATCAGTTATCCAACAAACTCCAATACAATTCGGGCTCAACAACGAATGAAGCGTGTATTACCGTTGGAATTCGGACATTCCCATGAATGCCAACCAACAAATTCAAATGCATTTCGGACTAAACAACAAATGAAACGTATATTCCCAACGGAATTTGGCCAATCCACATCTTCAAATGCTGGAATGATGGGGGAAAAATTGATTCGTGAAGAAGAAATTGAAGGAAATATTATTCCGGTAAAATTTTTGTTAATAAAGTCGATTATTTTTTTTACAAAAAAAAATCAATTTTTCAATCCAATATGTTAAAACTAAGGAAAAAATATTTGGCAAAATTTTTAAAATTTTTAAAAAAGTATATTTATTGAATTTAAAGGTAATTTTTAAGCATAAATTTTATGAATTTTAAATCAATATTTTTTATTTTATTAAATTAAATTTTATTTTGGGGAAAAATTTTTGAAATTATAATTGAAAAATTAATTTAAATTTATTTTTAAGCTTAAAAAACCAAAAATGGAAGATGCCGAAAGGGAATGCCCATTTTGCCTTTATGAATTTGGCCAACATGATGATCGTATATTTTGCGAACCAATGCATACAAAAGGTGAAAAATATTCAATTACAAATAATTATTTTATTAATATAATTTACATTTTAACGATAAAAAAATATTTCAAAATTAAATTTTATATTTACAGAGAAAAATCCGCAAAAACGGCATTCAATTTGTGCACAATGTGTTATCCAAAATGCAACTATTTCGGTGGATAATGGAGAATTGGCCTACGGAGGCGCAGCTTTACCTTGTATGAAGACGGAATGCGCAAATGTTCTCACACTCGGTACAGTACAAAAAATTCATCAAAATTAAAAATCCTTTGCTTTCTTTATGATTTTTTTAAAAATATTTTTATTCTAAATTGGGTAATTCCTTTCGAATTAGGGTCCCGACATAATTATTTTTCATACATTGTCTGCAGTTTTCGATTTTGAGTATGTTTAACATTAATGGACATCTATTTTTAATTAAAACTTTCCAAAAAACACTGAATTAAGAATTAATTCTTTCCGGAAAACAGGTGGAATTATTCTTTCCGGTTAAAACTTTCTGGAAAACAGGCGGAATTATTCTTTCCGGTTAAAACTTTCTGGAAAACAGGCGGAATTATTCTTTCCGGTTAAAACTTTCTGGAAAACAGGCGGAATTATTCTTTCCGGTTAAAACTTTCTGGAAAACAGGCGGAATTATTCTTTCCGATTAAAACTTTCCGGAAAACAGGCGGAATTATTCTTTCCGGAAAACAGGCGGAATTATTCTTTCCGGTTAAAACTTTCCGGAAAACAGGCGGAATTTATTCTTCCGGAAAAGCGGAATTAATTCTTTCAAATTAAAACTTCCGGAAAAATAAACTATAAATAGATTATAAGTTTTCATGCTCAACACCCCTGAAACCCCAGAAAGTTTTGTTTTGAAAAATTTTTGTGACTTCAATTCGTAAGGAAGGATTGCTCAAATTAGTAACTAACTTATTTAAAGTTATTTTAAAAAATAATTAATGAAAATTTTACATCTTATATTAGAATTATTGGTATAATTTTTGTTCGCAAAAACATGAACTTCTTTGTAAAAATATTTATTTAATCTGAAACCGAAGGGACTTGATCAGATTTTTTTTCTTTTTAAATTAATAACTTTTACATTATTATTAAGCCCAAATACGACGGATTCTGCCCAAAAATATTTTGGAGCAATTTGAGGAGTTGGCAATCCAATATTGCATTGTAAATGTCGGCAAATTGGAAAGGTGAGAAAATAAAATTAGAAAAATTTTGAATTTATTAAATGAATTATAAAAATCAATCTAAATATTAAAAACAACATAAAATTTTCTGAAAATTCAAAAAAAATTTTTAGAGTTTATTATCTATAAATTTATCAAATTTTCCGTTCCAATTCCAACTGACCAAAAACAATAAATAAAAAATTTTGAGTATTTTATATTTTTGTGGCATAGGCTTGTCGCCCAAAAGGACAAAAATAAAACAAAAACCGAATTCCGTGTTCCCACTTCCCATATAATTTTTGCCTGAAAATAAAATTGAGCTAATGATATTTATAAAAAATATTTTAAAAAATTTTGAGACTAATTCAATATTATGAATAATTAATTTCTTTTTTTTTTCCCACAGGCGAATTATGAAAAACTCAAGACGAAATTTTCGGCAATGAAATGCCCTGCTGATCTCCAACAAATTGCAGTTGCCAAAGAAGCATAATAAACGAAATAATGATATTGGCAAAAATAAAAATTGATAAAAGCAAAAGATGACCAAAAAATATGATAATTTATTTATATAATAATAAAAATATTTTCCCTGTTAAGTTTATTTATTTTATAATTTATTCTTGTATTGGCTTCAATGTTTTTTGATAATAAAAAAATTAAATAAATATTTAAATAAAAAATACAGTGTAATAATTGATAATGTTTTTGGAAGATTTAAAATGATTTATGACATGAAGAATTTAATACGTGTCATTTTTCTCATTTTTTGAATTTTTCATTAATCATATGCCACTTTCCATTTCCATTATTCCGAGAATTCTTTTCCGAATGGATTACCATTCTTTTGGTGTTTGGCCTCTGAATCCTTTTGTGAATGGATTCATTTCGATCTTCTTTTGGATAATCAAACTGATTTTGAGACAGGCATAACGGCAAATATTTATACTACTTACGGAACGGAATTGGATGTTCTTTTGGCACAACAATTCAATGAGGATGAATTATGTTAATTTTAATAAATAAATACAAAAAATTCATTAAATTCTCATTCTTGCCTCAAATTGTTATTTCATCAGTATGAATATTTGCTCTCGTTGATAGATTATTTATAAGTTCAACGTGTTTTTGAATATTTCAATGAATTTCGCAAGCCCCGAAAAGAACAATGATTTTGGCATTTTAATTTAATCGCCTATGATTGGTTGAGAATTTCCATCAGGCAAAATAGTAAATTTGATTTTCCATTAATTCAATCCAAAAAAATGTTCGAATGAGGCAAATTTGGATCCAATGGTTGATGACAATGATAAAATTATAATAATGGATTGGAAAATTGCCTCAAACCAAATTAAACAGTAAAATTTTATTAAAAAATTCAAATTTTTATAAATTTTTATTTGAGACAATGTTCCCAAGGAAGTTTGATTGACCCAATTTAAGAATGAGGAGCACAGCACATTTGATGGATTGGGAAAATTGGAAAATATTTAGAAAAATGGCCTTTGGGTAAGGCATTCGGATTATATTTTGCCTTCATTAAGGCTAAATAAATAAGAATGAATATTATGCATCTTTATCATTTTCTTCCCATTCGCCCAAAAAAGGCAAATTTATCTTTGAATGATCTAAAAATTGTATTTAACATATTTTTTTTGTTATTAAATTAATAATTTTATTTAATTAGATCAAAATTTATTCCAATAAATTTATTAATTTAATTGACAATTTGAAAAAATGTCTGATGAAAACTCAAAATTGATCGATGAAATTATTGCTTTGAAGGAAAAGTTGGACAAAATTGAAGAGGAAAAGGCCGAATTGAAGGATCAAAACAAAGAATTGAAGGATCAAAATGCAAAATTGTTGGAAAAAATTGAAGCACTGGAGGCGGAAAAACTCAAAGTAAGTCTACCAACTAAGAAACTTTAATTATGAAAATATTTGCCATTATATTAAATATTAGTATTTTTAAAATTCATTTATATCATTAATTAAAAATAATTTAATTCTTCTAAAATTAATCTCCAAAAATTAAATAAATTTACAATTTAGAATGAGCCAACGCATTCAGCTGAGTCAAATCCAAGTTCCCAAGAAATACTTGAAGACAAGTCGACCAATTTGGAGGAGAAAATGGTAGAAGGAATTAGGTAAAAATAAATTATTAAACAATTTTAATCTATTATTTATTCAGTGTTCCAATTCCAAATTGGCTGATCGAAGTTTTGGCTTGGATCAAACGAGTGGAAATGGCCGATTCCAAATTGAGTACATCAAATTGGACATTCAAACAATTATGTTGGCCAAAATTACATTTGAATGTGAAGCCACATGAAGTCGATTATTTGCATTTTTGGTGTGAATACAATGAATCAGCCGGCATTTATCAAGCCAAATTGACATTGAGAGAATATAGAGGATACGAACGCATCAAAGTGACTATTCCGATTGCTAATGTTCCACCGCCAAAATACATCACTGGATTCTGTGAAATTACTATAAAGTAAGAATAATTTATTTAAGAGAATTAAATATATTTTTTATTATTATAGATTTTTGGATGGTCAAATAATGCAATTCATTGATTGTATTCATCCATTATTAAATGGAATTTCATTGTATTTTTGGCAGTGGTTAATTCCATTCCACCACTCCATGGAGCAAATTAGCCAATATCGTCATTTATTCGAAATCTTGACAAGGAAAGCTGCTTCATTTTATAGTGAAAATTTAATGGATATTTTTCGATTTAATCCGAATACGATTGGCTTAATGGAAAATATTCAATCATTAAAGGGATTCAGAATAAATGATGAGAAGGAAGTCGATTTGTTCATCGAATGGTTGTTCAAATCACATTTTGACAAAATGCCAAAATTAATTGATTTTTTCCTTGGTAATGATGCGAAATTTATTTTCATTAGCAAAATGAAGGAGGTTATTAAATTAATTATTTTTAAATTATTTTTTTTTATTAATTTTAGCAATTCATTGGCTCAATCCAACCTAGCAATTTCATAATACCGCTGAATTTGGAACCAACAGATTTTCCAAATTTCCTTATGGAAAATGATCAAACTGGAGAAGTGCTTGCCCTTTACACAAATCCAAATTGGCTACCATGGCTAAATAATTCAATGCGACAATTCCTTGTTCGACACCCAAAGGGCGAAGAGCATTTAAGAACGGTTTGGGAAGAACAATTGACGAATCAATTCGATAATTTGCCAAAAGTCTATCTATTTATCAAAGGAATCGGGGTAAAATAAAAATGCATTTTTGAATATTAAAACATTTTAAAAATTAAGGAGTTCTAATATTTTCAATAAATGGTTGGTCAGATCAACAAAGAAGACAAAAACACAATCAAATATAATTTAATTGTTGAATTTATATATTTCTCCATATAAAAATTCTATGTGATCCATAAAAAAATAAAAAATTGTTTTTAGGAAAATAAGTACAATAATTTATGGGTAAATGCGAAATTTAATTTTTTAGTGCAAAATTTGTTGGTGAATAACCGAAATAAAAATAATTTTATTAAATTAATTTTGAATTGATTGTCGACATTATATGTATTTTATAGGCAAAATTCAAAGTCTTATTTTTGTGAAAGAATTGAATGAAAATTCACAAACAATATAGTGCTTTGGAATTGGCTTGGGAAATTGCCTGGAGCAAAAATAAATATTCGATTTTTTGCCCAAAATGCTACGCATAAATAAATAAAATTTCAATCGATATCATTTCAATCCGTTTTTGAATATTCGTAAAGCCAGCAGACACCATAATCCAATGGTTTTGGATTGGATCGGAATTAAAACAATTACTACCTTATTAGTGGAAAAATTTGACGAATTTGTGGAATTCTTTTCGGAGTATTTGACGATATTCAGAGCTGAAAAAGTTAAATTTTTAGGATAAAATTTTAAATTAAAAATAAATTTATTTAAAAATAGCTGAAAAATTAAATTTAAATTTTTAAGATCCAAATTTTAATTTCAAAAAAATTTATTTAAAAATTGACTCCGCATTTACCTGCAAAAATAAATTATTGGCAAATTTATTGCACCGGCAATTCTCACTGTTTGCGATGTCAACCGTAATGTGATGAATTGAATGGCTGGATCTGCGATTTGTGGGAGGAGAAAGCTGCAAAATGTATTGATGATAAACCAAAGGAGCAAAGTGGTGAAGATGATCAGCGCAAGTGATTTGATCATTCGATCCTTAGTATTTTGAGAGGTGCTGTTGCTACTGTTTGTGATAGATTTGCGTACTTAATGAAAAAATATTTTTCAAGAGAAATTAGTAGAACTGGAATATTTATTAATTTCGATATTTTGTTTGTGTGTTTAAATGGCCTTAACGTTTAACATAAGGAAAATATTTTTTTCAATAAACTTTTAATTCAATATTTATATTTCAGCATTTTTTTTTAAATTATTTTTGTCAATTTTCGTCAATGAAAATCTTTAAAGAATTTTAGAAAATTTTATATTTTTTTTTTTGGATTTTTGAAAAATTTGAAAAATTTTGGAATTTTTTAGAAAAATTTTAACAATTTTCTGTGAAAAATAACAAAAAAAATAAAGGAATTTTTTAAAGAAATTAATGAAATGAAAACTTTGAAATCAGAATAATTTGTGATTGCAAGTAAAGAAAAATTTTTTGAAATTTTTAATAAAATAAAAACAAATTTTCTTAAATTATAATCAGAGCATTGGCCCATTTTTCACACTTTTCCTAACAATTGAACGGCTCATTTTCATCAAATTTCCGTTAATTTTGCCAAAATATTCTAAATGTTTCCTTTTAATCATCACTTTGCTGGCCATTTTCCTCTATTCCGTCACTTTTTCCTTTTTTATTGCTGAACTTCCTCTCAATTCAGAAGACGGTAAAAAATAGTCAGAAAATTTTAATGATAATATATTGAAAGGTTTTTAATTTTTTCTTGTATTTTAAAAAGTTTAAAAATCTGTAATTAAGAAATTGATTTAATTAAAATATGAATAAAAATTTTTTTGAGAAAAATAATAAGCCTGAATATTTGTCCATCAATTGTAAATTTGACATTGACTTCGGTTTAAAAAGGGAAATAAACAAATATTTTTGACCATTTTAAATTTTTAGTTGACTGGAAAGAATGAGAGTCAATTTGTGGGTGTGCTAGATTTGACAATGACCAACGTGAATTTGGCAATTTGCGCGATTTTTTATTCATGGATTTTTTTGTTGGTTGCCAGAAAATTGGAAAAGAAAAGACAACAATTAAGAATGAAAATAAACAATTACAAAAACCCCCAGAATGGATTCATTGGAAGAGAGATCAACACATAATATTATGGATTTGATTTGGTAAAATTTTTATAGAAAGAAATTGCATTGATTGATAAAATAATTAATATTTTAATTTTTTGAATAAAGTAATTTTGCCCATTTATTTACTTCTGCCCTGCCATCTTTTCTTGAAATAATAAGAAAATTTATAATTATCTCGGCCGGACTAGACTATAAAATCAGCCCTAATTTTCAATGCTTGAAACACTAATCAATCATCAGAAAATCGAATTACAATTTGCAATTTTATTGATTTATTAAAATTGAGAAGCCATATAAAACAGTGACTTCTATAGCAATTAGTAAAGATTATCATATCGTAAATTTATTACTCTAATTTTACATTGTATTTAGTTAATATGATCCTATTGATAATGATAATAAAAATATTATTTTTGTTATTTTTTGAAATTTTTTATGATTCATTAAAAGGATTTGAAAGAATTCAAGTTAAAATATTAGGTATAATTAAGATTATCGTCTGTAATAGTGGATGGGGATTGAATGGAAAAGACTAATAAGACAATCGGATTCTGATTCGGAGATTATTAATCCTGCTATTTTGAGCACTGTTTTAAAATTTTATTTTTATTTAAACATGGACAGAGTAAAATTTTCATCGTCAACAATTTATCGACTTTATTGAAGCATCCACTTATAACAAAATTATTCATTTTTGCTCGTTTTTATGTTCTTATATTGATCAATGCAGAATTCTGAAATGCGCGTTTAATTTTACTCCTCCAATCATTTTTCCAATTTTCTTCTCCCTTCGGGTATCTTGCCAAATAAAATTCTAATCCTTTCACATATAAAGTCAAAATTTCATTGGTTCGCGCATTCTCCAGTGTAAATTCTTCAGCAATTAGCAATTTATGGCCGAAGTAAACACGTATTAGAAAGAAGGAAGGAGAAGTTGAATTAGAAAATTCCTAAAATAATATTAATAAATATTAAATAAAATTTTCAATTTGCCTCTTTGATGCGACTGCTAAAAGTAGTCATAAAATTTTGATTAAAATATTCAAACTTGATAATCTTTTGTGTTCCATTATTTGATTGCTTTTTTAGCCAATTCAGGATAATATCAATTTCATCAGTTTTGTATGCCCAAAAGTTAAGAAATTTTATTTGGTCAATAATTCCAGGAAACATTTGATTGAAATCATTCAAATTCCATCCATGGAACTCTATTTTGAATATTTTGTCTTTTAAACATTCCATCAACCCATGAATTCAAGTGGTATTTCTTTTGTTCATTTTACAGGGAGTAAATGGTTTATGATAGTCGAAATTCAAATAACAATTTTGCAATAAATGAGCAATGCTTTTAAAAAAATTCACTACTTGTTCGTCCACAAATCTGAGTATTATAAAATTAATAAATATTCAATACTTATTAAATTGAATAATCCTACTTTAAATCAATTCGTTTGAAACGGACAATATAATTTGGTGGTTGAATCGATGCAATTGGAATAATTCCATTTTGTGGACAAAGTCGAACAAACGCTCGTAAATTTCCCAATTCAAAGCGGGCTGAGAAAAATTCAAGAAAATCAATTTCGTGCGGCTCCACATTTAGATGAAGTTTTGGCCAACAAAGTCGTTTGAATATTTCGCTCGAATTACTCAAGGAGGAATTTGCCATTTCAATTCGCCTAAACCATGCCAAAACCTCAATTAACCAATTTGGCACAAAACTAAAATATTCAATATTTTAGAAATTAATATTTGAATTTTTGATACCGTTTCTTCAAACATTTAGCTTTTTCTTGCAATGCAAAATCGTTACAGCCTTTTTCGGTTGAGTACGAATTTGGAATTGTTGATTCAGCTGGCTTTAGTTGGAATATAAATTTATTTATTTTCATTAACGAACAAAAATAATAAGCCATAAATTTTTCCGCCTTTATTGTTGCATTTTCTTCTTTCAATTTTTTATTTTCCTCGTTCAATTCGACAATATTTCCCTCCAATTTTTTAAATATTTCCTTCAATGCAATGATTTCACTGCGCAATTCCAAGATTTCATCAGACATAATTATCCAATTTCAATTTATTTGAATTTTTAGAAATTAAAAATAAAGGAAAGGATTGTAAAATTATTTATTAGATTAAAATTAAAATCATTTTTAAAAGATTTGATTATTTAGAAACAGATTTTTTATTGAAGAATTTCATATTTGACTTAAAAATGTGAAAATAAAAGCAAATTTGCTCATTTTTATATGAATAAATCGTCGTTACTTATCAATGAGTCCAATTGGGCATTGGGATAATTTTGGATGAGAAATGGGAATCAGCAGATAATATTCGAGTGCATTGGATTGTTCATTCAAAATGGGGAATCATTTTATGGAACTATGATATTCGTTATTAAAAAAGAAGCACAAATATTAACAAGTATTAAAATTGGAAAATTTTTTGTATGGAAAATTGTCAGAGGCACATATTAGAATATTATTTTATTGTCGTACCGACATGTCTAGTAGAGATCGGCTATGCGCTTCGGTCAGGATCACGTTCGGGATTACCGAAAAAATTCCGAAAAATCAAAAAATTTTTCATTTGATACTTCGGTACAGGGTCCCGAAAAATCCCGGTCGGGATCCAGTACCGTCCGATCTCTAATTTCTAGATTGAGAGCTGACCCTAATAAATTATTTGAATTAACTGCCACTCGGTACAATGATTTTGCAAATTAAATTCAATTAAACAAATAAAAATGTTTTATAAATTTTAATAAAAATGATTTGTTAGTAAAAAATGCCTGAAGCGAAATATTCAAATGAAAAAAGAGATAAAAAATTTGAATATTACACAAATTCAAGTTGACCTAAATAAATCGGGGTCATTTTTTTCCTTCTTTTTTTTTAATCATCAATTTTTAGCCCCAGGAAAATTCCCAAGCATTAATTTGGACCTGAAATAGGGAAGAATATTGAATCTGGGAATTGAAGAGTGCACAAAAAATATATTATATAAGGAAAAATTTTCATTTTATGCAATGGAAATCAAAATTCATATTTTATTATTTATATGCATCATTTACAAAAGGAATTTATTTAGATAAGATAAATAATTCAGATATATTTCGTATATTCATCATTTGCAATTCTTCTTTAATTCACAAAAACATGGCTGGAATTGCCAACAAATTTAATTCTACTGAGGTAAATTTATCTCATTAAATTAATTTTTTAAGCTTTTATAATTTTAATTCTAAAATAAATTTATAAAATTTAAATAAATTTTATTTCCAAAATGCTATACAAATATAATTTGAATTATTTGAATTTTCAAAAATTTAATTAAAATTTTAATTAAACACAATTTGGAAAATATTCTTTGAAGGAATGCTGTATTTTTAAAATAAAAGTATTTTTTGAAGCTATTAACTCTATATTAAGTAATTTTATATGCTTATAGATTTTGAATTTAGCAGCATAAAAATAAAAAAAGCTTATATTTTGGATAGCTAAAACATGTTTTAGAACCGTACAGAAAGTATAAAAAGTTATAAAAAAATTGATAAAAAAGATTTAAATTCGATTAAAATTTAATTTTAGCATTTCATCTCCACCACGATGACAATTCGGGAGCGACCCTCCTCAAATTTGTCGACCAATTCTGAGAAATGCTCCGCAATTTTTGGCACTTTCCGTCGCTCCTTTGGCTTTGGAGAAGTCACAGAAAATCTGTCAAATATTCCAAATTGTGTGTTTGCAAATTGGCCTGAAGCATTACAGCAAATTAATGGAAATTGCCAAAAGGATGAAGACACGAGGTCACTTCGAGAATTTTCGATATTCAATTAATTTATTTAAAATTCTTTAAATTTTTTTCTACATTTTTCGGATTTTTTTTAAAAAAATATTAATTTTAATTATTTAATATTTTATTTAACAGAATGTTTGTCACACTTAAGCTAATCTCAAATGCAACGTCAGCGGAAAATAAAGAAAATGAAAAGCAAAAAACAATTCATCTTCAACTGAAATATGATCATTCAGTGGAACGGCGAATTCTCTCCATACCGGCACATATTCTTCGATGGATAGGATTCGAATCGGGCGAAGAGGTATATTTTTTACTAATTTTACTAATTTTTAAATTAATTTTATATTCTTTTCTTTTTCTAATAAATTATCATTTATCGAAAATTGTACAAATCCACTGTTTCAAAGAGCTCCAACTCTAATTTTGTTTGGTAACTTCCATTCAATTATTTCGAAAATCCTAGTTGATATAATTTTTTTAGACCAAAAATTATTAAAAATTTATCAAAAATAAAAATGAATTATATGTATTTTTGATGCATCATTTTTAAATTTTTCAAAGTCGGTTTTGGTTTGAGAAAATCGATGAAATTTAAAAACCAAAATTGGGAATTTTGCTAAAAATAAGAAAATGTTTGAAGAAACAAAAACTAAATGTTTACAAATGTTTGGAGGAACATAAACAAATGTTTTACAAATGTCTGGAGGAACATAAAATGTTTTACAAATGTTTGGAGGAACATAAACAAAATGTTTTACAAATGTTTGGAGGAACATAAACAAAATGTTTACAAATGTTTGGAGGAACATAAACAAAATGTTTTACAAATGTTTGGAGGAACATAAACAAAATGTTTTACAAATGTTTGGAGGAACATAAACAAAATGTTTTTACAAATGTTTGGAGGAACATAAAATGTTTTACAAATGTCTGGAGGAACATAAAATGTTTTACAAATGTTTGGAGGAACATAAAATGTTTTACAAATGTTTGGAGGAACATAAACAAAAATGTTTTACAAATGTTTGGAGGAACATAAACAAAATGTTTTTACAAATGTTTGGAGGAACATAAAATGTTTTACAAATGTCTGGAGGAACATAAAATGTTTTACAAATGTTTGGAGGAACATAAACAAAATGTTTTACAAATGTTTGGAGGAACATAAACAAAATGTTTTTACAAATGTTTGGAGGAACATAAACAAAATGTTTTTACAAATGTTTGGAGGAACATAAAATGTTTTACAAATGTTTGGAGGAACATAAACAAAATGTTTTACAAATGTTTGGAGGAACATAAACAAAATGTTTTACAAATGTTTGGAGGAACATAAACAAAATGTTTACAAATGTTTGGAGGAACATAAACAAAATGTTTTACAAATGTTTGGAGGAACATAAACAAAATGTTTTACAAATGTTTGAAGGAACATAAACAAAATGTTTAACAAATGTTTGAAGGAACATAAACAAATGTAATATTTAACGAAAATCCAGCTTTTTAAACCTACTTATTGATTTCCTCAATTTTCACATGTCAAAAATAGTTGTAAAATAATATTTTCTTATTTTTGTTTGAGGTGACCGTCCAATTGAACAATGATTTGAATCGAGGATTTTTGGAGATGAAAGAAAATTTGCCACCAATCAGTTGCACAATTTCGCGCCTTCAAATCCAAATTGAGTTGACCGAATTGAGGTAAACTTATTACAATTTAGAATTATTTAATTTAATTTAATTTTTAAAAAAATAATAAAAATTTTATTAAAATTTAATAAATTAATTTATAGAGAATTATCCAAGTTGACATTGTGTGCCGATTCATTGGCCGATTGTTTTCGGCAAACATTCCTCAACGATGTGCTGAATGTTGGCCAATGTTGTCTTATGGAATTTGAATGTGCTACCAAAAATATTGCAAAACAGCAGGAAAAAGATGGAGGACGGAAAAGGAAATATGTGGAAATGAAAGAACAAAAAATGGAAAATGGTGAATTCAAAAAATAAAAATTTTATATATTAAAATATTAAAAAGCCTCAAAAAATTTAGGAAAAATACAGAATTTTTATTCAAATTGAAATAATATTTTATAAAAATACAGAAATTTCAATGAAAAAAAATTTTTAGAATTTTGTAAATTTGAATTCATTTTGAATTATTTACTTTTTTCTTCTTCAGATTTTAAGCCGCCACTACCTAAAAAAGGATTGGCAGCGTCCGCAATGGGCGCATTATTTGGATGGAACGGATTTGATGCAGGAGAAGGAATAAACACAGCAAAATTTCCACAAAAATACACATTTAAGGTGAATTTAATTAAATTAATTTTTAAATTTTTACTCAATTTTTTGTAGGCAAAAATCCTTGCTTTATATCGGTCCCAGCCCGAATTAATTAGTTCTGATTGTGAGGCACAATTTGGCCTTGTGAAGAAGTCGACACAAATTTTGTTATGCCCAATTGCGGAATCAGGCCTTTGTTTGTACGGCGATCCAGCCGTTATTTGCAGGCAAAATTTCAATATTTTTATTTTAATATTCATCAATAATAAATATTCTTTTATAATTTTCATAAAATCGTAAAAATTTAGATTTTATATGTGGGAATTTTTTTTCGATAAATGTTTTTTTCGGTCGAATAATTTGCAGAAATTATTCCATAAAACAGTCTAAAATATTCTTCCTTTTCAACAATAAAATTGCCTAAATTTACCCCTCCAAATAATTAAACACAAATTAAATAGTCTGTAAATTTTGTAAAAAATATTATTTTTAGTACGAGGTCCCCTTCCTTATTTTAATGTATATTTTTAGTTCGAAACCTGTTTCGGCAAATACGGAAAATCAAAAACCAAATGCAACAATTGATGCTAATAAAAATGACCAAAAACAACAACAACCAAGCCAAGTAAAAGTAACAAAGGTTGAAAATAAAATTAAATGAAATATAATGGAGAAAAAATTTATAAAATACAGCCTATACTGAACACAACAAATAGTATAAATACATCAACGGGAGTTGAGAAGACCAACAACAATTTGAACAATAATGCTGATAAAAATGTTGTCAATAACACGAATAATGCCAACGAAAAAACTGTTACCAATTCAATTAAACTGATTGTCCAGCAATTTGAGGGGAAAATGCGATCCACTTTAACAAATGATAATTCTTTTCTGATACATCAACAAGATTATAATGTGGCTACAAAGTAAGTAGAAATTTTTTATAGATTTGAATTATTTGTTAATTTTTAATACTTAAAAATACGAATTCTAATACATAAATTTTACAATAAAATATTTAGAAAGTTCGCCGAAACTCCAGTTAATAATGTGACACCAATTACAAATTCATACACGCAGAAAAGGTCAGACAAACAATTTAAAATAATCTAATTATAATAATAATTTTCTAGTAAAATTCTCATCTCCTACAAAATTCAAGAAGAATCTGCCAACAATGAAACGTCTAATATTAAGGTAGTACAAATTAAAAATTTTTAAAATTTATTTTTCTTTGAAAAATTTTGAAATTTATTTTTTTTAGAAAAATTTTTGAAATTTATTTTTCTTTGAAAAATTTTGAAATTTATTTTTCTTAGAAAAATTTTTGAAATTTTTTTTTATCAGGAACGACAATTTGTTTGGACCGCTGTTAATCAGACGGATTATGGGCTTAAAGGTGAACGAGGGAAAATTTTCCTTTCTCAAGAAATTATGGATGCATTAAAAATTGAATATGGCGATGAAGTGACTATTCAATCAGTAAGAAGAAATTGAATTTTTTAATTCTTCATTAATTATAGTTTGATGATGCAGAACAAAAGACGGCGAATCTGATTAAAATTGAAATTTATAGGTGCGATGGAAGTTCAAAATGTCCAATAATTAAGAATTATCTAGGGTAAATTTTTAATAAAATCAAAGAAAAAATATTTTTCTTTTATATTAAAAATTTTTAAGAATTCTGAATTTTTAATTTTGGATTTCAAAATTCTTCGACACTATGTAAAATTCCACCATTTCTAATTTTGCCTAATTTAGAAAAGATATATGGAAAAGAATAAATAATTTAAAATAAATTTTTATTAAAAATATTTATTAATAAATACATAGAATACTCTTAATAGTCCAAATAAATTAATAAATCACTTCTAAACCAAAATTATTACAAATCAATGAAAAATTCACATAAATTTCATTAAAATATTGAAAATAATCCACCAGCTGCTATGTATTTTCTATTTAAAAATACAAAAATAAATTAAAAATCACATCTTAATATAATATACAATACATATATAAAAATTATAATAATTGACTAAATTTTATTAAATTTTATATATAAATAATATATTTAAATTATTATTTAATTTTTAGAACACATTCAAAGAGTACATTTTTCCATGCCAATGATATTGTCAACAGTTTTCGAAGGGCTAATTCAGGAAAAATTATGAATTTGAATATCACAGGTTGAAATAATATATTATTATTTTTTAAATTATTTTTATACAGAATATTTAAATGTTCAAGACGGTGAAATTAAAAATCGGATGAAAAATTTTAAAACAAATTTATTCGACCAAGAAGCGAACAATGTTTTGGCATGCATAAAATTCCGAATTATTGAAATTCAAGGAAATACCGAAAAAGATCCTCAATCTTCGATTACAAATAATACAGCAGTAAATCAGAAAAAAAAAACTTCTTATAAATTTTAAAATAATTTTATTTTAGTCATCTTCAACATCAACACAAAATGCCAACGGTGCTGAAGTTCAAAGGTAGCATTTTGATTTTAATAATTATATTTTATTCTCTTAAATCAAATCAAAGTATGTGGTTTGGCCAATCCGAGAAAAATGTTCGCTCACTTTTTGTCGATGCCGAACGGGAACAAGCATTGGCCGGCGATGAATCCAGACTTCATGTCATCATCATTGATGAGTTGGATGCACTTTGTCCAAATCGGCAAAATGTATGGGGAATTTAAAATATTTTTTTAATTTTTAAAAATTATTTTTTTTCATTTTTTAAATTTTTCATTTTTTATAAATTAATTAATTCAATTTATTTTATTTTATTTTAATTAAATTTTTAATTTTTTTTATTAATTTTTTCATTTATTTTATTTTTTTCCCTTTTTTATAAATTTATTTTTTCCATTTTTTGTAAAAATTGTTCTATTTTTTAAGATAATGTCCGGCCATAGAACAGAACAACGCATTGTGAATACGCTGTTAGCAAAATTGGATGGGGTGGAACAATTGAACAATATTTTACTTATTGGAATGACAAATTTATTGGACACAATTGATCCAGCATTACTTCGACCCGGTCGAATGGAATTGAAAGTAACAAAATATGTTATTTACATAGAAATTGAACTATTTTAAAAATTAATTAAAAAAAAAATAGGATCTCTATTAATTTAAACAAAAAATGACTTAATTTACACAAATTCTTTTGTGTCGAAAAATAATTTATTTTTCAGGTCATATAACTTGGCAAAATGAGACTTCCTGATGAACTATAATCACTAGTATTATCTAACCTTATTGTTAGCCCTAAACCTATCCTAATAAACTCTAAGCCTAAAACCTAACACCCAGTTATATCTAAGCCAAGTTTTAAGGCCCCAAAAAATTTTTTCGATTAAGAAGAATTTGTGGGTACTTGTTAAGTTTGTATCCCCTTTTTGAAAAGTGCTTGGTCCCCCCTATGGGTCATCAGGTTAGGGTTGGGGTCATTCATGGATATGTTAGGGATTGGACTAGGATGATGTAAAAATCATCTCAAATGTATCCTAAACCCAAACCCTAACCCTAACACCAAGGGGGGGGGGCCCTTCACTTTTCCACACTTTTTCCAAGGTGACCCAAAAAATTTTTTCGACTAAGAAGAATTTGTGTAAGTTCAGTTAATTTTTGTGTAAATTAATATTTAACTAAAAAATTTATATATATTTAAGATTCATATTGGCTTGCCAAATGCAAAAGGTCGACAAGAGATTCTGGAAATTCACACAAAAACAATGCGGTAAAAAACTGAATAAATCCCATAAAAAATCCGAATTCACAGAGAAACAAATCGACTAAATGAAGACGTGAATTTGGAGGAATTGGCTGAAAAAACAGTGAATTTTTCTGGTGCCGAATTGGAAGGATTGGTTCGGGCAGCCCAATCACAGGCATTCAAATTAATTTTTTATTAATTAAAATAAAATTAAAGGCAATTCAACGCATTCTCAAAGCCAAAGAAGAGAAAAAGGATAATCAGCAGAATGGAGAAAACATAAATGATTTGGATAAGATTACCATAACAAATGATTCGGAATTGAAAATTTGTGCCGCTGATTTTGAGATGGCTTTAGAAAATGACATTGAGCCGGTAAAATTCGATTTATATTAAACCGAAAATTAAAATGATTTTTGCAGGTGTTTGGGAAAGGCTCAATGGATGGTGCCCAATTGAAGGCAATCCTTTGTCGAGAACCAATTTTGTGGTCTCCGAAAATTGAAAAATTATTGGAAAAGGGTGCCGCTTTGGTGGAAGAATTACGAAATAGTGATGCAAGGTAATCTTTTACAATTTGATTTGAATAATTTAATTAAAATTTATTTTAATATTTAATAGTAAATTAAAATTAAAAAAAATATTTTTGAAAAATTTTGAATGAATATTTTTATTTTGGAACATTTTGAATTGTTACAAGATTCCGATATTTTCTTCATTCTAATAAATTAAGTTTAGTTTTTCTTTCCATTTCTAATTTGTAATTTTTCCTGTAATTGTGATTCTAATTTATAATTGTAAATTGTAATTATGTTATGATTTGTAATTGGTGAATCTGATTTGCAATTATAATTTTATTCTCATTTGTAATTTTGGTTTTTTTAATTCTCTATAACGCCATCCATTATCATCTTTATTTGAAAAAATATCAATCAATATTTTCGGAATTAAATTTTTGAAAATACATGTAAATGAATATTTTTCCTAATTAAAATCAAAAACTAAAATAAAATTTAAATTTAAATAAATAATTTTAAGTACATCTGGGCAATGTCGATTAATGCTCTTGAATGGTCCAAAACAATCTGGGAAAACATTTTTGGCCACAACAATTGCTCAAATTGCCAAAATACATTATGTTAATTTTATTTATTTTAAATTTAATTATTTTTATAATTTCAGATTCGCATTGTCACTGCCGATTTAATTTTAAGCGAAAAAAGCCCAATCAGCCTATTTGATAAAATTCTCTCTGATTGTGAACATACTGATTTTGCCTGCATTATTTTTGACGATTTGGAACAAATTATTGGTAAAAATTAATTATATATATTTTAATAATTCTTCACAGGTTACAATGAATCAAATCAAAATTATCAGCAAATAATTCTCCAAAAATTGGCAATCATTTTGAATCGAGAGCCTTCAAAGGTAAGAAGAGAATATTTATTTAAAAGGGCAGATTTATATTGATTCTTGGTGTATTGTGTATGAAATTAAAGTGGCAAATATTTAAAAATATGCAAGAATATACAGGCAATTTATTGATGTTTTAATTTTATTGATGAAATATTAAAATTTCAAAAAAATTTTCATAATCGTAATCAAACTTAATTGATTCATATTTTGTTTTTTTTAAAATTTAATTCATTTCAAAAATTGCAAATTGTGGACATAGATAAATTTTTTGAAAATTGCCAAAATCAATAATTTTTTCTAGAAATATTTCAAAAAATTTTTATTAAAAATTGTAAAGTAATAAATCCTAAAAATCTTGACAAAAATGGCCAAAATAACAAAAAAAATTCTGAAATATTGGCATGTCAAAAAGGGATAATTTGATGAATATTTTATTTTAAATAAGAGTCCTACAAATCAACAAAAACATTGATAAAAATATTTTTTACCAGAATTTTAAACTAATTTTAGGTTTGAATTTATATCAATAAAAATCCGCCTTCTATTTATAATTAACCGTTAATAATTATAATTAAACTAAAAGGGAAAACGCCTTCTTTTATTGGCCACCAGCTCTGCAAAGCCAGAATGGTTTGAACAAATGCAATTGGAAATGTGCCTTCAAAACCGCGTTGAATTGCCGACAATTACAAAATTGGAGGATATAATTCAATTATTTGGTGCAGCAACCAAAAAAGCAAAAACATCAACAGGAATTGATGAAGGAGGGAAAATGCTAGAAAAATTGTTCATTAAATGCGAATTGGATGAGATTGGTAAGGAAATTGGCCCAGAATTGTCGATGGGTAGCAACAATGCAAAATTGGTGCCAACAATCAAGGATTTGGTCAAATTAATTGATTGGGTCTGTATTTTTTTATTGAAAAAATTTTTTTATTTTGGTTCCTTTTATCATAAGATTTTAAATAAAATTTTTTATATTATTTTACTTTAAATATTTTATTGGTTTATTTTTATTTTTCAATTTTTTGACTTTTTGTGGTCATATAGATGTAAATTGATTATGGGAGAATAGGCTAATTTTACTATCTCAAAAAATGCTTATTTTTTATAGGTTTCAAAAAATTTTGTTCAAATAAAAAAAATATAAAAATTTTAAAAAATTTATTTTAAAATATTTTTGAATAAATCCACAATCAATTTTTGAAAAGAGCAAAATTAATTTTAGCAAAATTATTATTATTATTTCAAAGGAATTCAAAATCTTTTTAAATTTTATTTTCAGTACACTCAACAATGTTTGAACGGCGACAATTCTTTTGAAGAAGAAAAATCTATAGAAAATAACGATGGGAAAAAGTCGACCTCGAATTTTGAGAAATTTAAGCAACGATTACTTCAACTGATTGCTCAGAAACGAGGCAGTAATTCCAATAATTCCATGGCCCATTTGAGCATGTATCGATAATTATGAATTTACGATTTATGAATGATGATTTTTTATGCTTTATTTTCGAATATGTTATTGTTTTAAAATTAAAGGATCCATTTACTTTAGTTTTTTTTTGTTACCATTTTTGCCATTATCAATTCAATAAATAATGCTTTTTTTTACCATAATGTTGAATTTTCAAAATATTATAATTCAAAAATTGCTAATGAAGAGAATTTTGGAATTTCATATTTTATAGAGCTCTGATTCTTGTTGTTATTCAGACACTTTTTTTTCAAATTGGGTAATTAATTAAAAATATAGAGTATTTAGAGTAAATGACACAAAATGTATCCTGAATTGACTTACCAGGAAATCCATTTTAAAGATTTAATAATTTTAATGGTATTCAATTTATTTAAGAATACTGTGAATTTAACCTATTCTAATCCCCATTAATCAACTAAGTATGAATTTCAATTATTTTTATTTTAATACAAATATCAAATATTAGAAAATATGACAATCGTAATGTATCCGGCCACAAAATAAAATGTTTTAGCCATATTTATTACATTTATCAATTAAATTTAGAAAACCAGAAGAAATTAAAATAATGGAAATAACATAACACTCGAATTTATGTATTTTGAAATAATAATTCGAAGAAAATTGTTAAAGAAAATGAAATTCAGTTGAGTGATGTGAATATAATTATGTAAAGAAGTGAATAAATAATGCATAAATATAATATAGGAAATGATCATTTGTAGGTTTATATTTAAAAATGAAATGCGATCAAACGAATTGTAGTAAAAATTTTATTTGGAAAATTTTAAATTATATGCAAATATGTTTTTGATAATTGATCTTGATTGCGATTCTTAATTATCGGAATTGACTGTTCACAATTCTTTTGAATTATGAATTAATCCACCAAAAATTATATGGTTATGAATTATGATTAAAATAAATTGACTTTTAATTCTTGATAGGAATTTTCAATTTTGAACAATTCATTAACATCAATCATAAAAATAAATTTTATTGTAATTTAATTTATCGAAGCTTAAAAATTATATCGAAAAATAATATATAACATTATTAAAAATGGATTCAATCGGGATAAAATTATGAATAATAAATAATATCGGGGTTTATTATTGACCAATAAAAATACATAAATTTGTGTTTTATAATTTTGCCAAATAGAACATAATCCATTTTTCAAATAATTCCATCACCATTTTCATTTTCATTCATCATTCTAATAATTCTCATATTGATGCATAATTTTTGGATAACCTTCGGCCATTTCTATATTCTGCACTGTCCATCCGTTTTTCTGAATAGAATATTAGAGAATTTTTGTTAAAATTCAATTTTTCAATTATTTAGATATTAAATATTTTTATTTTAATATATTTTGATTGGATTGGTTAAAATTAAACCGTTTTTTTTTATATATTCTTTTAATATACCATCCCTTCTTATTAATATCCTAGCCTCGATTTTTGATGACGCATTGCTGCTGGGAAAGCGAATTAAATAGTATCCAAAACCGAATTTGAGAGAGAATCAAATAAATAATAAGGAAATATTTTTTTTTAATTATTCATTAAATCCAAATTTTCCACTAATATTTGCACTTACAAAGTAGAGTTTGATATATTGAATGGCCCAAAACAATCCGTTATTTTTTATGCTGGTTCCCGTTGAGTTACCAAATTGTAGATTAAAATTGCTCTTATCTTCTATACGAATTTTCACATCAAAATCAAATTCATCATTCGAAGGAATAGTAAAATCATAATCAAAATTTTTTATTAAATGATCGCGAACCAATTTTCCATTCTTATCGTACTTAAATTTTAAATATAATTATAAATAGAATAATTTGATGGAAAATTATTCTTTATGTTAAAAAGTTTGAGTAAAATTTAATTTAATATTAAATTTGCATGAAAATTTTTTTGTTTTACCTACAGTATATAAGAATATTATTCAATTTGTTACGCTATTGAGTACGTTTTGGAATAATTGGTACTGTAAAAAATGTTATGAAAAATTTAAAACCAACGATTTTTAATAGAAATTAATTGATAATTTTACAAAAATATCTATTTCTTATTAATAAAAATCCGCATGATTTAATTGTATAATTAGATAACCAAAAAATTCAAAAGGACATTAAAATTGAAAGAGCAAAAATTAAAATTAAAGACACTAATTGCCAAAAAAATATAATATTATGTAATTTTTTTTTATATAATTTTTAAACTTAAAGGTAATCTTTTTATAATAATTTAATTATCCATATTTTAAATGATTTTTAAAATAAAACCACCTCATCTCTGTATAAATACACCTTTGAATCTTTATACGATTCGGAACCGTAATTGATATGCACTTTTAGAATTTTAAATGTTTCTGAATTTGCAAAATTCAATCAATTAATTTTTTCGTATTATATTCACCATCTTTAGTATTGTTTCGTGAAAGTTCAATGAATAGTGTCCTGAGTTCTTTTAATCCATTATAGAATTTTCCCTTGAACATAATGGTATCATTGATGCGTAATGGTCGATTCAATAACATTATTAAGGGCTTATTTACGGGCAGGTTCGACGGGCCAATCAATTCAATTTGTGTTTTTCCAGGAGCAGTAAGCCATTTAGATGATGAATCCGAAGGCCAAGTAATTTTTGCCTCGATTATTTTATCTTGCATTTGGGCATCAGCATTATTCTGAAATTATTTGAATTAGTATGATTGAAAATTTACAACAATTCGGTTAATATGTGCCTATTAAACAAATCATTTTCTTAAATCAATGGAGACGAAAATTTACACAATATTTGGTCTATTAATTAAATTAGCTCATTCCTAAACCCTTTTGATAAATCCTGAAGAGTAAAAAAATGAAGGTTGAAATTAGTGGCTTTAAATTTAATCAAAGACATTTTTTTTATTTTCATTCAGATAGATAAATTTTAAACGGGGACTTAGCCATCTCATTTAAAGATCTTATATATGAATTTACAAAAAAAATGAAAATTTTTGATGGAACAGAGCAGTAAATATGAGAAATGGTTCACCCAGGATTATTCTGGAATTATACAAGATCGAGATCCCGAAAAATCAATAAGGATCAAGGTGCCCATCACTAATTATTTAATTTGATATTTACTTACTTCAATTCGCATAAAATCCACCATTTTGAAAGGCACTATATGAGAAATATTAAACATTTCCATTCCATCAAATTTTATTTGATAATATTCTTCAAAGATAATAATTTCTATTTCAAAAAAATCGCCAAATTCATGTATCGTTGTATTTTTAATGATGTATTCATTTTTGTTCTGAAATTTTATTTTTCATTTGATTTTCATTTTCAAAATATTACCTTGATCTTTTGTCCAACCTTAATATCTAAACTATCTTTTAAAATAACTTGCTTGTCTATAAAAAAATTGTAAGCATAAATGTCCATCAAGAGAACATTGGTACCAACTAAATTAAATAAATATTTTATATTCCGAAGATTACAATAAAAATGAGATATAAATAAAAATAAAATTTTTCTTTTTATTTTTTTGGCAAAAAATTATTTAAATTCCCTATATTTCAAATTTTTTAGCGAAATAATCCAATAAATTAAGCAAAATTTAAAAAATAAAATAAACATACAGTGCTCATAAAATTCGTAGGCATTATTTTGTAAATAAATTTTCAATGTCCAGATATTTTTAACTTGAAATTTCATTTTAATTTTAATCGAACTACCAATTTCCAGCTGTTTATCCAGTATATAGGTGAATGGCAATGCAATATCCATCTCATTCTGTCAATTAAATTTTTTAACATTTTGTAATAATCTTCAAAAAATACCTGTTTCCATTCTTTTCGCGGTTCTCCATCGGGCAAAATATAAAAACCATCAATTGCGAATACATCAAATTTGTCTGGTGTCGGGAATTGCCAATAATTTCTAATTAAAATCAGTTCATCCCCATTGAAAATCCGGTATTCAAATTGATTTGCGTATAAAGACAAATTTAATGTTTGATTATAAAGCATGTTATTAAGTTTCTTTTCAACTTTTTGATACTGAAATAAGGAAAATATAATATTTGTACAATAGGAACAAACATTAGAGGATAGCAAATACACATAATTCTCATCAATATACAATTGCATACTATTCAGCCCTTAATAATAATTTTATAGCATATATAATTTTATTCTAGAGAGAGGCTCCAAATTTTCATATTTAATACATTAAGTCTGAAAATAAATTTTCTTAATTATTACGTTCTTCACATTTTTGCTTATCCAAACAACCAAATTCGATTTTAACTCCTTTATTTCCAAGCAAATTTAAAACAAATTTAATTTGATTGAACGGTTTGAATGCACTTTCTAAAATGTAAATTTTCCCCCGAGGTTCCACACTAAAATTCAATAGACGTATGTCTCCTTTAAACTGAAATATAAAAAAATTAATTCATTGAAGAATATTTCGTAAATAACCTGAATATAATTTGGTTTTTTGGCCATGCCCTTTCTAGACATTTGGCCTATTTCTGTATTATCAATGAAAATTGGAGCTATGTAATAGTCTAGCCAAATCCAGAAGAATTGTTGGCCTGCATTCAGTTGCTTGACAATACTGGAGGCATTGAAGATAGTTTTATCATCAGACCAAATCTTGTATTTATGAAATCATAAATAAAAGTAGATTTGCTAAAATTTGGCCTAATTGTTATAATTTTTCGCAAAAGATATTTAAGAGTTTAAAAAAATAAAAAGAAAAATTTTTCACTCATTACACATTTATATCAATAATATAAAAAATTTTTTCTATCATAATCTTTTAGCTTAGATATACTCATAGGCAATCAGCAGCAGAAATGTTCATTTTACCGGGACTGAGCAGTTTTCGCTACAACTTCCCAAAAGATAGAAATTATCATTCAAATTGGCATGAAAATGTACGAGCATTTCAGCCTTATTCTGTTGACCATCATTCAGTACTAAATTGATATCAAATTTGGTCGCATTTTCGAGTATTTCCAATTTGACAATAATGTAAAAATCCCTTTCATCTGTTGGATAATCCAATTTTATTGAATATGAAGGATCGGAAAATGGCAAAATTTTATTATTTGAATTCGGCAAAATAGTCGGTTTTAATGGTCCGTTCTAAAATTTTAAAAAAATAAAATTTAGCTATTTCATACCATATTCTTTTTTATTTGATAATTATTTAATTCCCATCCAGAATCGGCTTCAATCTATATAAAATAACATTAATTATTTTTTAAATTCATTTCCTAACCAGAATATAGTCGATTGAAGCATATTTCAATGGATCAATTGTTTGTTTGAATACAAATGCATTTTCCTTACAATTCAATGTCAAATTGAAATTTCCATTTTCATCAACAACAATATCCAACGAGAATTTTTGATCAATATTTTTTTCAAGACTCTTGCCAATTTTATTCGTGATTGTCTCGCCAATGGGTTGTTCATATTTTGTAAAATTCTAAAAAATAAAAACATATAAAAAATTGCTTCTAGTAAAATGCTTCTTTTAAGGAAAAAATTTTATGAAAAAATGATGAAATTTTTTATAAATAAATAATCCAAAAATGTCGAAATTCTCTCGATTCAAACTTTTAAATTTAGGCCATATTATTGAAAAATTTTCGGGAGTAATTTTTTATTTTTTTTAATTTTTAAAATAATAGCCTCTGAGAATCCCTGAAAATTTAATATGAATTTTATAATATTCTGCATACAGATATACACCATAAAAATATAAAAAAAAAACATACATATTTGCTTTCAAAATTAATATAATTCCGTCGGACCAAAATTGAAAGAATTGTTTCGCCCACTAAAAAAATTTTTATATTATATTAATATTAATTCAAAAATCAGAGATTGTTATATTATTTTATATTTTCATAAATAAATAAGAAATAAAATATACTCATACTTACTAATCGGATCTGGTTCCGTCCAATTATGCAACAAATGAATTCTGAAATATCCTTGGGTTTTATCATTGACCCAACCAGTTATATGAATTGTGTCGTTAATTTGTAAAGGATATTCCAACAGACTTTCATCAATGAAAGGCAATTTCATATCCATAATACTCGAATTATTTGTGGCATTTTCAGTAATTTGATTCTCAATTAATTTGTCGTCAGGTTCGAGAAACTGAAATGAATTTAAAAATTTATTAATTGTTATAATGTATTTTCAAAAATTCTGATATAATAAAAAAATTTTTTTTGCCTTATTCTGATTCCTTAAAAATGTGTTTTGCCTAATTCTGATTTAAATGTTCTGCCCAATTTTGATTTGTTGAAAATGTGTTTTTGTGTAATTCTGATTTATTGAAAATATGTTTTTGTCTAATTCTGATTCCTTAAAAATGTGTTTTGCCTAATTCTGATTTAAATGTTCTGCCCAATTTTGATTTGTTGAAAATGTGTTTTTGTGTAATTCTGATTTATTGAAAATATGTTTTTGTCTAATTCTGATTCCTTAAAAATGTGTTTTGCCTAATTCTGATTTAAATGTGTTTCTGCCCAATTTTGATTTGTTGAAAATCTGTTTTTGCCTAATTCTGATTTGTTGAAAATGTGTTTTTGCCTAATATGATTTGTTAAAAATGTGTTTTTGCCTAATTCTGATTTGTTGAAAATGTGTTTTTGCCCAATTTTGATTTGTTGAAAATGTGTTTTTGTGTAATTCTGATTTATTGAAAATATGTTTTTGCCTAATTCTGATTCCTTAAAAATGTGTTTTGCCTAATTCTGATTTAAATGTGTTTCTGCCCAATTTTGATTTGTTGAAAATCTGTTTTTGCCTAATTCTGATTTGTTGAAAATGTGTTTTTGCCTAATTCTGATTTGTTTAAAATGTGTTTTTGCCTAATATGATTTATAAAAAATGTGTTTTTGCCTAATCTGATTTGTTGAAAATGTATTTTTGCCTAATTCTGATTTGCTGAAAATGTGTTTTTGCCTAATATGATTTGTTGAAAATGTGTTTTTGCCTAATTCTGATTTGTTGAAAATGTGTTTTTGCCTAATATGATTTGTTAAAAATGTGTTTTTGCCTAATTCTGATTTGTTGAAAATGTGTTTTTGCCTAATATGATTTGTTAAAAATGTGTTTTTGCCTAATTCTGATTTGTTGAAAATGTGTTTTTGCCTAATATGATTTGTTAAAAATGTGTTTTTGCCTAATCTGATTTGTTGAAAATGTGTTTTTGCCTATTCTGATTTGCTGAAAATGTGTTTTTGCCTATTCTGATTTGTTAAAAATGTGTTTTTGCCTATTCTGATTTGTTGAAAATGTGTTTTTGCCTATTCTGATTTGCTGAAAATGTGTTTTTGCCTAATTCTGATTTGTTGAAATTGTGTTTTTGCCCAATTCTGAAAATGTGTTTTTGCTCAATTCTGATTTGTTTTTGTTTAAAATGTGTTTTTGCCTAATTCAGATTTAGATGTATTTTTGCTTATTTCTGATTTAAATGTGTTTTGCCTTTCTGATTTAAATGTGTTTTGCTTTTTTTCTGATTTTAATGTATTTTGCCTATTTCTGATTTAAATATGTTTTGCCTAATTGTAATTTTTAAAATAAAATTTTTGCCTAATGAAATAGGAAATTATTCTCACCCAAGCTTGAATATGGCAATTGTCTTCAACCATTTTTCCCGAATCGACATCACATGTATTATTATGTTCACCCGGATGACTATTATATTTACTTGCCCATGTGAACATTTTGATTTTATTTTGATTCAAATCCGAAGGCAACATGTCCAATGCAAGTGCCCAAAGACCAGCAAAATCGGCGAGAGATGCACCTCTATGCTGAAAGCCAAGAAATTGCTGGAGAATTTGTTCATCGTTTCCAAATTCTTTGATTTCAAATTGCTCTGAATCCAAATTGAAAATGTGCAATTTTGTTGTTATAGAAGAATGTGATGGATTGGCCAATTCAATGATGAAATCTCGTTTAACAGGAAACCTTAATAAATAAAAATAATAAATAGTATGATTTATTAAATTTTTTGGAATTAAAAAGCCAAAACCTTTGAGTAGAAAATGATAATGTCAAATTGATGATATCAATATCAACATCGACGTATATTCCATGCCATTTTTCATTGTCACCAGTAACTGGACATTTCTCCATCCATGCATTCAAAAAAAAAAAAAATAAAATTAAATAAAATTAAATAAAAATTTAACTTGCCGATTCCAAATTATTTGGCAAATAATAGCCAATTTCAGGCTCAATTCCATTTGGGATGACATACGGATCCAATTGGCTTGGATAGCAAAGGAGGAGTCTTTAATAAAAATTAGTAAAAATTATATGATTCTAATGCAAATTGCAAACTGGCAATGTCCTTGGCCAACAACACGGAATTGAATGCGATATGAGCCAGGTGCGAATTCCCCCATTGCACCATAGCATTGTTTTGGAACAAAAAATTCTGGCGAAACAAATTTTTCTGTGCCATTTTCATCCGTCAATTCAATACTGTAATTTTGGAATTAAAATATTAATAAATTTATTTTATTAATTACAATTGGTCAGTCAGATGAAAGATGGCTAGGAAAAATAAAATAGCAGGAAATATTATATTCCCGATCGACATCATTTATGGCTAACTAAAATATTTTTTTTTAAATTTTGATGGATAATTATAAAATAATAATTTGAGAAAATTTATAAATTTTCATAAAATTGAATTTGGATAATTTAATTTTATATTTAAAAAATTGACTAAAATGAATGACTGAATGAATGAATAAAATGAAAATGATGAATCATTAAAAATGGAAATTAATGATGAATACAGGAAAAAAAATATTTATTTTTTAATTTTCAATTTTAATGGAATGAATTTGTATTGTAGCATAAAAGTTTGACCATATGCTTGCAGACGGATTTTTTGTCATCTTTTTCATATTCATACATAATTTTTTGGTAGCCTTTTTCTAGTATGTCCAGATAGCCTTGTTTCGAACTTTATGGTTGAAGAATCTTCTGACTGAGAATTTTCGACGGCTGTAACCTGTAATTGAGAGAATTCGACGATTTTCCGACGTTGATGCCACCTTGTCTGTATAAATCAAAATTTTTATTAGTTATTTCCCATAAAGTAAGAGAGGATTGTGAAAATAATAATTATTAATCCTTTGACTTTTCCCAATTTTTTTAAAATTCGAGAATGTTGATGTGAGCATATATTATAGGCGAATCGACGCGCATTTAATCGATTCCGCGCTCCTGCCTCACTCAATTGATTGAAAGGGTGGTTGGAAAAGGGGAAGAGAGAAGAGGCTGTCAATAAAAAAGAGAAAGGAGCCTCCTTTTCTCAATTCCACAGCAATTTTATTTTTCCCCCAATTTTTACCTAAAAAAATTATTCTTCAAACTTAAATTCACATAATAAGATTAAGGGCAAAAGGCTATATTTATATTAAGGAGAATTGAAAAAAATTATATTATCAGCAACTCAAAATGTTCAAATTAATTTAGAAAATTTAAATTTCACACAATCAGTTCAGAAAATTAAGCAATTATTAATTTTTAACTTTACTTAAATAAGCATTAATATGGCGAATAAATTTATATTTCTCTATAATACTTTAAAAATTCTATTTTTAATTTTTATTTACATTTCTTAACAATATTGGATTATCTATAAAATTTTCCTTTTTTATGTTTGCCTTATAATCCGGAATAAATTATACAAAAATTATTTTTGAACATTTCATCTATGAATATGACATAAAATTGAGAGGCAATGATTGAAACTGTGCCAGCCTATATTCATCAATATCCATTCCGACAAATTATTTGCCTCAAAATTCTGTCAATTGTAATTATTTTTATTTAAAAAAAATAATTTTAATAATTAATAGATATTATTTAAGATTTATTTAAATTCAATTTTATGTATTTTTGACTTAAATTATCTAATTTTTTTAGATATTTAATTTTAATAAAATTAAATAATTTTAATAAAATTATTTAAGATTTTGACCCTATCAAATTTGTTCATTTTTTGGACTTCCAATGCACCAAAAGAAGGAACAAATTCCACAAAAATTGTTTGGCTCATTTTAATACCAAATTTGTTGTCCCTTTTGGCATTGGCCAATTCCGCCTGGTTTATGTTGCAAAAATTTTTCTGGGTAAAATTGGTAATTTTTATTCTAATAATTCAATGATAAATTTAATTTTATTTTTAGTAATTTTGTAAATATTATTAAAAAAATTATTTTAAAAAATTAAATAAAATTGAATAATTAATTCATAAAAATATAAATTATAGAAAATTTAATATACGATAAAGTAAAAATATAAATTTATTAAATAAAATAAATAATTAATTTATTTAAAATAGTTCAAAATTTAAAAAAAAAATTAGATATCTCTTCAAAAATTCCAAAAAAGTAATAAAATTGAAAGTAGATTTTTGAAATATAAAAACACAAATTGCAAACTGTTATTATAAATAATATTTAATAGGATGCATTTTGTTCAATGTTTGGAATTGCTTTCACCTCAATTGCACTTCCAAGCACAATTTTATTGATTTGGGAAAATGAAATTCACGGTTGGATTGCTGATGCTTATCTTGTAAAATTTTTAAATTAATCAATTTTCAAAAAATTTTTTAATTTTTTTTCTCACAGTTATCAAACACAATTTTATTGCTTATCCTTTTATTTACCCTGAAATTGACTCTTCAAGAAGAAGCAAATTGCGTCAGCAATTTATTCATCAAAGATTGGAGTGAAGCTGAATTTGCCTATGAAGAAGTCCAACAATTGGAGAACGATTTTTGAATATTTTTATTGATATCCTTTTGAATTATTTTATTTTAACTAAAATTATATTATTTATCATTTTTTATAAAAATTTTATATAAAAAATTTAAATTAATTTTTGATAAATGCTTTCTAATTGATGGAATTTTTATGAATTTGAAAGGTAATAAATTGATTGGATTATTTATATTATAATTTCCTTAATTGATTTTAAATAAATATTCAAATTACTATATTCATCCAAATGGGAAAATTGTAAAGTGTAGAAAAAAATTTAATAAAAATGAATAAAAATTGTAGATATAGAGATGTAGATTGTAAATTCAGAATGTAATTCAGATTTATTTTTTAACATTTTTTTTACTTTCCATATTTTACGCACTTTTTTGAAGCTGGAAATTATGAATAATCATTGGTTAACATCTTACAAAAACCTCCTGATGATCCTTACATCCTATTTATGCATGACTGCGGATTGTGAGTGCGCGAGGCTACGCCTCTGATTACTCAAGAGTGGGATTGGGAGCAGGGATGGGTTCGATGTTTCGATTTTTCGTTTCGATGTCGATTTTCGGTCATTTTTGCCATCGAAATTTCGGAAAATTTTTTGACCCATCGAAATTTCGTTTTTCGGTTTCGAAAAATTTTTTGACGAAATTTCGTTTTTCGGTTTCGAAAAATTTTTTTGACCCTCCGAAATTTCGATTTTTTATTTTGGGCCATCGAACCCATGTCTGATTGGGAGTGGGCAAGGACAAATTTTTAGCAATATTTTCCTCCCCATATTAGAATTATCCCTCTACAACTCCTCCAATCAACCCAACCCCACCCGCCGGACTGTAGAGTTGGATCTTGGATGGTTTAGAGGAGGGATAGAGCCAGGTAATGAGTGGATTATTTTCTAATTAATTCATAAAAAATGGTTATAATCAGAGTCAGATGTTGATTTTACATATTAAAAAAATTTTCGGAAGCTCCTAGCGGCATCAACAGAATCTTCCTTCTTTTTTAATATAATTGAACAGCGGCTTTTTGAAGGTAAAAAAGTTTATTTTCCAGCTTATCTAGAATTTGCCTCCATTGTTAATTTGCCCCTCTATGGCATGCCTTATTAGCTTTTTTTTAATTGATGCCTGCTGCTGAAGGCAGGGCTGGGATCGAAACTCAAAAAACCGAAATTTCGAAGATCGAAATCGAAACCGTATATCAAAGGTAGCTGCTAGCTACCTTTGCTTTTTTCACAAAATCGAAGCTAAAATATCGAAATTTCGACGATCGAAATCGAAAATCGAAATTTCGATCCCATCCCTGGCTGAAGGGAAAGGGAATATAATAAATTTGAGGAAAATTTCAAATATTGCATGATTTCCTCGACGGCTACGCTTCTTCCTTCACTTATTCGAAGGGCTAAATCATATGAATGATAGGAAAGCGCAAGCCACGCATCACTCCCACTCGTTTGTAGAATGATCCAATCGGACGCCTCATTCTTTCGCAGCCCAAATAAGATGTGCAGCAGGAATAAACCAAATAGGAAAAGCGAAGCACTGATACCTATGAGGGGGCAATATAATTAATATTTATTCTCCTTTCTTAAGCAGAGTGCTCGCCCACTGTGATACCTATTCCCCTCTACAAACGAGTGGCAGCGAAGCGCCCGAGTGGGAGTGAGGCACCTGAGTGGATTATTCTGCAAACGTGGCGTGCATTTCCATGCCCTCAAATGACTGGCCATCGCTTCAAATCGGTCGTGGCATAGGTATTCTTTCTCAAATTTTTTAGGGTCATAGGATGGAATCGATCCAATCATATATATTTTATTATAATAAATCGGCCCAATCACTCCTCTTTTTAAATTTAAGAGGTATATGGAATCAGTCCTTCTCTCATAATTTGCCATCCTATCTGATGGATTAAAATTGGATTTTTTTCATGAAAGAGAGCGGATTGTGATATTGTATATTGATTCATGTGATATATGCCTGTCACTGTCACTGTCAATGTTGAGCAGTCAACAGTGTCTTTAAATACAGCCCTGCTTAACCTAAAATCAATCATTCTTGTTTAATGAATCCTTATAAGCTTATAACTCTCCCAAATATCCTTTATCATCTTTTCTCCCTTCTAATCATGAAATATTCACTTAGGACCTCTTTCTGCTACAATTTTAGATTGTAATCAATTTTTTTTCTTTGTAAAATATTCGTTTAAAAAATTTCATCTAATTATTAAATTCCTTCACTATATTAAGAAAATTTGAAAATTAATAATTCTAAAAAATATCATACATATTAGAAGTTTTATTTTTTTTAAATTTTGCCTCATTATCATTACTTTCTAATTACTATTCAATGCCAGAAAATATGTTAAGAAAAATGTAAATAATGAGTATCGAAACTGGAATCACCCAAGACCATTCCATTACAGAGAAATCTGTAAGGACGTGTAATATTTCTATATAAAATTTAGTTTTAATTTTTAAATAATATTTTTGTAGATTTCCTCAAAAAGCATATTATTTCAAAAATTCTGATGGTTAAAATGTTGCAATTTTGCTTCGCCTTTTTGGTGATTTCTGTAATCGGGGTAAATGCTATGAAGCAAGAAGAAAATTCCCCTAAGCAAAATCCGCCTAATCATCTCATTAGCAAGCAAAAGAGTCAAACTAAGGATGCGATTGCTCCAGCCCATCATCTCCATTATCAAAGCGAAACGTTAAAAAAAGAAAGTGGATATAATACAATGAAGAAAAACAATGCATTGAATGCAAAAAATGGCGCGGCACTCAAACCAAAAAAGAAGCTCTTAAAATCGCCTGCTTCAAAAATTACAATGCCTTCAGCACCGCATGGCAACCCTAATCAAAAAGCAATGATGTTGGAGGAATGCTGCAAACAATGTTGTGGTGGCCTCAATGACCGTAATAAAAGAAATGGTGCGCTTACAAAACTCATTGGCATTGAGGCGCCTAGGACCAAACGAATGGCCGGCATTTGCCCCAAATGCAAATACCATTATAAGGGAGCCGATACAAATTATTGTGGTGATTGTCAAACGTATATTGATCTCGATATGACAAGTGGAGATGCCGATGCTGGTCCGAGTGATCCTTGTAAGTTTTGAAAATGGAATTCTTGATTTTTTCATAAATTATGCTTATTAATTATTATTGTGCGGCAAATGGGTTTTTTTCGAGATCGAGATATCTCGAAAAATCTCGGTCCAAAAATACCGAGATCTCGGTTGAGATTCGAGATTTTTAAAAAAGCTTTAAAAATTGTAAAAAAATTTTTAAAATATTTCAATTTATTTTTATATTTTTTAATATAATAAATATATAAAGATAAAATAGAATAATTGTTTATTTACGATTCAAAAATATTCAGAAAACAACAAATAAAAGTAAAATAGAACAATTATGTGCGACTCAAATAATATTCTCTCCGAAAATTGGTTTTAAATAAATAGATCGGTTTCATAAAAATTCAATATTTGTAATTTACATTGCATTCAGCTTCGTCCTTAGAAATTTTATTATAAAGGCCAATATTCCAATATATACTCATTTTTCTGAATTTTTTTTTTTAATTTTGAGTAATAAATTTCATAGAAAATATAATAAATAATATTATAAAAATTGATAAAATTTTATTTATTAAAAAAACAATTTCATTATTTTATTTCTTAAAAATTAAAAACTATTTTGAAAATATATGTATGCTTTGAAAAATCTCGAATCTCGACCAATCTCGACGAGATTGAAGATCGTTCGAGATATCTCGAAAATTCGAGATCTCGAAAAAATCTCGGTCGAGATCTCGGAAAATCTTGGTCGAGATCTCGTCTCGTGCCGCACACTATTAATTATCACCTGGAGAAAATTATAAATTTTTTTATTTTAATTTATTTTATTATTAAAGGTGTTGGATACACTCAAGTCTCAGAGAGCATAATCTGTTCGGATTGCACCAGCGAGGGAGGATGCGAAAACTTGTCTCGTCTTTACAAACGTGCCTACTCCAGTGGTTTCTGTGTCTGGCGAAATGGCGAATGCGAATACGACGAAGATGACACGGAAGAGGAAGACACGGAAGTGGTAGACGTTCTCAGTTCCCCTGATGAAGATGAAGATCCTTGTAATAAATATTGGGATTAACAAATTATAAGTTATTAAATAAAAAAGAGCAAAATAATTCGCATATTAATTATTACAAAGTATCTTTACCACAAATACTCTATATAAATCGAACTCTAATATTGAAAATGAAAATTTAAAAAGAAAATGAGGCAAGAATAGTGTAAAAAACTTGGTTGCAAAAAACCTGTTTTCAAAATTTTCGAAATTAAACCACTTTAAATTCAAAAAATCGAATATTTATCGAATAATGGGATATTTAAACATTTGCCATAATTGGTGAATGTTTTCAATAACGTATTAGTGAAAAATGATCGTCTTTTTTTGATACTAAACTTTTTTGACATTTTTACAGGTCAAACGGGCACATATGAGGAACTTTATTGCAGCTCATGCACATCAGAAAGTGGATGCGAAAGATTGAGCCGACTATACACTGTCAATTACGCAGGACGGTGCAGCTGGGAAAATGGACATTGTCAACATTACCAACATTAAATGAGTTGAATTGAATTGGAAATGACTCATAATGTTGAATGGGCTATTATTCTGATCAAGCAAAATGTCTTTTTTTAACTTCTTCCTCCTATTACCTTGCTGTTAAATTATTTTTCTAAAAACTTTTTTCGGATCATTTTTAAATTGTATCAGTTCATCAGTATTCTAAATATCAGCAGAATGGAAACAAAAATCGCAGAGGAAAATTTATGTACCATGGATTCCAATGTTGTCCCCATTAAACCTATATCTATTATACTCATTTTCAACTGGATAAATTCATTATTGTTACAGCAGGAATGTGTTGAATTAAGCTAAATTTTGCTGTCAATTTGTCCTTTCCCTAAGCTTATAATTTATTTGAAATTTCCTCCCCTCCAAGTTTGAATTAAAAATTAATAAATCGAAATTGAATTGAAATAACTGAATGTGACATATTCATATTCAATTATATTAAATTAATTTCTTTTTAACTTCTTATTCACAAATCCAACATCATATTGTAAATCTTAAATGCCCATTGGACAGAATCTCTCCGCCCCCTTTGCTTTATAAACCGATCATTCTTCTCTTCTTCAGATCAGTTCCATCCGTTCTCCCTCCAGCCCTTTGCCTATCCTTCCTGTCAATCACTTTTTACCGCATTCCCATGAATTGCCTTTAATTCACATTAATTTCACTCACCACATTTTCACTTAATAAAATGATGTTGGAAATAATGAATTCAATCGTCAAATAATAATAAAGAGTCTAGGAAGGGAATTACTATTTAGGCGGGACTGGCCGGATCCTAAGCTCTTCTTGAGTTTTGGACAACCGCCCAGCTCTTCGAACCACCGTTGAACGCTATACTCGAATCTTCAACTCCAATTTGGCTCACATCTCCCCTTCCCTTCCCAATTCATAATCCCCCTTTTCCATTTCCCAAAAGTGAGCCCGTCACATGGAGGTCTTAGGCGGATTCGCCCAAATAAAAATAATCCAAATAATTTAGCAATCCAACTTTGAATTTGAAATGTTTGGAGGAAAATAAAAAGTCAAAGAAATGGAAGGAAAATATTTGTGAATAAATTAATTTTGGAAAAAATTGGCGGGGTAAAAGGAAAATGGTCGCTCCCAAAAGACCAATTGCCGCTCAATTCCCAATTTCATCTTTATGGAACAAACGAATTTGAAAGAACCGCCGGAAAGTCGGAAAAGATAGAAGGGTGCAATCTAAAACATTTTATGCAAATGAGTCTCCCGCCGGCAATGAGATCCTTGAAATGTTTATTCCCCAAAATCTTTCTTATTTTCGCCGCTAAATAACTTTCAAATTTTGCCTGGAAAAAAGGAAAAGAACAAATCTGTGCGCACAGGACATTTTAGCTGGTTGGAAAGGCGCCATTCCGACCGCAAATCAAAAAGGATTTTAAGCAAATTTGAAAGTCTTTTTTTAAGGATCCCTTACACTAATGCCGCAATTTTAAATACAAATTCTCCAATTATTTTTCAGTCAATCGGAAATTGTGATTTCCTATATTAAGCAATTGAAATAATCCAAAATTAAGGAGAATTAGACTCAAAATTTCGAAAATAATGGCCATCAAAGCAAAAATCACCTAATTTCATAGAATATACTCATCTTTGTTGGGCTTAAATATGAAAATGAATTAACCCAACTCTCTTTAGGAAAAATAATTTTAGGTTACTGTACTCTTCCGTCTCCCTTGAACTTTTTGGTGTAAGAATGGGTAATGTCATTGGCATTTCTCTTATCGGGGCGATCGCCAAAGTAAAGGGCAGCTGGCACAACCTTTTCCCCTACAGTCTGCGGAAAGGATGCCTGCCATTCTTCGTTGTTTCCGAAGAAGCTCAGCCCAAGCTAATCCTTCTACCCTAAAGCCATTCCATCGCCATTTTCATTAGTCAGCAGATTCAAACTTAGAATCGTGCTTTTGATTAATTCCTATAGCCCATTTTCCGCGCGATTATCCAGGATTTCACTAATTTCCCCATAATTTCAGCGCAAATCACTTCAAAACAAAGCAACTTACTTTCTTTAAATCAAATAATTGAACTAATTTAAATAAATTTTTCTCGAAAAAAAACCCCATAACAAACAAATCCCTATTCACAACCCTATCTACTAAAATCCTTTTATAAATTTATTCTCTCAATTCCCATTTCTTTTAAATAAATTCCCTTTGTTTTCCTAAATTTTCCTCCTCTAAAGTAAATTTCAAAAAAATAAAATAAGCCAAAAACACAAAAAAAACACATATAAAACACAAATATTGCTCCTTTAACCAGACTTCAAGAACAAAATCTAATTAAAAATTTCTTTAAAAATTTTCTAAATTTCTTTAACGAAAATATGGCTGAACAACCTCCTCAAAATGATGTTTTCGCTCGATTAAACGAATTAAATGATGTGTTAGATGAAATCAAGGAAAAAATGAATCCCCCTAAGCTCCAAAACATATCCCCTCCTCATTTTAAAGGTCGAGATGACCCGAAGGATTTCGAACAGTTTGTCAAAGAATATTGCAGGGTAGGAGATTCATTAGGCTGGACAGAGGAAATTTTAGCAAAAAGCCTTCCGTCCTGCCTTGAGGGCGAAGCATTAGCTATTTATGAAATGCTAGATGAGAATGAAAGAGACACCTGGGAAAATATTAAGACAAACCTCACCCAAAAATTCTCCCAAGATAGTGATGCCGAAACATTGGCACGTCTCCAAATAGCGGGTAGAAAGCAATAATTTGGTGAAAGTGTTGCCGAATATGGCCATGCCATAGAGCAATTAGTTAGAAAAGCCTACCCCACCGCCAAAAATTATACTGCGGTACAAAGGCAATCCATTGCGGTTGACAGTTTTATTCAAGGGCTAAAAAAGGAACTGAAAGAAGTCCTCTGTAGGCAAGTTAAACCGGCCACACTTGCCGACGCAATTAATAATGCCCAAAAAGAAGAGTTTCACATTCGCTTATTCGCGGATGAAAATGAAAAAGAGACCAAACAAGCCCGCTTGGAAAAGGAATATATTAGAATTTCTAAAGAGGTGGAACAATTAAAAACTCAATTGGCGGAAAATAAAAAGGAGACTATAAATGCAATTGTTCCCAGTGCACCTCCGCCTATTCATCCCCAAAATAATATTCCGCCTAATTTCCAACATCCATATTGGCCTCCCCCAAATAATTATAGACCTTATTGGTCACCACATCAAAACTGGCCGCCTCGGCGCCGCCCTCCTCCTTATTTCCAACGAAATAGAAATCGTTTTGGGCAAAATTCCAATAAAAATTCAGGGCAACAGGAACAAAAAGAGCCCAATCCCAATCCCCCAAATCCAAATAATATTAGAGGACGAATTTTCCCTCATAATCGCCCATCGAGAGGCAGGGCTGGATATCCCATTATGCCCTATATGCTTTCCCTTATTACAATTCTCTCTTTCTTTACCCCAATTTCGGCAAATAAAATATGTGGAGAAATCAAATTAAATTGCGATAATAAAATTGAAGTTAATGTTGCCAAATGCTCTAAGCAAAATATTACGGAATGCTATATCTATGATTTTAATGCATATAATTTGCCCGATGATGAAGGCAAAATTAGACGAAATGTTGTTAATAAAGGAGAAATGGAAAGGCAAAAAACGGATATGAAATTAAATAAAGAAGAATGCGATGCATTAATCCTTCCAAAAATAATCCCCATTTTATGGAATGAAATCTCCACATGGAATTTTAATGAAAAATATCCTGGAGACAGACTTTGTCCCGAAAAATATGTTGAATATAATTTATTTTGGGGAAAAACTTTTTCGGAAGATGGAATTCATCTTACGTCCGGTGTTTTTGGATTGGATTCTTGTCCAATTAATCCAAATTTTTGTCAAATTGGAAATTATATATATAGCTGGACAATTCCATCCGAACTTCCTAATTATGAATTAATGAAACAAGCCAATAAATTAGTAGCCCAAAATCATCAAATTAAAAGTTGGCACCAAATTTGCCAGACATACAATTCACTTTTAAAGGAAGACAAAATTCTCAACAAATGCAATCTTAATTCAATAGGGGATTGGTTAAAAAATAAAGTGGAAGAATCCGAAAAATGGATTTCTAATATAGCCTCCAATGCATCCAATGCAGTAAATAAAAAACTGAATGAAACAATAATAAGTGAACCATCAAATTTATTTAAACCAATGTTGAACAAATTACAGCACATTCTAGACACTATTATTTCGTGGATTAAATTCATATTTTTTGCCATTATCCTACCAATATTAGCACTATATTTGGGCATTAAAGGCTTTATTCTCTATAGACAAATTCGAATTTTCATTCGAGGAATTGAATGGCCTTGGAGAATTTTTAAAGTAAATATGGTTAATACTGAAACTGAAAACCCCGAATTAATCGTTAGATTTACGAAAAATAATGAAAATGTTGAAGCAAATAATAATGATCCATCATGTTCAATTCAAAGAAATACCCAAGTACAAAAAGCACAAATTTGTACAGTAAATGCACATAAACCCACAAAAATACAGTATCTAAATGCGAGCTGCTTCATGTACCTTACTTATCCTTCCCAAGATCCATTATTTACCCATGCCCAAAATTCATTTCCAACAATTCCTATTTCATTAAGTGGCCAATATATGTTGCAAGCATTTTTCGATACCGGCTCTACATTTTCATTTGGGCCATTTCATTTATTAAATCTCCCGGGAATGCAAATCGAGAATATTGATCCAATTTGGGTTAAAGTATTTGGAAATTATAATTTATGGTTCACAAAAGTTATTCATTTTCGAATCAATCTTCTGGGATTGAAATATGTAAAAGCAAAATTTTTCATTTGTGAACAAGATTGTCCACTTGTCCTGGGACAGGATCATATTAATTCAGTGAGAAAAGCCGGAATTAAAACATTTTTTGACGACAATGGAAACATTACCCTTGATCCAGTAGAATTATATTGGAAAATTCAAGATAAAATTTTGGCCACATCAAATGAATCATTTTTATTATATCCAGGCCATGGAAAATTAATTCAATTAAACATTTATGGAAAAGTGGATCCAAAACAATCATATTTCTTTAGTCCAAATGTTTTGCATGGATTAAGCATTAAATCAAAGCTTGTGGATGGAACAAATCAAAGTTTTGAAACGTTCGTTTCAAATGATACCCCTTTTCCTATTTTGACACAAGTTGGTCAAAAAATGATGAAAGCAGAAGTTTTCGCTGAAAATCCACATTACAGCCCACCAATTCTATACCAAGAAAGAGTGGAATACAATTTTAATCAAAATCCACAATATATCCCACTAACCCCAGATATTCCAGAAGAAGATGAATCAGAATCTGAATCAGATTCAGCAATAACTAGCTCGACTCTTTCCACTCCCTCTCTATTAAATTATGAGCTAGATCCAGAATGGAACAATTTTCAAAGCAATTTTCCCGCTTTACCAAGCATAGTAGAATTCTTTAGCAAAAGTAATACTATCGATACCAATATCCCTCAATGCGTTATCCAAGGACAAATAAATGGTCATGAGACCGCAATGCTTTTTGATTCTTGTGGTCAAAATTCAGTAATAAGGCAAACATATGCAAATAAAATAGAGGCTTTTCCCATATCCACAAATGAAAAAATTTATATTCATGCTGCTAATAACCCAAATTTTTCGGTTGAAGCACTGGGAAAAGTGCTGATTTACTTAAAAATAGGTCCTTCCGAACATTTGGAAGAAGTATTGGTTGTTCCCGATGATTTTGTACCCCAGAATTTTGTAATTGGAAAGGATTTAATTAATAAAATATGTAAAGAATTTCATGGAATTGAATTATTGGACCAAGCAATTAAAATAGGCACTGAAAATATACCAATTTTAGAAAACCAAAAAGGCACCCAAATCTTTATGTTCGCAACTCATTCTTCACAAAAGCCATTACCGATTTGCGAAATTTGGTGGCAAGATTCAATTGAAAAAGCTCGTGGTCCCACCGCAGTCTATGAAATGAATATTTGCCCAAAACATTTAATAAAAAGCGCCCCAATTTATGAAACTGAACCATTTTATTATAAGGGTGAAAATTATGAACAATATATACTTATGCAAGTATTCGAACCGAATTATTGCGAGTTCCATCCCACTCCTTTAAGATTCTATATTTCAAATAAATTACCCTATGTTATTTTGGGATTTAACGCAATAATGGAACTAGAAAACGCAAATATTTACTCAATCCCTCCCAATGAACAGGGAATAATCACATTTTTCAATCATGAGAAAAAACATGAGACAGTAATTCCTGAATTTCAATATTCTATTATTTCGGAAGATACTTCTGATGAAGAGGAAGATTTTACGAGGGAAAATAATCAAATTATTTTGGACTCGATAAATTCTATGGGTATTAATTCTATTATTCCTTTAATTTTTACCACATTAAATGGAATATCAATCAAAACATTATTCGATACGGGTTCGAGCATAACATATTGCAGAAAGTCAACCCAAAAAATGTGTCAGTTGAAAGAAAGAAATAATCAGACTCTCCCCCAGGCAAAAACGGCAAATTCATCACGCATCAATTTTACATCGTTATGTGAAGGTAGAATCCGAATTGGCAACTTTGCCCTCGTTTTCCCTATTTATGTTGCCGAAGATCAAGATTGTCCGGCCCCCCTATTAATAGGATCGGACTTTATCAAAAAAATAAATAGCCATGGAAATTCAGTTAAATTGGAATTGGATAAAAACCAGATTGAAATCGGGGACACTCCCATTCCATTAATTTCCTTTGTGGCAGTCGAAAATAGACAAGAAAATCCAACTGAAATTACAAATTTTCCACAAATTACAATGAATTTAGTTGAAGCATCGGATGATTTTGTATTGGAATCCAGAACGGATAATTTAATTTCGGGAAAAATACAAGGGGAAGCAGAGAGTGAAAACTGCTTTTTAACAATTCCATCCCCGTTAAATCAAAATGAAGAATATATTATCATAGCCAGAGCTTTAGTAAAAACAGATGAAACCAAAAATATTCCACTTAGAATTTTAAATCCCACAAATATGCCGGTTTCTATCAAAAAAGGTGAAATTATCGCGGCATTGGAATTAATTGAAGAAAACTCTATTATTCCCATAAAATTCAGTGAAAATGAGGAAATAAAGCATGAAAATGAATTCGAAATTATTGAAACCGAACAAATTAATTATATTCATTCGAATTCTCCTCAAAATGAACAATCTAAAATTGAAATGGATATTAATTTATCGGATACAAATTTATCATTAGAAGGACAGAAAAAATTAACGGAAATATTAAATAAACATTCTGGGGCATTTAATGAAAAGAATCAATACAAAGGAAGCATAACTCACAGAATTGACATTATTCCTGGTACAACTCCGGTAGCCAGTAGAATGTATCCTACCCCTATACACCTAAGGGAAGAAACCCGCAAAATAATTGAGAATTTGCTAAATGAAAAAATTATAGAGCCCTCAAATTCACAATGGGCTAGCCCAATTCAGCTAGTACCCAAAAAGGATGGCACAATAAGATTTGCAATAGATTACAGAAAATTAAATAGCTATACAATACGCGAAGTTTATCATTTACCCCTAATATCTGAAATAATAGATGAGGTGGCTGGAAAAAAATTATTTTCCTCTTTCGATCTAAGACAAGGTTTTTATCAAATCCCTCTTTTCGATGAACATAGGGATAGAACAGCCTTCACTTGTTTCATGGGCCTATTTCAATTCATTAAAATGCCCATGGGGTTAACCGGTGCCCCCAATACATTTATGAACGCAATGAGAGAAATGAAACGTTACTTAAGCGCTAACTGTTTAATCTATCTTGATGATATTATCATCGCCAGCAGCGATGAAAACAAACATTTAGAGGACATTGAGAATTTCCTAAATGTAGTTGAAAAATTTGGTTTTTGTTTAAAACTTTCAAAATGCAATTTTGGCAAAAATGAAATAAAATATCTCGGCCACCTCATATCAATGAAAGGAATACGGCCAGACCCCCAAGATTTAGCCATCATAGACAAAATTGAACCCCCAAAATCGTTGAAAGAATTGCGAAGCTTTATCGGGGCTGCCTCCTATTTTCGAAAATATATAAAGGATTTTGCCATAATCATGTCTCCTTTGCATAAATTAACTAAGGAAAATGAATTTTTGCCGCCCCAAAAATGGACACAGAATGAATGGAATGCCTTTAAGGCAATTAAAGAAAAGTTAAAATCGGCCCCTGTATTGGCTGCCCCTAATCTAAATAAAGAATTTGTTATAGAAACGGATGCATCATTAAAAGGAATTTCGGGTTGTTTACTCCAAGACGGGCACACAATTTGCTTTTCTTCAAGGGTCTTAAAGCCCGCCGAATCCAAATACCACATAAATGAATTGGAAGCCCTAGCTGTTCTTTACAGTTTAGAGGAGTTTCGCCATTACATAATTGGGGGACCAACCACTTTAGTCAAAACCGATAATAGTGTAGTCGCATCATTATTGACCAAAAAAGATTTAAGCGGGCGTCTTGCAAAATACCAACTAGGCATTCAAGCATATAATATTAAAATTATTCATCGTTCTGGTAAATCTAACAAATGGGCTGATTACACTAGTAGATATATTAATATGGTCGATACTCGCGCCAATAGTATGGAAAAGAGAAAAAATGAATTTTTAAATATTGATAATAATGAAATGGAAAATGAAGCCGAAAATGAGAATGAAAATGATATTATTGATTTGGAAAAAGTAAAAGAAATGCAAATAAATGATCCTGAAATTAAACTCATTTTCAAAGAATCTGATTCTAGCGATGAAAGTGAAGAAGGGGACGATAAGGGCGGCAAAATGGAAATTGATGAAAAGGAAAAGGAGAAGGAGGAAAAGTTGCGCGAAAAGGATGGGAAAAGTCGACGCCGTTCTCCCACCCAATCCCCTCCTCCTCGTATTGCCCGTTCACGTTCGGTCGGTCCATCAGCTCGCCCCCCTTCTCGCCACGTTCAATTCCAATTCAACACCAACAACAATCGCAACCGTGGCGGGGGTGATCGCAATAATCGTGGCCGTCCTCGTCGTACCTTTTATCGCCAAGCCCAACCTCCTCCGCCGCCTCGCAATTTCAACCCCTATGGCTATAACAATTATGGATATGGATACCCCCCACAGCCACTTTGGAAAATGTAAAGAGGAATTTGGATTTGGATTTTTGGAAAATAAATGGAATTGGATGATTTGGATAATTTGAGGATGAAATTTGGATGATTTTTTTGATAATTTGATGATTTATTTTAATTTTGAATTTTTCATATTTTTCAATTTACACAATCTTTTCACCACTCTTTTAATTATTTTCAATTCACACTACTTATTTTTATTTAAATTTCAATGCTCTTTGACTTTTCTAATTCCCATTTTAATTACTGAACTTTTCCTTTTATGCGATTTTTGAAATTTCTCTTTTACCGCACCAAACCACAGTCCTCTCCCTCTCTTTCGCTCAAAACAAAAAAGGGGGGAATAAAATAATAATTTTTGGCAAATCAAAAAAAAAAAAAATCCCTCAAATAACCGTTTCAACAATTAAAAATAACAATACATAACCGCTAAACACACTCAAAAATAAACAAATACAACCGTTATAATCACATTTAAATAACAGAATTCAATCGAGGGCGATTGCAAAAATAGAGGGGGGCATGTGACATATTCATATTCAATTATATTAAATTAATTTCTTTTTAACTTCTTATTCACAAATCCAACATCATATTGTAAATCTTAAATGCCCATTGGACAGAATCTCTCCGCCCCCTTTGCTTTATAAACCGATCATTCTTCTCTTCTTCAGATCAGTTCCATCCGTTCTCCCTCCAGCCCTTTGCCTATCCTTCCTGTCAATCACTTTTTACCGCATTCCCATGAATTGCCTTTAATTCACATTAATTTCACTCACCACATTTTCACTTAATAAAATGATGTTGGAAATAATGAATTCAATCGTCAAATAATAATAAAGAGTCTAGGAAGGGAATTACTATTTAGGCGGGACTGGCCGGATCCTAAGCTCTTCTTGAGTTTTGGACAACCGCCCAGCTCTTCGAACCACCGTTGAACGCTATACTCGAATCTTCAACTCCAATTTGGCTCACATCTCCCCTTCCCTTCCCAATTCATAATCCCCCTTTTCCATTTCCCAAAAGTGAGCCCGTCACACTGAATTCTGGGTAATTCAGCATTTTTGGTGAATCATTTCTTGTACCCTTCACCCAAATAACACTGAAAATTATTCAAATTATGACATTTTGCAAAATTTTTGCGTTATAGAAAACATCTGCTGCTGTCTGTGTCAACTCTGCCTCTGAACTCATTCAATGTGGAATTAGATACGGATGTTTTTTTTATTGCCTAAGCAGTTGGGCATCTCCCATTCATATCAATATTTATTGCATTAATGAATAACGAGAGTGGTCTCCAAACATCTGCCACAATTTAATTGATATTTCGCATTTGCCATAGGACCAATTCTTCCTCTTTCCCTTCTTTGGTAATGGCAGCATAAGGGGCGATGTGGACTGTGGAGTGTGGAGAAATGAGACTAGAGACCGGCAAAATGTCATCTGCGGGATTCCGGACCGGATTTCGGATTGTGTAAATTTGGGCCGGATCAAGCAAAAAAGCTCCGGATTTGGCCGGATTTTTTAAAAATCTCATAAAATATGCCGGATTCCGGACCGGATCCATTTATAAAATTTTTTCTCCGGATTCCGGATTCTGGCAAAAATGACCGGATCCGGCAAAAATCCGGTCCGGTGCCGGTCTCTAAATGAGACCAATTTTGGGCAAAATGTGGACAATTTGTGACGAATGCACCAAAAATAGAAAAATGAAAAAAAGTGGTAATAAACAGGCTCACTTACTACCTTTTTGAGATATATAATTTTCCTTCCTTTTTTTTGTAAATTATTTTAAAAAAATTCAGAAATTTTATTTTAAACAAAATTTTCCATATTTTACAAATATTAATTAAATTTAATATTTTAATATTTTAATGTATATTTTTATATAATTTAAATTAATTAAATTTTTTCATGTTTTTTTTATTGAAATTCTGATTTTTTCATTTTTAAAAGTGAATCCGATAAAATAATTTCGCCTTAATAATTTTAAAAATTCAAACAAATAATTTTAAAATAATCAGAAATAAGCCTTGCAAAACCAATTTAAAAAACTAAAATTTAATTTAAATTAAAAAATAGTAAATTTTAATTCGGTAGATTGGATCGCAAAATTCCCAACGAACAAACATTTTTATCCTTGCCTGGGGCCACAAAGACACACTATTGTCTCTTCAATGAACCCATTCATTCAATCAATCATTAAATTCTATGCTTTTCTTTTAATAAATTTATTTAATAAAATGAAAAATGTCTCTTTTCCTTTCACCTGTTGATATCATATTCATTCATATTGCCGCCAATGCCACCAATGCCTCTTGTCCCATTTCATTTCATTTCCAATTTCCACAATTTAATTTTATATAATTAAGAGAATTTTAAAGCTACCAATTTATTATTAAATATCCCTTGTTTTCGGCGGATATTAGCAGAAAAAACTTTTTTCCTTTGTTTGGCTTTTGGCGCATTTGCCATTTAAATAATCATCACATAGATGGAGAAAATTGTTATGTAAAATAGACTTGACTGATAGAAATAGAAATGTAATATAATTGATAGGAACATTTAATTTTAATATTTATTTAATTTTTATAATTAATTTTTGAAAGAAAAATTTATATAAATAAATCGATAAATAATCGATAATATTTTTTGGAGAGAAATTCCTTCTTTTGCAGGAAAAAAAGTTTTTGACTTCTAGAAATCAGAAACCGATTCAAGATGCATCGATTGGTATATAATTTGTCATGGTTTGGTCAAAATTAAAGAAATTGAATCGTTTAAACCATTTTTAAAGTTTTTGATTTTAGATCAATTTAAATTTGGACCAAAACCTAAAATTTTTATACCATTCGATGCGATTCGATTAGATCTATAAATAATTAAAAATTTTGTAGGGCATAAACTCGTTTTTTAATTTATTAGAATTCAAAAGCTGTTTTTCCTGCAAAAATTCATTTTTTTGCAAAAAAAGAAATTTTTTCTGCTAAAATAGTAAACAAATTAATTTGATTTGCGTCCACAATTTGTGCCTTTTCTCTAATTTAATATCTAAAAATAAATTTATCATGTGAAATATTCTTTTGTAGAATTCATGGTGACTTTAATATTAAATTAGCTAAAAAATAATGCCAAATGCTCATTTTACGATAATAATAAAAGTAATAAATTCGCCGGAATTTGTGCGCGTTATTTGTGCTAAATAAGGCAAAAATTATATTGATCATTGGTCAAAAAAGTGAGAAATAATTTCGATATAACCAAACTTCAAATTAACATTTACAAAACGAAAAGTTACCCATCAATTATGATATATAAAGATGCTTTTCATTTTCATTAAAAATGGAAAGTTGATTTATTTGAACTCTAAATTATAGTATTTAATTAAACCATAATTCCCATTGAAACCATTCAAAAAAAGAAAAAAATTCTTCAGAATGAAAGGAAAAAATTCACCATAAAAGTTTCATAATCATTTTCTTTTTCAATGAAAAAAATTTAATCCCAATCCTAAAATCTATTAGGCGTAAAGCATGGTAGTATACCGGTTCAAAAATGTCCAAAAAAAATTTTATATGTTTGAGATGAAAATTGGGACTTTGATGTTTTCGGATTTAGCGATTTTTTTTAATATATGCAAAAGCTGGTTTACAAACCAGTCCAAAAAGTAAATTCGAGCACAAGAACTTTAAATAATTTAAAATCTGAAACCCTAAAGTAGGTCAAACGCGTTTTCATCCCTTGGAGGCTATAATCCCTCCCGATTGCGATATCTTCTCAATCTCTCCCATTTCAAACTTCAAAAATATACCTTAAACTCACATATTCTTTACAACCGCTTCATTTAGAGCCCACTTTTTATACGCTCGTTAGTTCAGCTAATAAAATGAATTCTACAAATAACAATGATTCCACCTCAACAAATTGTCAAGAAGCATATAATGTCATCAATGATGTGTTTGCCCAAGTTGCCCGTTCCATCTTGCTGGCCCTGTTGTTTATACAATTTTTGCTGCAAACATGGTTGGCAATCCAGTACAAACGGAGCAGAATTGCATTGCATGGAAATTTAAAAGTTGTATAATTTTTTTGTTTGTAAATTTTATTAACCAAATTTTCAGCTGCTCTACTTAATTTTATTCATTGTCTTTGCAATAAACGCCAGCGGCTTTCTGATAATTGAATTGAGAAATACTGTAATTAATTTGAATTTAATATTCTTTAGAAAATCCATAAAAAAATAAATTAGAAAAATAGGTTTCATCATCTATTTTAGTATATTTTAGCGTCAGGCCAATTAGATCTTTTCTGGAAAATTTTTATTTTATTTTTTTCCAGAAAGAATTAATTCCACCTAGTTTCCGGAAAGTTTTAACCGGAAAGAATAAATTCCGCCTAGTTTCCGGAAAGTTTTAACCGGAAAGAATTAATTCCGCCTGTTTTCCGGAAAGTTTTAACCGGAAAGAATTAATTCCGCCTAGTTTCCGGAAAGTTTTAACCGGAAAGAATTAATTCCGCCTAGTTTCCGGAAAGTTTTAATCGGAAGGAATTAATTCCGCCTGTTTTCCGGAAAGTTTTAACCGGAAAGAATTAATTCCGCCTAGTTTCCGAAAAGTTTTAATCGGAAAGAATTAATTCCGCCTAGTTTCCGGAAAGTTTTAACCGGAAAGAATTAATTCCGCCTAGTTTCCGGAAAGTTTTAATCGGAAAGAATTAATTCAGCCTAGTTTCCGGAAAGTTTTAACCGGAATGGATTAATTCCGCTTAGTTTCCGGAAAAAGTTTTAATTTTAAAAAAAATGACAGAATAATGCTCACTCAACATATTCTAAAACTTCATCAGAAAGCAATTTATGAAAAAAATTTTTTAGGACCCCAATTCATAACTAATGCCAAATACATAAATTGTTTCTATTTTCCTCAAGTTTTTGGCTATCTTCCTCGGTACAAATGCACAGCCATGTGCAATGCAAACCCCGGTATGGTACTCCATCATTTTCAGAGGGTTGACCGATTTTCATCTTTCAATCCCATTGCTCCATTTTACAATTATGCTGGAACGAATGAGAGCCACGCGAATGGCACATCGCTATGAAGGAGAGGGACGAAAATTTGGAGTAAAATCAGTTATTGCAGTGGTAGGTAATTTATATTAACTGGGATGTTTCGATGACTCAAAATTTCGAGTTAAAAAATTCGAAATTGAAAAACGAAATTTCGTGGGTGGTGAGGAAAAAAGGAAATTTCGGAGGATATTTTTTCGAAATCGAAAAGCAAAATTTCGGGAGTAAAAAAATTTTTCGAAATTGAAAAAAGGAAAATTTTTGGGTCAAAAAATATCGAAACGAAAATCCCTATTATATAATTTATTTAAAAAAGAAATTAATTCAGTTTGCATTGTTTGCTACTTTTCTACTCATTAAATCCTATCTTGCCCTCTCATTTTACAATTGGGATCCCTTCACATTGATCACATCGACCTCATCGACAACGAATAATAATAATTGGTTGTCAACGGATGTGTCCTATTTTAGCGCTTTTCTGGTCATTCCTACCGCAGTGGGAGATGTATACTTAAGTTGGAAAAATAAAGAAATGAAAAAATCAAATGTAAAAAATTAATTTTATACTAAATTTAAAAAATCATCATTTCAGAAATTAGCCAAAAATACGTACAATTTGAGTGAAAAATATCAGCTGGAGGAAAATCAAAAGGCTATGAGCTTAATTCTCCCATTGGATATTGCCTACTTGTTTTTCATGTTTTTGTTTCACGTTCTGCAAATTTTAGTCCGCACATTACCATCACCACTAAAAGCAGTATATTTGGCTTATTATAACCTGATCCTTTGCGTCAGTTTTGAATTCTTTTTATTTTTTTATAATTAATAGAGCGAATTTTGTTGATATCAATCTTTTTTGTAGTACTTATCAATATTCATCGATTTTTAGCAATTTTTGGCCATAATTTTTATAATAATATTTCTTCATTTTTGGAAATTTTTAGTCATTTTCGCCAAAATTTTGAAGATTCTTAAAAATTTTTACTATTTTTTATAGTTTCCATAAAAAATTGAAATTTTTTAAAAATTTTGATTTTTTTTTTGAAAAATTTCCGAACTTTCTGAAAAAAATTTTTTCATTTTTTAAAAAAAATTTCAACAATTTTTCTGAATAAAAAACATCGAAATTTGAATAATTTATGATTGCGAGTGGCATTAAATTTTTTTGATAAAATTTAACGTTTTTTAAAAAATTTCTTTAATATTTTGCCTATATTTTGCTAATAGTCTATTAATTTGCTCAAAAAAAAGAATTTAACCCTAAATCCCACCCTACCCTGAACTTAATCCTAGGCTATAATACCTAGTTATGGCCAAGTAATATGACCTCAAAAATATAATATTTCGTCACGAAAGAATTTGGGTAAATTAATTATTTTTTGCGTAAATTAATATTTTCCCTTTTCATCAATATTTTACAATTTTTTTTCAATATTTAGCCATTTTCGTCAATATAATTTCGTGCCCTAATAATTAATTACAAATATTAAAAAATTATTTTAAATATAAATTCCATTTTTTCAGCTTCTAGTCCTCTACACAATAATTTCTCTGATCTTTTATCGTCGTTTTCTTGTAAGAAATTCGACCACAAATGGAAATGTCCGATACAGACGGAATGTTGTTATGGACCAATCGGGCACACTCTATTTTGAACAATTAGACAAACAATGGAATCGAGCATTTTAAATTTTTCTTTGCCTTTAAATAAAATTTGAAAATTTTATATTGTCTATTTTTAAAATTTCTTCCATTTCTTTAATTATATATAAATTTTTTCATATACCTACCATTTTTATTATTCAATATTATTTATTTTTGAATAAATTAATTCTTTTCCTTTTTAAAAATTTAATAAAATAATTTTGATTGACCCCTTATGTCTATCATTTAGCCATCAAAAAATATTTTATGATTTTTTAAAAAAAATTTTTTTACATCTCATAAATTTATTCTAACAAATTTTCCTTTTAATTTGGAATACTATTTGAAATTAAAAAATTTAGAAAAAAGAAAGATGATCGAAAAACAATTCAAAAAAATTATAAAATTAAAATATGGGACTTTTTATTTCAAAAACAATTTAAATTCGAAAAGATTGTTGAGAAATTTATATAATTTCTGAATTAGAGATTCACCCAATTTGCATAGCACTTTGTCTTGTATTGTTGAAATGACCTAAGAAGGTTAATTAACAAATATTCAAAAATTTGACTTTTATGTACGTCTGATCTTCTCGCTTATAATAAAAATTATTTTTTTTTTTGTTTAATTGAATAAAATTTAATGGGAAAAAACTTTTAAATTAGACGAAAAATTTTAAATTAAATTATGCTGTTCGAGGCACAAATCGCAAGCATTAACGCTGTACAAATAAAATATTCTTTTTAGACTAGAAAATATTTTAATTGATCTTTCTTTTAAATGGATATAAAAGAGGAATGCTACAATTTTTAATTTAAATTATTCGCGAAAAAAAATTCATTCAAAAACCATCAAATTATGGAAATTTTCCCTCTAATTCTATTTATTATTATTCAATATTTTAATAAAATAAATGCGGAAAAAAATGTTGACGAAATTGTGAAAATACCTGGAGCAAATTTTCCCTTGAATTTCAAGCAATATTCGGGTATGTTTATTAGAATAATCAATTGAAATCATTTAATAAACTAAAAGAGTTGTATTGAATATAGAGAAAATTGATGGAATTTTTTCCTTTTAATTAAACAGTCGAATCTATCATAAGGGATCGATTTTCGATTACTTTCGGTAAAGTCCGAAATTTTTGTCATTTTGGCATCGAAATTTCGAATTGAAATTTTCGGAATTTTGAACGAAAAATCTCAAAAAATCGAAAATCATTTAAAATCCTATATACATTCTCATAAATTGGACAAAAAGAGTCAAAAATTCATATTTAGACATTCTTAATTAAATTATCCTTCCTTTCATTATTGTAGAATTATACTTTATTATATTATTGGATCATTTAATAAATTAAATTTTTCATTTAAGTCATTTGAATTGTTTGATTTGATAAATCACAATTCTTAAAAGCTTTTTCTCGATTTGGTCATTTCATTGTTAATCACTCTGATCATAGTCATTTTAAAAAATTACATTCAATAAATCTTTCTCTTCTTTTTTTCTTTATTTTATACACTATATATACTATATAATTACATAAAATAAATATATGTAAAAAAGGCTAATATGATATAACATATAAGTAAGTTAATCTTAATTTTTCCCTAAACTAATAAGCTTCTCGTTTCTATTATTTTTTTTTCTGTTTCTTTCTAATGAATTTTTATTAAAAATATTTATTTTTTTGGTGAATTTATTACTTATTAGATAAACTGAATTGAACAAAAATGTCTTCTTCCAATGAAGCAATGAATTGGCAAGACGGGATGGGCACAATCCAAGACCGAATGAAACATTTATTGGACACCGGCGAAAAGTCTGATGTGGAATTCCTTGTTGGAAAAGAATCTTTGAAGGAAGAACCTCAAGTATGGATGGATTAAAATGATAAAGGTTTTTAGTCGAAAACTTATAGCCTGTTTTGATTTGACCATTAAACTTTATGCTATTCGATTGAGAACTTTTAGAGATGCATAATTGATATAGTTTTGCAAGGTTTGATCAAAAGTGAAAATATGAAACCGTAAAATACATGTTTGATTTTTCGGTTAAAAACTCTAGATATTCTGTCGTTTGGTTCGCTTTTTTCTTAATAAGGAAAAAATGGTATTTTTTTACGGTTTGCATCCTCTTTTTTGGAATGTATTTGGTCCCACATCTGGTCCTCGGATTTAGGGTTAGTGATTCCGGGAATAAGTTACACGCTACAGATATGAAGGGGTAAAAATCATCTCGCTATCCCCTAAACCTCCGAAAAAAGGGCATGTAAATCATATAAGTATAAATACCGAAAAAGTGAAGGATCTCCACCCCCTATTGGTCATCAGGATTAGGGTTATATAGTGTCATTCAGGGATAGTATATCAACACAGGTTACCCCTAATGACCTTAACCCTAATCCTGATGAACGAAAATGGGAGGGCAAAGTTTTTCACCTGAAAAATAGACACAAACGACCCTACCCTTAATTAATTTTGATCTAAACTTAGACAATCTATGGACCAATTGACGAATCACGTTCATCTCTATCTATTGGTTTAAGGTTTAATGGTCTTAAACAGGCATTAAAAATGTTATAAACTTTCGGCTGACAATTCTTTCGGCAAAAAACATTCGATTAAAATTAGGCAATAAATTTCTGTATTTTCAGTTATTCAAAGCGCATAAGTTTGTTTTGTCGATCTCGTCGTCCGTTTTTAATGCGCAATTTCAATACGAAGAACAAATGCCAATTAATGTCATTGATGTTTCGGCCTCTGCTTTTAAAGCAATGCTAACATTCCTCTACACCAACGATTTGTCAATGATAAATTGTGAAAATTATCTCGACGTCTATTCTGCAGGTTTTTAAAATTAAACTAATTAAAAATATCAATTTTGGCAATTTAAGCGAAGAAATATATGCTCCATGCATTCGTTGAAAAATGCCATGAATTGGCCCCAAAAATGTTAAATTATGTCAATTCTGTCCCTATATGGCGGGGAGCAAAATTGCAGGAGGACAAGGTTACATAAAGAACGGAATAGGTTTCTGGTCGGGCAGGATATTTTATAGCATGTTCGGAAAATTGGTCAGGGGGGATAGTTGATCAGAGACAGGAAAAAAGATTTGTGGATAATTTCCTAGTGTTAAGTTTTTATCTGATACTAATAAACCTAAAATATAATAATTCAATCTACACATATTGATAAGCTAAGAGTAAATTAATAATCGGGCGCACTACCGTATAGAGAAAGTAAAATTCAGGGGACATACTATATACCATTCGACTCAACTCGACGAGCTGAGTCCAATGGTACCAAAATTAGGCCCAGGACTTAACCCATTAAAATGTTGGACCGTTGCTCTTTACTGGTTATGGTTACTGCCCTGCCCAGCTTTCCTCGCTGACCAGTTAATCCTATTGGAACCATTTTATAATATTTTCTGAGGAATTTAATTAAACTTGAAGCTTTATATGAAAAAAAATTAATGATTTTCCAGATATTGATTGAACATTGTTTGAAATTTCTTGATGAAAACATTCAAGATATCAGCTTTTGGTATTTGAATTTGAACCATACAGAATGTGGTGAATTGCTCAAACGGGACTCTCTTCAAGTCGACCATGAATTAACTCTTTTCGAATTTGTAATTTTAAATTTTGAAAATTTAAATTTATTATAATTTCTTTGAAGTTGAAAGATTGGGCCGAATCACAACTCGAAAATTTGGGCATTAATGACCCAACTGGTGAACAATTACGGGCCGAAATTGGGCCTTTGATCTATGACATCCGTTTTCCAATGATCACACCCACTGATTTCATAAAGCACATCGGTTTATTTCATTTAAATAATAAAATAATATTTATATTTTTGTGCTACGCCTCAACATAGCACTGGGGCCAACTTGACGCCGCTTATAATAACTCTTCAAATACTAAATTAATTTGGATGATTTTTATATCAAATTATAGACATAATATTGTTTTAATTATTTTAAAATTATTTCAAAATTTTTAGAGTTATACCCAGAAAAATATTGAAATTATTAAACCGTAATTTGGGAAAATTTAAAGTTTTAAGGGCATAACCTCAAAAATTCGGCTGTGTCGTTTGGGTTGGCTATTTTGGAAAGTGATGGATCCCCATATGGGTGAACTGGTTTAGGATTGAGACCATTAGGGGGGAGGCTACGAATATAATGGGGTAAAAATCATTTGACGTAGCCCCTAAAACCTAACCCTAACACCCAAAGGGGGCCCTTCGTTTTTACTCTGCTAACAAAAAAGCGGAACTAAACGCTAAACGGCTAAGTACCAAAAATTCTCAACCATCTTAAATAAAATCATAGCTGCTATTTAATATGATACTAAAATCAATAACAATTGTTTCCATACTTGAAGAATTATTATAAATGCCGACAATTGGTCGGATGACAAGTTGCAAGTTGGACGTTTCCTGCTGGGGATTACTATTGTCCATAATCTATAATTTATCTATCATAAATCCAAGCTGATTATAGATAACTACAGAAAAATTTAAAATTCTAATTAATAATATATATCTATTTTCAGTTCCAACCGGCATTCTCAATGCTCAGGAAATTGCGGCAATGTTTATCCACTATTCCGAAGATTCCAATGATGATTTGAAGCAATCTTACTCGCTGCCATTCTCTACTAAACCACGGACATTTACACTCGACGTACAACAGGACAAATTGGTGTCCAAAAATGCACTTGAAAAAGAAAATGCAAATTTGCTTGAAAAAATTGGGCGCGCGGAATGGGAGAAAGCAAAACGAGAAGACGTAATTCAGCAATTGGAGAAGAGAGTGTCCAAAGCCAACAACCGTTTGCGAGCTTGCGGAAAGAAAGAAGTATAATAAGAAGAAAAAGGACAAAAAATTTTGCCAAATAATAAAATTATGTCAATTTAAATAATATGGTTATATATTATTTGGACCCAGAATTTTTGAATTTGAATATTTGAATTAAATCTTTTGATAATAAATTTATTTTTTTATAAAATTATTGCATAAATATTTTATAATATAATACTAAAATGAACAAAAGAGATAATCCCAAAATTTTATCATATCATATGTAGGATTCATACTCAAATTTTTGAAAGCTTAATTCCTGAGGCAATAATCGCTTTCGTGTCATTGGCGGATGGCCAGCTTCATTCCCTAGTAGCAAATTTTTTTAAATACACCCAAAAATCCTATTCCTCTTGCCACCGAAGCATTGGATCCATTTGTGTAAATGTAAAAGTAGCTTGAGATTCACCGAAACATTTGCGAAACTCGATTTTCATTCCAAGTATCTCAGATATATATTGTACATTATAAATATTATCGAAAATCACCAATAGGTTCTTAGATCGTAAAATTTCTCGCCGCAAATTTCTCCCTGAATTCATTCACATCCACATTCCCCACCCTCGGAGAAGCAGAATTCTATATTAACAATATTTGTAGATGAACGTATAATTTTCAACAAAAAGGCGGCATATATAATGGCGGAACTTTTGCTTCGCACAACATTATTTACGGATTTTGGTGAAGATCAAAAGGAGGAAGCAGAGCATACATATTTGAAGGAATTTATGAAATTGCAGGGATATATCTCGCATAAAAATAAAATAGATAAAAAATGTGAGGATTTTTTAATAATGGAATATTTAAGATTTAAATTATCTGGAGTGAAAATTTGATTTGCTGAGTAAATTTTTGAAAACTTCTTAAAAAAGCCTGAAATAATAAAATAGTGATAAAAAAGAGTGATCATTGATCGAAAAAACAATATTTTTATCTCAAATTAAGATAATTATTTTTTACGCATATTAAATGTTTCCCTATTACTAATTTTTTTCCAAAATTAAAATTTATTTAAATTAATTTAGCTCTTCTTCCAACTTTCGAGCATCACAATTTTTTTAAATTTTTATCCCATAAAAATGATGTTAAAAAAGCAGAGCTACAAAATGTCCATTATAAAGTGGTGAAGGAAGAAGAATTGGATGCGGATTCTATATTCGGTTTTAAAAAAGTGCTCGGCATAAATATGGAAAGGGAATTGAACAAATTGTGCGCAGATTACAAAGTAAATAATTAATACTATATTTTAATAGGATTTATTTTAAAAATTGGTTTCGAATTAATTTAACCTAAATCTAAGAATTTATAATTATTATTTCATTCAAAGTTGGTCTTATTTAAGATCATTTTAATTTTATTTAAACTAAAAAACAAAATTAAATATCATTAAATTATAAACTCTCTTCTCTTTAATTTGATAATAAAAAAAACATCCTAATTACTATTTTTAACTTAATGATTTATTTTAAAATATAAAGGGGATAATATTGGTACTTATCCGGGATTTTTGGTCAAAGGCAATTCTTTTAATTGCAATTAATCATCAATAATATAATTTATTTCTATTATAGAATACCGATGAGAAGAACAGCAATGTATATGATGGAATTTGCAAGAAAATTGCTAAAATTCTGAAAAAACAATTTTATGATGCTGAAACCAGTTGGCGTTATCATACAAAAAGATGGTTAAAGATGCCAATCAAAAAACGTGAAACTCTTTCGGAAGCGAACAAATTTGTTGAAGAATTAACAAATGAATACAATAAAGATGAAAATAAAGCAAATTATTATCAACAAGAAAAATTCGATGATCCAAAATTTTTATATGTTTTTCTGGAATTACGAAAGATTATTACATTTGGCGAGGCCAGAAATTTGTACAGACAAATTTGGATTAAGGCACTCAATTTTGCCCTCATGTCCATTGGTATGTTTGTTTGTTTTCAACTCTACCATTTTAATTCATTTCAACAAGATTTTGTTCAAAAGTGGAATTATCCTTATATGTAAAACCTTAATTTAATCAGATCAATATAAATTAATTTAAAAATTTTAATATTGGGTATAATAATTTTTCAAATTAATCATATTATATCTATAAAATTAAAATAAATATCATTTGACAAATTCAAGAAATAATCAGTTGGGTTCAGATTGTATTACGGGTATCGAAACAATTCATCTATAAAATTGCCATAAAATTATTTATTTTTAGATATACGCTATATACCATCCAGGTTAAAAATTTGGGATGAAAAAGAAAGAGAAAATGTAAAAAAGATAGCTGATTTGAAAGACTATCATGAAGGAATGTCGGATGTTGAATATTTAATTTATTTTCTGCTGAAAATAATCAAACAAATACATCCAAAATTCAGCATATACAGTGAAGATTTTGATGAACCATTTGAGGCTGTAAAAAGTGATGATGTGTTGCTAATTTATGAAGATAAAAATTTACCAAAGAAAGGAGAAGGGCAAGGAGGAGGTAATATGATTGGGCAAACATATGTAGAAAATTAGCGTCAATTTTCCACTTTGCAATTCACCTTTGTGAATTGCCTTACAATTCACACCACTGCGAATTGCGATTAATTTCGGTGTTCATATAGGAATTGTTTAATCTCTATATTAAAATTAGAATCTTTAGATTCTTTCTTAATTATTACTCAAATAAAACCCAATTTTCTTTGGCATCCATTTGCTCTCTTGGGTCTTTTCCAATTTCTTCCAAGGCCTTTAGCCATTAAAAAATCTGCTCTTTCGATTAACTAAGAAAAATGTGTTTTCGATTACTAAGAAAAATGTGTTTTCGATTAACTAAGAAAAATGTGTTTTCGATTAACTAAGAAAAATGTGTTTTCGATTAACTAAGAAAAATGTGTTTTCGATTAACTAAGAAAAATGTGTTTTCGATTAACTAAGAAAAATGTTTTTTCGATTAATAAGAAAAATATGTTTTCGATTAACTAAGAAAAATATGTTTTCGATTAACTAAAAAAATGTGTTTTCGATTAACTAAAAAATGTGTGTTTTCGATTACTAAGGAAATTCTGTTTTCTATTAATATTACAATAATTCAGCCTGGAGAGTAGAGGCAGCTTATTAGGAAAATGTTGCCAATGGAAAGCAGAATCTAATTTTACTCTTAAATTTTTTAAAAAATTATATGCCTTTGAGTGTAGTAAATCCGAAATTTTTGAGGAAAATCGATTAATTTTTTTTTATTTTCTTAAAAGATTAGGAAAGCCAATTTTTAGAGAACTTTTAGAACTTTTGAATGAATTTTAACCTTTCTAAATTGGTTTTTCTTTATTGAGCAATGATCAGAATAAAAATGCTCAATTAGTAGTTGATAAATAATTCCATTTATCTTCGATTAAATTAAAGCATTTAAATAAATTTTTAAATATAAAATGAATTATAAATTTATTTTTAGGCCCCGCTGGTGGTGGCAGTGGTCTTAGCTGGTTAACTGACTGGCGCCCTAGTGGTATGACAGCCTATGTAATGGGAGTGAATTCGAATTCGGGGGGAGGAGGAGGATTCGATAATCCGTTTTCATGATTTGGTGGATTTCATTTTTTCGGAATTGAATGGAATGACATTTTTTAGAAGGAATTTTCTTTTATTCCCTTTAAATTTCTTATCTTTTTATGATTTTCTAATTATTCATATTTTGGTTAAAAAGAATTTGGTCACATTAATTCAATTGAAATTTTTAAATATTTTATTAATTTATTCGTATTCATATTATTTCATATTTTCAAATTTATTATTCTTCTATTGTATAAATTATTTTTTAACAAATATGAACATTATTGAATATTACTCCACCAATTTCAACATTATTTAATAATATTTATTTATTAGGTTGGCAACAATAAATATGGCAAAAATTTTTTTTGAAAAATCACAACAATTGCAGCAAGAATTGCTTGTGGGCAAATTTTCAATCGGACACTGTGAAATTAAATTAATTTTATAAATAAAAATTTTTTGCTTTTATTTAATTAGTCTTCGAATACGAATGGGAAGGTTAATTTTCATAAAAAAAACTTTAGATATTTTAATAATCCAAGAATATTTCAATATCAAAAAATTGCTACCCGAATTTTATTGCTAATATCACTATCAAAATTCTTAACAAGCACCCTAATTTTTTTAAATCCTTGAGTTATTCTCTTGCTGTAGAACATTTATAATATCAGATTGATTGATCAAATACAATTGGTTAAAAAATTATGTTGTATCTTTTCCTATTTTTGCTTGCCATTACTAGACAAAAAAAATATAAACAAATAATAAATTTTATTTTGCTACTCAATTTTTGTCAGATTTCAGAACACATTTCTTATATAATTAATCAAAGATTGTTGATTGTTTTTTTATTTCTTTTTCTTTGCAAATTTCGATAAAAATAATTCAGAGTAATAGATTAATTTAACATATATGTAGTAACTCTCTCATTTAATTTTTCATTCTTTTTTTTCAAAATTCATCATTTTTTGCACATTTAAGCACAGACGCGTTGAGGACATTCGCATTTACAACGATTCGTCGTACATAAACAATAGCCATCAGAAGTACATCCACAAGAGCCAGGGGAGCTTGGGGGACGTTCACGTCCTTGTGCTGCCACTAATCCGCCATTTTCCGAAGAAATCATTGATAGCATTATGAAGGATGCAATCAAGAAAAGTAATTGAAAACGGAATAAAAGCATTTTTTTGAATTTAAATTTATTTTTCAATAAATTTTTATTATATTTATTAAATTTGATGGATTTTACAAAGTTGATATTCCCTTTTATGCGCCTCCAATTTGGAATAATTGAACCAAATTATTAGCTAAACAAATATAAAAATTAAAATTTTTGTACCAAACGATTTTTGGAACACACTGAACTATATTTGTTCCCTACATTAAATTTAGAAATTAATTTGTACTTTGCTAATAAATATTAAAATTATTTGCTGAATAAATAAAGATGCCAGTTTTTTTGTACAGACAGATCTTTGATCAGACAGAAATTTATGTCTATTCTGTTCGGTTAATAAAATCGAAGAATAATAGACTATAGAATCGATGGGTCCCATTATTCGGGAAATTATTTTAAAGCTCTCCATATTATTCTATATTTAATTTTTTCATAATACCCAATCCAACAAATAATAAGATCAATTATCAAATACAAATCGAAAAATGACAAAATTCATTAATTAGATAATCAAATTTGACAACAAATTCTTATTCATGGTCATTTCTTTATATTATTCCTTATGGCATTTTCATTCTTTGGAATTTGGAAGGGAAATTAGAAAATTTGTTTAGAATTTTCATAGAAGCCATTCAACAAATCCGTCGATGATGCTTTTTTGCAATACGCTTTGGTCTGAAATTAGAAAACAAATTTCAAAATGATCTGGAAAAAAATGTTTACTTCTGCCCCATTTGCCTTAAAGCATTGCAATTGGGCTCCACAAGCGCATGAATGTTCGCAATTTTCTCCTTCATTCCTATCATAAAAAGTGCACACAGCTTCCATAGAATTGGTGGAATCGAGTTTTTTACAGCAATGACCTTAATTAATAATATAATTGGAATATTTTGAGAATTAAATTTAGGTAATTTTGATCTAGGCTTTCCCATGTTATTCAGCAATTTTGTCGAGTCCCAGTAACTAATTAATCTATTTAACTGATTTATGAAGGCATTTAATAATAGCCTAAAGTGTTGATTTTTTTTATTGGTAAATGTAGAGTATCCATTACAATATGCATTTGACAAAGTAATGGCCATAAATAAAGGAGATTTTATCAAGTTTTTCGTCATTTCATTTGATAAATGTATGGTTGGATACCCAATTTTTTTGGCTATTATATTAAATATAGATTATTTAAATTGGCTCGGAAGATGCTGAACTATGATTCGACAAAATCTCTTTGAAGTAAATGTTTGAGGAAAATATTCCATTTCCCGAAGGAAAACTGACCAGGAATGCAGTCATTGTGCGTTTTGCATGAATTTCCTTCATATCCTCGTCGCTTAATTTCCACTTTATGAACTTCGCCATTAATGTTTGGGGCCAATGTTGTTTTTGAATTCTGTTTAATGGGGGAATTAATTGATTGAATTAATTAATTGTTTTCAAACATTTTTCTTTTCCTTCTTTTTTGAACTTTTGCTTCTTCCATTTTGAATTGCCAATTTCTTCAAATTTTTCCTTTGTTCTCGAATTTTCTCTTCCATTTCCTTCATCCGTTCTTCAATTCTTTCGAATTTTGAATGCATTTTCTTTCGCAATTTTCGAATTTCTCGATTCATTGTCCTAGAATTTTAATTGTAAAAGAGTAATTCATTATTTGAGGCCATTCTTTTAACTATATAGCTCAATAAGGAAGCAATCAATTTGGGAAGGCGATATATCATTCAAAGCAAAAAACTACCATCTAAAATTGACTTTTCTCTTTTCGTAATATTTTAAAATAATTTTTCTAAAGAGTGGCATTTTCAAAATTTTTGAAAAAAAATTTTTAAAATTATGTGTTTTTTCTCATAAATTCAGGTTTTTTTGAATAACTTATAATATGTTAAAAGCGTTTTTTCATAAAATTTTAAAAGTTAAAATTGTAGAGGACATTTTGAGCTTTCCAGAATTTAATTCTCTTTCCGGATTATTCCTAGCAGGAACTTTAGATGAAAGAATGGCTCATCAGCAAAGTAATAAAATATCCCCTACCGGAATTCAGCAGCAGAACTGCTGCTGGAATCGATTTTCGAAGTATGTTTTTCTAAAAATAAATAAAATGTAATACTAAATTTATTATAAATATCTCGGTTCCATACCTTTCCTTTTTCTTCTTCTTTCTTGTTTAATTTCATTTGCTAGGAATTTCACCTCATCCATCAGCTCTTTCAATCGTAAAATTTTTCCAGCTGTTTCATTTTTTGAAGACTGAATTGAAGGCGACGTCTTATTAAAAATTTATATAATTTTAAAAAATATTATTAATTTAAAAAGACAAAATTATACAATTAATTGAAATTTTTCGTGTCAGAAATTTGCACTTTTTATGTTCAATATAACTTGTCCATAAGAAAATATTAGGGTTTGTGCTTTAATTTAATTCTAAAATTTGATAAGGTTAGGTCTACGGAATGCGGCAGGATATGTTTCAAAAAGAAATAAAAAAAATTTTCCTAATTTTATGGCCACAGAAAATGTTTCAAAAATTTTATTACCAAATTAATTATCATCCATAATTTTATTTAAAAAAAAATGTATAATTGTCACCTCTTCCCATTTTGTATTCTCCGTAGAGGAAGAAAGATTTGTTAGAGCCATAATTGAACCAGCCGTTGAAGACGCTACTCTTTTGTTGTTTAGTGAGAAAATAAAAATTATGAATGATAATTCCATTAATTTAAGTGTTGATAATAGCATTGTTTTTAATTATTTTTTTAGTCAACAAAGAGATAGAAAATTCTAAAAATTAAATATTATTATAAAATTTAGAATAATATTATTTTATTCCACAGGAAAGAAAGAAAGGCTTTGAATTTTTTAGAATTAAAAATAAGATAAATCAAAAACTTGATTGAAAATTGCAAAAATTTATGACAAAAAATTATCAAAAATAAATAAAATTGGCAGTTTTTTGTCCCTAACATTCTGCCATTTATAATTAATCTATCATTTTTAAAAAATCATTTACAAAAAGTGAATTAAAAAATATATAAAAAATTATTAATCGCTTGAAAAATTTCTTGGATTGGCCTATGGCCAATAGTTAGAATATGGGTTGCATTCAGCAGGGAAATGGAAAATTACTCGCGTTCAAATTCGAATGACCACCAAACCAACCACCATCTGCTGCTGTGCTTGCTTCCCTCAATCCTTAATTGTGCCAATATGAAAGAAACATCCCCATTTTTTATGAGATTGTTTGGACAATGAAAAATGGACCTTCGAGTGGTGTTTTTCTCATCCTCCCCACATCCTCCATATGTGAATTTTAAAATGAGCAATGGCCAATGGAGGGGATGAAGCAGCGGAAGCGTTGCGCCCAATTGCTGTGGGGGTGTTGGCCCAATTATTTTATCGATTCTCTGTGAGTGGGACACACTTGAGAGTGTCAAAAAAGCAAAATGGAAATTGTGTTGTATCATAAAAAGCATTTTATCATGCAATAAAATGAATAAATATTATATTTGCTGAATTTCAAATGTTATGTTGTCATTGTCATTAAAATTTTATAAATTATATTTATATATCTTCTTAGCATGAGATTGTGGAATCGCCCATATTTGTACCATTGTGGAATCGACCTAGCACCGCCAAAAACGTGTATTTACTATTTACGGTTTTTAAAGATGGGGAATCCGAATATGGCATTTGTTTTTCATTATCTATATTGGCTGGATAAAGTGAAAAATTATTATTAATAAAATTTCATTTTTTAATGAAAAATTAATGTAAAGAATTATTTTGTAAATAGATTTATTTAATAATATTCACTCTATTATTTATTTCATGCCACCGTCTTTTCCATTTCTTAGTATCGTAATAATTTTCAGTTGGCTCGATAATGAGATGGTACGGATCTGTCGTGGTGCGACTAGCAAGAAAATCCAGTTGTAATAGAGCACACAGAGAGTAAAATTCAATGTAGCCATCACAGTGGTAAAATTGGCGACAAAAAGATTTAAAATACCTGGCATTATCTTAAAATGAGAAATTCAGCATATTTTAAAATAAATTTTTTTACAATTTAATCTTTTATCCATATTAGACAGAATTTTTATATTTTATTTTTTTTTGAATCTAGTTAGTCATACTTACTTTGGTTACATTTACAATCTGAAAAATAAATGCCGGCAATACTTCCAGAAGAATTTCGCAAATAACGGTAAATTTAACGACTCTATTTTTCTGAAATTTTTTATTAAATATATTTTAATTTAAATAAATTATTCATAAATACAATTCATTAGAATAGTTTGTTAAATTCACATGATTATCATACAATTTTTTTGCCCATTTCCTTGCTTAAGCACATAAAGAAAAAGGCGCTACAAAAAAATGTCCAATCCTCCAAAGGTCAATTTCAAAGCAGTCTGGGGAATATAACCAAACTTTGGCGAAATGTTGAGTAAAGGTGGTGATTTGAGAACTGTTAAATTTGAAAATATAATTTTTAATATTTATTTGATTTAAATAAATTATTTTTATTTTTTATTTAATTTTTTAGAATTTATATATAAAAACTGTTTTCACTTAAAAAGTAAAAACTTGGATCTTTTTTTTATTTATTAAATATATAATTTCGAATGACTGGTCCTTAGAAAAATATAAAACATAAATCTATTCTTATTGTTAATGAATTTTACCTGTGGCCGGATTCAATGGCATCTCAAGAAAATACCAAATTATTGTTAAAATATAAACCAAAGGGGTCAAAAGTGCCGCTCCCCAAAAGTAATGTTTTCGGTAGTGCATAAAAGTAATTGGGAACCGAATGATAAAAATGCGCTCCACTGTCAGGATCAGTGACAAATACGGCTGCATGTAATTATATGGGCTCGTGATGAAGTAGATCCAAACTACCAAGTAGAGATTGTCGCGCGGATCAAACAGCCCGAATGCCTTAATTAAAATTTAGCATAATGCAAAACTTATTGCACTTCAATATATTAATTTTATCATTATTATAAGAAAAGAAATCATTTAATTCGGTGAAAAAAAACAATTAATTTGGCGTAAATCTTTCGTGTCGAAAAATATTATATTTTTGAAGCCATATAACTTGGCCAAATCAGACTTCTTTAAGAATCCCTAACCCTTAGCATCCTGTCCTGAACCTAGCCCTAATTCATCTCAAAATGGAATAAATTGCTGGAAAATATAAAATTAACAATTTAAAATTTATTATTTTTTTTTTAAATTCGTAACTAAAATATTTTCAAACGTCCAAAAATTGACTCACTTTCTGCAAATAACTAAGCAAGCTCAAGGTCATTAGTAGAGCATGGAAAACGAGGAATAATTTTAGAATAGACGAAATTTTCACAGAGAATTTTCCAAATATAGGCACAAAAATTAGCAAATTCCCTATCAGTAAAAGAGAAATTATTCGGAGACTAAGCACCAGTCCAATCTGCACATTGCTGACCAACATTGAAAGTGTGTCGTTTGTGGATGTATAAAAGTGGTTAGGGTTTTCAGAAAATGTGAAAAGGGGAATTGGTGCGGATTGCATTTTGAATGCGATTATTATTTTATCTTTAAAATTCACTCAAAAATATATAAATTACTTCTATTTTATATATATATAATGCGATATTTTTGTCTTACTTTTAAAATAGACTAAAATGATTTTAAATATTATTTAATTGCTTTTTTTTCCACTCATTTTTCTCGTTTTTATCCAAAATCAGTTTTTAATTTATCTTAAAAATTTTTTATTGCTGAATAGATGAAAAATAATTTTTTTTCTAATACACTATGAAATTTTTTCGACTGCCGAAATTATGAAAAAATAAATTATAAACACAAATGCGAAAATTCGGATATTATGAATTTTCTACTGGTCATTGAATTGAAAATCGGAATTGGTTAGTTTTACAGCTTGCACTATCAACAGAAAAAATATTTGTGCGTGTGAATTTTTTTCAATTAAAAATACAAATTTGGTGAATATCAAAATCCTAGACACACCACACTTTTAAATTATGTAAATTATCGGAATAGTAATAAAATCAAACAAAATATCAGCAAATAAGGCCTTATTATAGGTGAAGACAATTAGGTTTGTTTGTAAATTCTATTCACATTAAAAAGGAAGTGTTATCCACTCGTTGAATGCTGACACAAGATTCATGTAACGCCCACATAAAAAAAAACCCTAAATTGTATTTGCTAATAAGCTGACGACCGTACTAAAAGACCAAATTTGAATGGAATTGGTTGAATGCAAGACGAAATGAAAATGTACGATTTGGCACGAATTTTTACTCGACCATTAATAATGTTTGAATTAATTAGCTAAACAAACTGTAAAAAATATGAAGCAATATGATTTGAAGTAGAATAAATTGTTCCTCTTGATATGGATCGAAATTAATGGCATACAATCTTCTTCTTATACTTTTTAATTTTAATAAACATGCCCATCCATTTATCAACTAGTAGAAGGTAGAACAGATTTTAACTGCTTACTAAATTTGCCACAGGGCTTTGCGAAATTGACTAAAGGCAAAGCAATAAAAACTAAAAAGTAGAATAAAAAAGATAATCAGCAGAGAAGAATTCGTTTCAACTTTCAACCACTGCTGGAGAATGCACATAGCTCATCCTCTCAGCCCTCAAAATTAATTAATGAGATAATATTTTTTTGTCCATAAAATCACATTCTTTTGTTCATAATTTTTCCATAAATCACATTCTTTTGTCCATAAATCACATTCTTTTGTCCATAAATCAGTTTTTGTTTGATAACTTTTTCATGCTTGATCCAAGACCCCTAAACCTTATAACGACGAATTGATAGAGCTCATCAAGATGCGTCGATTGATTTATAGTATTCGGTGTTTGGTTCAAAACTAAAAGAGTTATAAATGTTTGCTTGCTAAATGACTTGGAAAGATGAACAAAAATTTGAATGCACATTTTTGATACCCCCTTTCCCCTCTTAATAAATAATTCATTAGTATGCACTCATAATAAAAAGGTTTGATGCACTTTAGTTTAAGATGTGCTCGAAAATTTGATGAATATTAGTATAGCGTAAAAAATTAATGATGAAAAATATTACTACATATCACATCCAAATTTTGATATATTGAAAATAATATGTCCGTCAATATATACGCGAATAAGTGTGACAACATTCCCCTCTCTCTGCTGGCCTGCGACACCAATTAAATATTTCCACATTTTTCAAACCCCCTTTGAAGAGGGGATAGGCTCAGTCAATTGGATGGAGGGTCTCGGTTTGAAAAATGTGGAAAATCTTATGGAAAAATATATTTTAAGAAAATTTTATTTCCTCTAAAATAATAAAGTAACTACATTTTAATTGATGGCATCGGCATCTGTTGATCCGGTGAGTCCTGATCCTGATGGATCAAATAGGGAAAAAGATTATTTCGTAGAGTTGGAACAAAAATAAAAATTAACAAAAAAATCATTTTGCCGAAAGATATTATGGGTGATGGACTCTTTCAGCAGACGATTTACATTTGTCACGCGGGAACCGAATGTCAGTGAGAAAAAAGGGGAAGATGGTTCCTTTGATTATGTCGGAGAGATATTAATAGCTGTGCATTCCAATCCCACTAAAAAAAGGAGTCATAATCACTAGAAAACGATAAGAATACATTACAACTACTATAATTAATCCAGTTGATCGTGTGGTGGCCTCTATTATTCAATTTATCAAAAATTGAGAAAATTAGAATGCTAACTTTCTAATTAACAAAGATTTTTAATGTATTTAAAGTGGAATTTGTAAAACTTGTGGGAATTAAGAAAATGCATTAAAAACAGTAACAAAAAGTTTATCTTCTTGGAATATATGGGATCTCGGTGGGCTCAATTCGGAAGGGGGAATTGTATTGGAGGAAATATGGTATATATGTTACGCCGATTTCTGGGAATTGTCAAGCAATTTGGTTGACGAATTTCGGGAATCTAGGCTTCTAGGCATCGTACAGGCTCGAGAATAGGCTCATTCGATTCGGCATGGTCGATTTACTATATGAAATTTCAATTTCGGAAAACACATTTTTCTTAGTTAATCAAAAACAAATTTTTCTCAGTTAATCGAAAACACATTTTTCTTAGTTAATCGAAAACACATTTTTCTTAGTTAATCGAAAACACATTTTTCTTAATTAATCGAAAACACATTTTTCTTAGTTAATCGAAAACACATTTTTCTTAGTTAATCGAAAACACATTTTTCTTAGTTAATCGAAAACACATTTTTCTTAGTTAATCGAAAACAAATTTTTCTTAATTAATCGAAAACACATTTTTCTTAGTTAATCGGAAACACATTTTTCTTAGTTAATCGGAAACACATTTTTCTTAGTTAATCGGAAACACATTTTTCTTAGTTAATCGAAAACAAATTTTTCTTAATTAATCGAAAACACATTTTTCTTAGTTAATCGGAAACACTTTTTTCTTAGTTAATCGAAAACAAATTTTTCTTAATTAATCGAAAACACATTTTTCTTAGTTAATCGAAAACAAATTTTTCTTAATTAATCGAAAACACATTTTTCTTAGTTAATCGGAAACACATTTTTCTTAGTTAATCGGAAACACATTTTTCTTAGTTAATCGGAAACACATTTTTCTTAGTTAATCGAAAACAAATTTTTCTTAATTAATCGAAAACACATTTTTCTTAGTTAATCGGAAACACATTTTTCTTAATTAATCGAAAACACATTTTTCTTAGTTAATCGAAAACACATTTTTCTTAGTTAATCGAAAAAACACATTTTTCTTAGTTAATCGAAAACACATTTTTCTTAGTCAATCGAAAAAGACACATTTTTCTTAATTAATCGAAAACACATTTTTCTTAATTAATCGAAAACACATTTTTCTTAGTTCATCGAAAACACATTTTTCTTAATTCATCGGAAACACATTTTCTTAATTAATCGAAAACACATTTTTCTTAGTTAATCAAAAACACATTTTTCTTAGTTAATCGAAAACACATTTTACTTAGTTAATCGAAAACAAATTTTTCTCAGTTAATCGAAAACACATTTTTCTTAATTAATCGAAAACACATTTTTCTTAGTTAATCAAAAACAAATTTTTCTCAGTTAATCGAAAACACATTTTTCTTAATTAATCGAAAACACATTTTTCTCAGTTAATCGAAAACACATTTTTCTTAATTAATCGAAAACACATTTTTCTTAGTTAATCGAAAACACATTTTTCTTAGTTAATCGAAAACACATTTTTCTTAGTTAATCGAAAACACATTTTTCTTAGTTAATCAAAAACAAATTTTTCTCAGTTAATCGAAAACACATTTTTCTTAATTAATCGAAAACACATTTTTCTCAGTTAATCGAAAACACATTTTTCTTAATTAATCGAAAACACATTTTTCTTAGTTAATCGAAAACACATTTTTCTTAGTTAATCGAAAACACATTTTTCTTAGTTAATCGAAAACACATTTTTCTTAGTTAATCGAAAAAACACATTTTTCTTAGTTAATCGAAAACAAATTTTTCTTAATTAATCGAAAACACATTTTTCTTAGTTAATCGGAAACACATTTTTCTTAGTTAATCGGAAACACATTTTTCTTAGTTAATCGGAAACACATTTTTCTTAGTTAATCGAAAACAAATTTTTCTTAATTAATCGAAAACACATTTTCTTAGTTAATCGAAAACACATTTTACTTAGTTAATCGAAAACAAATTTTTCTCAGTTAATCGAAAACACATTTTTCTTAATTAATCGAAAACACATTTTTCTTAGTTAATCGAAAACACATTTTTCTTAGTCAATCGAAAAAGACACATTTTTCTTAATTAATCGAAAACACATTTTTCTTAGTTAATCGGAAACACATTTTTCTTAATTAATCGAAAACACATTTTTCTTAGTTAATCGAAAACACATTTTTCTTAGTTAATCGAAAAAACACATTTTTCTTAGTTAATCGAAAACACATTTTTCTTAGTCAATCGAAAAAGACACATTTTTCTTAATTAATCGAAAACACATTTTTCTTAATTAATCGAAAACACATTTTTCTTAGTTCATCGAAAACACATTTTTCTTAATTCATCGGAAACACATTTTCTTAATTAATCGAAAACACATTTTTCTTAGTTAATCAAAAACACATTTTTCTTAGTTAATCGAAAACACATTTTACTTAGTTAATCGAAAACACTTTTTATTAATTAATCGAAAAACATTTTTCTTAGTCGGCTCAAAAGCATCTAATTTTAAATCATTAGAATAATTCATCAAATAATTAATGACTTTTAAATAAATTTTTTGCCATAAAAAATAATAAAAAATAATTGAATAAGGAAATTCTATGATTTAATTATGAGCAATAGTCAAGTTAATAGGGAGAATGCACTCTGACAAGAGTTATTTGCTTGTCTAGTATTAATTAAATTTGAGCCCACCATCACATGTCAACAAAATTTTTCACAAATAAAATTCATAAATTTAAAAATTATTCATTTCATTATAAATTTAAAAAAAAACATTTTCATTTGTTTAAAATATCAATGGAATTATTTATATTTCGCCACACGGAATGGTCTCGTATATATAATTGCACTGGAATTGATGTTGATTCCATTCCATTGGAACAAAGGCATCAATTTGTGCCTGAAGCATGGCCACTGATTGTACTTTGCACAATTTATTATTTCCTCTATATTCCATGCATTATCTCAATTTGGAAGCATGTTAACGAAAATGTCTGTTACAAATTACTTTTCTACATTGGCATTTTTGATTTGGCAAATCTCTGGATATTGGGCTATGCACATGCTATATTTAGCCTGACTGGAAATGTTTTCTGCCAAAGTCCAATTTTCAATTATTGGATTGGCATTTGCTTAGCAGGCAAAAAAGGAATGAATTTAAATTTATTATAATTATTTAGTTTTTTGGCATGCCGAAAGTAATGCCGAATTGGTTTTGGCTTTCAACCGCTGCTTGGACATTTTGCTACCGAAAATTTCCAAAATACTTTTCTCCGAATCTCGAATCTACATTTGGCTCTCAATTTGTACAATTTATGCTCTTTATTGGATAACTTTTCTGAAGCCGCCCATTTATTCAAGTTTTGATTTCGCTTGGCACATTAATCCATTCAAAGGATACCGTTCTGATTTGGAAGGTGTATTCACCATTCCAATAATGTTAGTCTAACCCAGGGTTTCTATCTGTCCTTATTTATAAGATTTGTCCTTATTTTGAGAGGTCAAATCTTACAAAATTAAAATGTCCTTATTTGTAAGAAATGTCCTTATTTTTGGAGAATTGTCTTATTTTGTCTGATTTTTCATAAATTTTTCATTTTTTTCCTTAAAAATGTCTAAATTTTTCGCTGCGCGGCTAATTTTCGCTTAAATTTATCGCTGCGCGGCTAATTTTCGCTTAAATTTATCGCTGCGCGGCTAATTTTAGCTAGATTATTCACAAATGTATGATTTGATTATTATCCAAAATTGCTCGAACAGATTATGGGAGGTGAAAAATATGATATTTAAACGATTTATCCGTGAATAAATTGATTTTAAATTATTTTAAAGCACTTTTGTAAAAAACTTATTTTCTACAACAAAATCTTATTTTTTAATGTAATTTGTCTTATTTTGAAAATTTTTTGATAGAAACCCTGGTCTAACCAGAAGTCATTATTATAACTAAAATACCCTGATTAGCGTTTTCATCAGATTTCATGCGAAAATCATATAACGTAAATTCTCTTTTAATTCCCTACTCTCTATTAATTCCCTACCCACTACTTTTAGGGCCCATAGCTTCTCTCAATATGAACTTTAAAAAGTCTTTTTATTGATTATTCTTAATTCCCTAAAGCTCTATAAAATCCACTATAATTTGTACAAAAATTTACACAAAAGGAGTTAGATTCATAATTTATTCCCCATGGAGTATTAAAAGAGTATTTACGATATATAATATTTTGAGGAATTTTTTGTTTTTAACGAATTTTTTGATTCTTTTTTATCTTTTTGACATTTTTTTGAAGAAAATTTGATTGTAAAAAAACAGAAAAATTACATATTTTTAGGTTCTCGAAAGATCATTTTTTTTTCAAATTTCCCAAAAAAAAATATTTTGTAATTTTTGTAAACTATAAATTCCCGCCCTAATTAATATCGCCGTTTCCATTTTGTTTCCTCTCTTTTATGGCATCTTTGCTATCGTAATGTGCATCAAAACGCGTTCATTTGGGTTAGGCCAAGCCATTCCTGGACCCCAAAAAATGGTCAGTTTTGTAAATTTTCTTTTCTTTTAATTACATTTTTTCAAAGGCATTTTTACAAGTTTTTTTAATTTCCGCAATGAATGCCATCGCTTGTTCCGTCTATATATCCATGGAATACATTTTCCCACCCCAATGGTTGCTTACATTGGCCCATTTTTCATGGTAAAACTTTTTAAATAATAATTAATTTTATTTTAATTTTTTAAAAATTTAATTCAATTTTCATCAAATTTATAATTTATTTTAGTTAAAATATTAATATATAATTAATTTAACAATTTTTATTAAATTTATAATTATTTTTATTTTGTTCTTTAGGTTCCATGTCCACGGTTTTCCTCCAGTCATTTATTTGGCATTGAACAAAACAATTCGCCATGATTGTCGAATGATGTTTTATAAAGTGTTTATGCCCGAAAAAGTTCAATATTTGCATGGGGTAACCATCATGGTAGCCCAGAAGAATATTAATTCTGCTAAAATACAACAAAAATGAAAAATATTTTAAAAAATATTATAATATAATTCTTTTTTAACAATGAAAAAATTTGAAATCTGTTTATTTTTTAAAAATCATTTTAGATTTTACGCATAAATTTTTTGAATATATCCTTAACTTTTACTACTACTGAAAAATCTATATTTTAATAACGTAAGGAGATAAAATTCGGTTATAACGAATTGTTTTGGCATTAATGTCAGAAAATTTTTATATAAAATTTACCTATTTTTTGATCTTAAATTTGTTAATATAGCAAAATTATACAAAAAAATGTAGTATTTGACTCAGTTTGCAGATCTATAAGGTATAAATTTATAAATGGTTTTTAATTGGCTTGGCAGCTTCCGATTTCCTTAGTTAAACATTTGCTCATTTTGCACAATTTTTGCTCTTTATTGGGTCATTTTCCTGAAGCCGCCAATCTATTCCAGTCTCCATTTCGCTTGGCGCATAAGCCCATTTGTTGGATGCCGCCCCGAGTTCACATTTGCACTATTGAAGAATCGACATAGCACCGCGAGAATGCACCTTGCGAATGTTTTGGCTTATAATTATTTTTTTTGTCTGGCATTTATGTATATAAAAGATTTAATGTTTTTGTTTATTCAAAATTGAAATATTTTATTGGTTAAAAATAAAATGTCAACAATTCAATTTATCGAATAAATTTAAATTAAAATAAAAACATTAAATCACTCATCTTTACCATTCCCAAAATTCAATTATTAAAGTAGCTGGTTGAAATCCTTAAAGAGCCATTTATCCTGGCTAAAATTAAGTCGGATTGAATTGCCAAAACAGATCAAATCGACAGCTGGGAAAATTTCAAATTGTGCAAATTTCAGAGGCAATCTGGCTATTCCTAAAATTAATTTATTGTTAAAATTTTATATTTGTTTACATTGATTTACCTATCAATTTGCCATTCAAAGTTACAAAACACATTTTCGCATTTGCCTGATTGATTATACCAATTCCAACAAAATCTCCTTTCTCGAAATATCTGTTGGCATTTTTGAAATAGGTCCAGGATCCACAAATCCAAATTCCATCTTTTCCCCCAAATCCAATTGAATTATTCTTCCATCCAAGCCAACAACCGTATTCCAACGGAAAATGTTGGTCACAAAATCCAATGCGAATGCCGAAATCCATCCCCCTTAAAAATAAATGATACATAACAAATTTATATAAAAATTTCGATGAAATACCCATTTAGAATTTGCACTTCATAATAAAAGTCAATTGTTGGTTTAACAAAAATTGTACACAAATTCTTTGTGAAATATTTGGCAAATGAATAGGGGGAAAATCTTTCACTGGTGGTGGATTTGATGAATTTTGGAATTGGCAAGATGGCACGAACAATATTCCCTTCATTAAAATTATAATTAAATTAAATTGTTTATATATTATATTAAAATATTTGTATATAAATTCTAATGAATTTTATAAAAAAAATGTAAATTAGATTTAAATTTTTCACAATTTTTTGCAAAAAAATCAAAAAAATCCAGAAAAAAATCACTCTAAAATACACCAATAAAGTAAAAAATATTATTTATATAATATAAAGAAAACCATATCATGGATAGAAAAAAGTGTTTTAATTATTAGAATACATAAATAGTATTTTAATTAATTTCCAGTACCAGGTACCAGCTAGTCCGCTTTGCCGGGCAACGATTCCATCATTTGAAATTGTCAAATTTGGTGGCAAATTTTCAACATTCCATTTATTTTCATTCAATGCCTAAAAATGTACAAAAAAAAATTAAATTATTAGTAATTTCATGCATATTTTTAACCATTTTTATGCTTTTTATCATTTTTTGCACATTTTTCGCCAAAAGGCCATTTGGCAATTTGACCAAAAGGCAAAAAGCATTTTCCAATGGCATTGAGGCGAATAATTCATGCATCAATTCGGCGGGCAATGGCCGACCTTGAATACTGTTTTGTTGACCCATTTTTGGATAAATTTTTGTAAAAATTAATTCCTCTGAAAATAACCGTTTTATCTTAATTTGTATTATTAATGGTATTTTATATTCAATGGAAAATACGACTAAATTGAGAACCCGAATTTTCAAGTATTTATTGTTTAAATTTTGTAAATTTATTAATATAGTTTAGCCCTTTCATTTAAATACATTAATTTGAATAAGAATTAATGGACTAGATTGAAATTTTCTAAAAATATCTACCCGAAAATATGGCAAAATAAACTAAAATTGGTCAGTATAATTTCCTGATCATATCTTTTTGAACAATTAAACTTTGACCAATCATTTTGAAATCAGAATACTCTACAGGTTTAATCAATTGATATAAAAGTTTTATTATGCTTAAAATAAAAGATTGTAAAGATTGAGACGCAATGCCCAAAATAGAAGCCACCGAGTTCAACTCAATCCATCCTCAAAATTATAGAGAAAATTGGAGAACCAAAACAGATTCAATTCTCAACTAAAATTATATATAGGATTTATTATACAGAAGAGACGAATTCGAATTCTTTCAAAAAATCCCCGATTGTGAATTCGGCCGAGGAATGAAAAAATTTCTAAAAAATTACTTTTTGTCTAATGGGAATTTCCCATCACCAATCAAAAAATCGTTCACAAAATATGCCCTTTGTGTAGGGAATTTAGAATCTAATCCAAAATTGGTTCTGGGAAATATGAAAAGAGGCATTGGAGTTGTAGAGGAAATTATTTTTAGGGGAAAATTGGCATTGATGAATGATGATGGAATATTATAAAATGGAAAATAAATAAAGAATTGGTCTCCTCCATCAAAATTTCACCTTTCATTTTTTACTTTGTTAATGAGGAGGAAATTATTTGCCCGAAGCAATTTTTATGGAATAATGCCTGCTTTTTTAATAATTTTTTTTGTTATTTTTGGAGTGCACGTGATTTTTAATTAAATTTTGCAGAATATTTTTCAATTGATTTATGATGAAAATTTAGAATTAAAAATTTATGGGCTGAAAAATTCTACATATTTTTGTAATTTTTTAAATTTCCTTCCTAATATACCGTATTTTTCATATTTGAAGCCTCCTCTCTATTTGAAGCTTCCTCTCTATTTGAAGCCTCCTCTCTATTTGAAGCCTCCTCTCTATTTGAAGCCTCCTCTCTATTTGAAGCCTCCTCTCTATTTGAAGCTTCCTCTCTATTTGAAGCCTCCTCTCTATTTGAAGCTTCCTCTCTATTTGAAGCCTCCTCTCTATTAGAAGCTTCCTCTCTATTTGAAGCCCCCTCTATAGAGTCTATGAAATTTATAAGTCCCGGGGCTTTGGAAATTTACGGTATAAAAAAGGAAAATCCCCACCACGCCCTCCTCTCTCAAAAAACACTCATCATCACTTTTCCCAAAACCTAATAAGTTGACCAATTGACAAATTGTATATGAAACAAAATACAAAATATTCCAAGGAAATTTTGTCATCGAAAAAACGGTCAAGAGAGCCAACTGATGATATTGAAGAAGAAGAAAATTTGCGCCAATATCTGCTGCAAAAAGTGAAAAAACTTGAATTACAAAATGAATTATCTGTTGATAAATGATGTTATTGACTTTTTAATTAATAATTTGAATTTTTCAGATAAATGGACAAATAAATTCTTAAATTTTAATACACTAATTGCTGAATTTAAAATGTTTTCAAAATTTTATAAATTTGTTTAGAAGTATTGCTGTCATATTGTCTTAACTGCTCGTCCTCAAATATTTATTGTTAATTATTAATTGCAATTTTTTACTTCCAAATATAAGCGTCATTTCTACTCCCATTACCATTAAAATGCCATCCCCATTTTCATATAAATTGCAATTTTCATTGTAACCATTCTGACAATAATTTGAAATATTGAAGATGCAGCGACGATATATTTGGTGCTCTGATAATGATAAGCCGATCATTCTGTTTTACTTGTGAAGACGATTCCCGATTACACAAATAAAAACAATGATGGGTTTTTCAGTCATACAAATTTAATAATGGAATTAATGGAGTTGAAATTGGAATAATTTTTTTATTTTTTGAATTATGGATAACTCTCAATTGAGATGCATTTTGAAGCTGGATTGGAGCAAATTACAGATGCGTCGGATGGGCAAAAAGGCCTCAATTTCAACAACACTCTTCCCCATCAAAATAATCGGTAAATGCTATCTTATTTTCAGCATTCTATGCCTTTCCATCTTTCCCCATCTCCATGAGATTTTTCGAGCATTATTTCGCATCCCTTGTTTTTAGTTTTGATTTAAATATGCAACTTTTGACTATTGAATAAATGTGCCAAATGATGAATTTGGCCCAGAATCAAGGAAAACTGTCTGATTTTGACCTATTTTTTCTAATTTGAATATAACTTCTTAGAATTCCTAATCAATTCCATTGATTCTTTTTCGAAATTCACCCCAATTCAAAATGTTATATGTAAATGTATGTACATACATATTGATTGTAAAAGCAAAATCACAAATCGCAAATTTCATTTCACCATTCTCAAACGGTGCTAGGTCAATTCCACAATTCTGCAAATGTGAGCGTTTTCGGCTTATAATTAATCAGAAAGTGATTTTAGACCCTACAAACCTTATACCATTTTGTAGATCTCATCGAGACGCATCGATTGGTGTAAAATTTGTCATGGTTTGGCCAAAAAATAAAGAGTTAAACCGTTTAAACCCATATTTTTTAAGTTTTTGGTATAAAACTCTTTAATATCGGGCCAAACCATGAGAAATTATATACAATCGATGCGTCTCGATGAGATCTACAAAATTGTATAAGTTTTATGGAGTCTAAAACCACTTTCTGATTAATTATAAGCCGAAAACGCTCACATTAGCAGAATTGTGGAATTGACCACATTTGCATGGCCCTTTGTCTATTGTGGAATCGACCCCGCACGTTCTCAAACATTTCTAAAATGGATTTGCCTCACCCCGACTCCATTACATTGATCACTCATACATTTTTCAGGATCACCCGTAAATTTTATTTATCGATTTATAAAATTCCTATAGGAAAAACAGGGCCATTATTCTAAATTTATATTATTATATTTAATTGCCAATTACCGGAATATCAATTAAAATGACTGGCTTAATTCTGTTGATTGGAATACTTTTCCTAAATGGTAAGGACAATTAATTTTATTTTTAATATATTATTTTAGCAAATGATTTTTTGTGACCATAAAACTTGGCCGCGGAAAATAATTTAGTAACTTAAACTTCGGAGAAAATAATTTAGTAACTTAAACTTCGGAAAGAGGAAAAAATTATGCTAGCTTTTTTAGATTTAATCAAAAATATGGAAATCAATGCCGAATTTATAATAACATCAATGATTTTTATAAAAAACTAAAAAAGAGACACAAAAAATATGGGATTTCATTTTCTAAATTTACTAATAAATAATTTCAGCTCTTAATATGGAAAAATCCAATGCCGTAATCCATGGAGATGCACCACACATTGTTAATAAAAATAATGAAGTTGAGGCTCAGCAGCAACAGGAACAGGAGCCAGAAGTGTCTGATGCAAAAGGTAAAAAATTGAAAATTATAAATTTGTTTCCATCAAAATTTAAATTTTTTTTTAAATTAAATTTTTAATTTTCTTATTCGATTATTTGGGAATGCTAACCTCCATACTTTTCTTCATTTTATAAAATTTTTTATGCCAAATTCCAACATTTATCATTATTGATAGGTCAAATTTATGATAGTTGGCATATTTCATTAACAATGTTGAAAAAAACATGATTGAAATAGCATCATATTAGTTTTTAGTATCCCAAAAATACTAAAAATTTTTGTCTGATTTCCAAAAATTTTGATGCAATTAAATAATTAAAATATTCGATGGTTAAAATAAGTAATATAATAGAATTTTGGAAATTAACAACAAAAAATGGAGAATAAAAATCTCTCTAAAAAAATAAATCGTCATACAAACATTCATTAACAAATTCCGAATTCAATTTTTTAAGTTCCGAAAATTTAATCACAAAAAGTATAGTCATATTTTTATTAGATCGGAACCATAAAAATATAAAATTATACAACAAAAAGGCGGCATATTTATTGGCAGAATTGTTGGTCAAAGTGACCCTCTTGCCCGATTTTATTGAAAAAACTGGTCAAGCAAATGGGTTAAATTTATTTCAAATTATTGCGAATCACTCGGAACTCCATAAAGAAAGTAATTCTAATTATTTAAAATTAATTTATTATTAAAATTTTTTAGTGCTTGAACAACTCAATATTGATTCATTTTTCGATTTTTTATCCGAGGCCAATGTTGGCCAAGAATGGTGGAACAATTATAGACGTCATATCATTTATGAAATACTAGAGGAAAAACCCTATACTAAATATGTATTTGGTTTAGAAAATGCAGTCGGCATAAATATGGAAATTGAATTGAATAAATTGTGCGAACATTACAAAGTAAAATTATAGATTTTTGATTAGTTTTTATGAGCAAATTTTCACAAAAATAAATGAATTTCTTTATGGCTTATTAGGGAAAGATTTAATTAGCACACTTAATCTTTGCTTTGGGCCTTTCTTTTATTAATAATTCATCTGCGAAATAAATAACTTATTAGGAAAGAAAAAATATTGCTGAAAACTCGAAAGTGTTCTAAATAATTTTTACATTATTAAAAATTAGAAAAGTCATTTTTTGCGAATATTTAATGGCTTTCGAATGCCATAATGCCTTTTTATGGTCTCAAGAATGGCTCCAAATATTAAATCCATTTGCGGACGTGACAACTGTGGAAGAAACGGTCTGCCGGCAATTTTGGTAAAGCTGCTGATGTCATTGTTTTTAGCATTTTATTAGACATATAATTAGCTACAAAATGATATCGAAAGCATTGGCCAATGTTGAGTATTCACCGATTAATGGGCAAAAACCTTTGATTTAATTAAAATTGTGTTTCTGGCCGTTTTTGACCAAAACTCGGTGAATTTTCAACGTTGGCCAAAGCTTTTGATATCATTTTATAGCTTAATTTTATGCCTAATTAAAATACTATAAAAATGCCACAGCAGCTTGACCGTTTTTTCGTCCGCAAATGTCGGGTCGGCAAGTATCGTAACACGAAAATTATTTCATAAATTATTCTATAAGATAGTTTTATGAATTTATCATCTATTTAAATTGATCACAAAATTCATAAATTAAGCCATTTTATAATTTCATTTTTTCTTTTCTTATGCAAATCCACACTCCAACAAAACAAAAATTACTTTTAGGAATCCGCCGGCACGAACAATGCTTTGGAAGCATATAATGAAATTTGTAGACTGGCTGCGAAAATTGTAAATCGTCAATTTCAAGGAGTTGAAAACAAATGGAACTATCGATGTAATGATATAATAGACAAAAAATTCCGTCAGCATCAACAGGAAGGACAACCAACAGAACATGAATTGAATAATGCAATTACGGAATTGAGGAAGACAGAGACATCTGTACAGGCCAAAGAATTGTACAAGCAAATTTGGATTAAGGCACTTAACTTTACTTTGATGTCACTGGGTATGTGCTTCTTCGAGTTGGGGCCAAAATTAAATTAAATAATACTTAGAAATAATTATAATTATTTGCGAATTACATGGAGGAGGTAGATAAATGATAAATAGGGCAGAGTTCCATTCGTTTTGCCCATCATTCTTTTGACCGAAGCTCAAAAAGATTAATAAGACCTAAAAAAATTTTTCAAATTTGATAAAAGAAAATAATAATTAAAATTATCTAATTTTCAAAAAATTTATACTTAATAAATTCAAAGACATTTAATTATCTAACTAAGGCTAAATTTTATAAAAATTTAAAAAGGCCTTTTTAGAAAACATTTATGGTTTTCTAATTTTATATGATTTTTCTAGTACAGAGATACTCAATTCATTAGATGATACTCACTCATGTCAGAGTCATTTTTTCCATAATTATTTAAAAAATTTCAAGACTAATAACATTTAAAATTTTAATTTAAAATTATTGCAATATTAAATATTCGTCCGGGGTCGATTCCACAATAGACAAAGGGCGGTGCAAATATGGGCGATTCCACAATGATGCAAATATAAAGTTTTTGGCTTCTAATAAATCAGAAACCGGTTATAGACCCTACAAACCTTATACCATTTTGTAGATCTCATCGAGATGCATCGATTTGTATATAATATGTCATGGTTTGGCCAAAAATAAGAAAGTTTAAAACCAAAATATGGAAAAATGATTTAATACTCTTTAATTTTGACCAAATCACGACAAATTATATGCCGTTCGATGTGTCTCGATGAGTTCTACAAAATGGTATAAGGTTTGTGGGGTCTAAAACCAGTTTCTGATTTATTAGAAGCCAAAAACTTATATTTGCACCATTGTGGAATCGACCTAGCACCTTAAATATTTAATTCTCATTGTGGAAATTAAATAGATAACCTCGGAATCGAAAGCTAAAAACTTTGGTTCATTAAAAGATAAAAAAATTTAAATTATTACTTTATTTATTATAGAAATGCGAAATTATTCCTACATTTATTTATAGATGTATGCTATTACCCAGCTCGGCTAAAAATTTGGAAGAATAAAAAATTGACACAGAAGTTGACCAATTTAGACAAATATCGCGATGGAATGTCGATTGCCGAATATTTGGCATATTTTCTGCTGAATATGATCCGTCAAATTGATCCCGAATTCGAATTAAGCAATAATGATGAACCGTACGTGGCAGTGCGTTGCAGTGGTGTGCTGGTCAAGGATGCCACTTTGCCGAAATTGAAAAAAAGTATGCTTCTGGGATTGGGAAGGACATATTGGTGTAGAAATTTGGATAAAAAATATCAGAATTGTAAAAAATTTGACTAGGTAATTTTATTGGTGTTCGGGATTGCGGTGCATTTGTGTCTTCGTGAATTTCCCCATCCGAATTTTTATATTTTCCATCTGAGGAGCAATCCTTCGAGCTATATTTTCAAACTTTAACAATGTTGGGTTAAGCTCTTTCGGCTGAAGTATTTTAATTCAAGATATCGACCATAAATGGCCAGAAAGTTAGGGCCAAATGGAGGAAAATCGAAAACAGTTCAATTTGGTCTATTTTTGATTTTTTTTTCATAATTTTTTACAATTTTCAATGAAATCCGTAATTGCTTTCTCTAATAATTTCGTCCAAAATCAAGATGATAATTTCACAATACAATTAAAGTGAAAATAATATTATTCTTGTTTATTCATTTTTTATTGCCATTTCTTCATTTCCTTTGTGCCAGTCCCATTGACACTAATTGTTCACCAAAATCGATGCCATCAATTAGCAATCGGCCAATGCAGATTGGAATCTTTTTGTCCGCATGAATTCGCCATTCACTTGTGGGACAAAATTCCATCCTTTTCTTCCTCAAAATTGCCGGTTGTAATGCTTCATTGATGTAATGTTGCGTTTCGGGTGGCCACCGAATTTCATCTGCCGAATCATCGTTTTGGGTTTGGCATCGACTTTTGATGCCATCAAGCTGGAAATTATTTATTTTGTTTATTTATATTTATAAGGGCACATTGCCCAAATTGGGATACCAATTACCAACTTATCACCATTTATATTAATTAATTCTCCAAGGACTGAATCAATTTTGATAATTTTATTATCAAATTAAGGGAGAGGGTATTATTTTTATTTTTATTGGTTCAAAATTTATACAGTTATGCTCATAAAACCATTTAATACTAGTTATTATCGGAATTTTTAATGGTTTCTAGAGCACAAATACAACTATCATTCCGGTATCAATATAAATAGCTAAAAGTCTGCTAATTAATTTGGTACTAAAATTATAAATTTTAATTTTTTGCTAAGTTTTTAATTTTTGGACAAGTTGGTCTGTTCCCATTAAATTTAATTGTAAAATGTGAAAATACTTTGCAAACGGCCAGAAAAATCTTCTTAAATGCTGTGACCGATTCGGTCAATGGTCTTAATGCATCCTCATGGACTGCGCAATAAAATCCATTGTCCAACAAATTTACAATCTATAAAATTAATGTTTTTTATTAAAACTATATTTTGGGCAGGAGAGGTCGGGTACTGCCGAATGAATTCCTGGGCTATTCTTTTGTAACTTAATGAATTTCTAAAAAAATGAAAAGATTTGACTAAGTTTTGCTTTAAGAATGGCGCCATTTTTTTAAAAAATGGAAATATTTGACTTATTTTTGCTTTAAGAATGGCGCCATTTTTCTAAAAAATGAAAAGATTTGACTAAGTTTTGCTTTTAGAATGGCGCCATTTAGCAATTAATTTATCTGAATAATGAAAAGTGTCATTAAAATTCGGCTTTTACTTTTTATATTGCAACATAAAAATTGCATTTAATTGTAATATAATTTCGAACTTAGAATTTACAATTGAGAATTTAATTTTACGATTTAATTAGAATTTTCAAAAAATTAGTATGCCATTTTTTAGATTAAAAAAAAATTTATGCAATTCGGCCTCATAAAATTTTATAAAATAATTATTAAAAAGTTTTTAAATTTAATAAACCTGTTTAAAAGAAAATCGCTTATTTTTCAAATTGTTTTTCAAAAGCCACTTTTAGAGTCCTCAGGGCTTTCGAATAGATGGCATTCCCGAATTAGTTAGCTTCCTTGATGTACTATGGCCAGAAGAACGGTCCACAGGTACTCAATCATTGGTACTGAATGTTCTCTTTTTAACTTACCCAAAATTTTGGATTTGATTTGGATTGCCTAATCAATTCCACTCTTTGCCAATTTCCATCAATTTTGGCTCCCAATATTTGGCCAACTTCCAAATCAACAAAATTCTTTTTCTGAGGTAAACGGCACAATGCCGCATTTAAATATTCACAATAAGGGTCCTTAATTCATAAAATTAATATTACAATTAATTAATTTAATAAACCCAAGTTTTGAGTCTGATGAAAATGTTGTCCGGATCAAATGAGGAAATTATTTGAATTACAATTGGTCCATTGTTTTTGTCTGGCAGAGAGGAAATTGCCATTGTTTCGAATTGTTCATTTCGGAATTGGCTAATTGGCATAATAATTTCATCAGCATTTTCGGCATTGGCATTGGCATTTTCATTTTCTACTTGTGAATTTCCGTTCCCCTTTTCTTGCTTTTCATCATTTTCGACGTTTAAAGCAGCAGCAGTATCATTGGAATTTGCCTATATTTATTCAAGTGTATTTTATTGGAATTACGATCAAACTTTGTCTGCTGGTGTAATCGTCCATTGTTCTTCAGTTGGAATTTTTGCATCAGCCAAATACTAAAATGGAATACAAATGAATTTAAGATATTGTCCGGATTTTGAGCATCAACAAATATCTCTGTAATATTTCTTTCTTGTTATCAACAAACTTTTACACCATTGGCTTAAATCTCTTTCAATGGAACTTTTTGATATCAAAATGGGAATTTGTTATATTTAAATCTACAAAGAAAATTTGCTAAAATAAAGAGAAAGAGACGATTTCATTTTGGAGTTAGCTTTTTACGGTTATGAGCTAAGAGATTAGAGTTAAGTTTTAGTGCTAGCTGGGGTCTAATTTACCAAAAATAATTTCCTAAATGTTTAATGAAAGTTACCCTTTAATTTTTCAAATAGCGGTCTTATACGAAATCAATGACCAATATTTATTAAACCTTAAGACTATTAATAAATTATCCTTTATCATAGGATTATGTGCTCTTATTTTAAAGTTTTTTAATACAAAAATGTTTAATACATAATTGGCCAGAAAATTATAACTTAAAGAAACTCTCCAATTTCGGCTTATTTTTCCAAATTTTTGGTCCGATCTTTTTGCCAATTTTTTAGCATATCCATTAATTCTTGCTAAACACATCATTCAAATTTGCAAAGTTAAAAGCTAATATTCCATAGTTAGGAATGCGCAAAATTAGAATAAAAACATTTCATCCCACCAAAGACTTTGAACATTTTCAAAATTTCACAAACCAAAATTGTGAATGTGGACACATCTCGCACTTGGAATTCTTCGGCATGTCGCAATAAATTTAGCCAATTTTTTGGCAATGAATGCGTCAAACCTTTTTCCACATATCTTTAAAATTTGATCTTGCTATTTTAGCGGCTTTATATTTAAACCTCTGAACAAATTGTTTCTCCAAAAATGTGGATGTTATACCAGTGGGAAAATCCTTGAATTAATACAAAAATTTGAACATTTTAATTGTTTTAATTACCTTGATAATATTATAAAATAATTTGCGTATTTCCTCAATTTCATCGTCAAATTGTTCATTTTGAAAAAGCATTAATTAAGTAAAAAAACAAATTAATCTAATCGGCTTATAGTTGGACGGAAACAAAAATATTGCACCAAAAATTATCTAAAAAGAAATACAATGATTGATACCGCCAATTCAATCACAGTGGAATTGTAAAATTAGCGGCTTTTCGTCCAAAAATCCGAATTAATTAAACTAAATTAAATGCAACTTTTTAAAAGCCTTAGACCAAATTGTAAAGGACACTTTTAGCTTTTAAAATGATCTGTTTCCTTCTAGGGCTATGGCCAAAAGAACAGCCCAGGGATACTCAATTTTCTAAGAGTCCACTTCTCAAGTCCGTCCACCAAGGGTAAAACGTAAAAGTGAAACAAAATGCCAAAAAATATAAAAATATTAGGGAGCAAGGCAAATTGCTTGTCCCAAAGAAATTGGGTTAAATGTTTGTTATATTTTGGAAGCTCAAAGCATAAATAATTTTTTCCTTCATTTGAATAAAATTTATTTTACCAAAAAGTATAAAAATGAAAACACAATGAGAAGGAAAAAATGGAAAAAAATTCAATAGAGTCAATATAGTAATAGAGGATTATTCGGATTTCCCATTGTTATCCAAAATCAATGCTCGCACATTATTCCATCTCCATTCTCCAAAAATTCATGAAGGGAATATTTTACTTTTAGCTATTTCCCTGGTTCAATAACATTTAATGTTGCCAATTGCCTTCTTTTTCATAGGAAATATTTTTTTCAGCAAATGTTTTTATTGCGATAAACCGTCTCCATCCAAATGTATTATTTTTAGAACACTTTAAAAGGGCAACAATTAAAGGAAAAAGACTTAATTAGACTTTCAAAAATAAATTTTTTCAATTAAAAAACTTAAAGGAAGCCACAAAAAATAGGCTTCTTTCTATTAGAATGAGAAGAGTTCATTTGTAGAGGATATTATTATGAAAATTTTGGCCATTTATTATAGTTGTGTTTTAAGTCATTGGATTACGGTAAAAATTTATTTAGTCTTATAAACGGGCAAGGGCATAGTAATTTAAAAAAATTTTGATTTGACCACCGTTTAGGGCCTCAAAAATTTAGAACTTTTCAAAATATTTATTTTATCCAATATTCTGTTTAATTCAATATATATTTCTTTTAGCCCATGCTGGCGTACATGGCAATTCTTCTGATATGGGCTGCTTTGGATGCAGTCAGAATGCCTATTTTTGTGGGCTTTTTGGCCCGTAAATTTGGCAATTCAACAAATTTTGGCTGCTTTGGATGTAGTCAGAATGCCTATTTTTTTTGCTTTTAATCGAGAATTTGGAACAAAAGATGGATTTTTCATAATATTTACAATTTTAATTTTTAACATGACATTTTTAAATTTCTTTACGATTCCAACTTTTTTGGTACTTTTTATTTTAATCCATCACATTTTTAGCCTCTTTTATTCAATTCCCTTCACTATTTTGGTATTTTGGTAAATTCATTTTTTCCATCTTTACTTTTCACATTTTTATCCAAAAAATTTATTTTATTATTTAAAATATTTACAAAATTTTAAAAAAATTTGGTTCGATCGTTCGCTTCATTGGAATGCAAGTGCACTTTTTGCTTAAGGCGGTGCCTTTTGGCTCGGAATTGCCGTTGGGGGTTCGCTTTTTCCACACCGCGATCAACTTGTGGAGAGCCCGGACTACTCTTCAGCAAGCACCCCCGTCCGTTGAACATTGTGCAATTGAGCATTGAATGGACCGCATTACGACAATTGGGGATCAGCAATTGGGGACGCGACAATTGGGGACGACAATTAGGGACGACATTTGGGGATGCGACATTTGGGGACGACGATTGGGGACGATAATTGGGGATGCGACAATTGGGGATTGTTTTTTTTTGAAAAAACAAAGGAAAAATTAGTGAAATTAAGCTAATAATAGATCATTCAATGCTTCTCTATGGGTTTTGCTTGAATATGTAAAAAATTTTGCACGACAAACATTTGAAAATCACAAGTCTCTTTATGGATAAAAACGTAAATTTTTTGCCGAAATTATACATAAAAGACACTTCTTACTTCTTTAAAATTCTTTTTCTGCTTCAAACCCTAACCCTATTCTAATCCCTAACCATAAATCCTAAGCTGTGGAAACCTACTTAATCCTAGCTTATATCTAGGAAAAAAAAAATGGCAACTTTTTTTTGAATTTTATTTTGAAACCGATAGCAAATTTCAAAATCGATAAGCATTGAATGATCTATTATTAGCTTAATTTCACTAATTTTTCCTTTGTTTTTTCAAAAAAAAACAATCCCCAATTGTCGCATCCCCAATTATCGTCCCCAATCGTCGTCCCTAAATGTCGCATCCCCAAATGTCGTCCCTAATTTTCGTCCCCAATTGTCGCGTCCCCAATTGCTGATCCCCAATTGTCGTACAGCCGAATGGACGGCGTCGACCGTCCATCCAACTTCCTCGAAGACTCGAGGGGACCGGACACTGACAATTCCTTGGAGCCGCCCGTGCAGTGCATTCCTCAGCCATTCCCTCTGCGCACAAGGGAATGGGCACACCGGCCAAACGATCGAAGCGAGTGGTGGAGAATTGGTGGGCGCTTATATAGGAAGAGCTATTCAAAGGAGAAATTATTTGATGGGAAGCAAATGAGGGGTGCAAATAGACATTGGGAAAATGGGGGCATATCTCATTCTTCTATGTTTTCTTTATTCTCTTCAAAATTCACTCTATTTCCACATTTCCTAACTTCAAATTTAATTTTATCTTTTACCAATTTATTTTTCTTCACATTGAATAAAAGGGCGTGCTTATTAGCTGGGGCCATTAAATTATTCAATGGAGAATGGCTTCAAGTTCAAGCATTCTTCTTCAATAATTTCTCATCTTTTTGTATTATTTTAAATAGTTTGTATTTTTGAAATAATTTAAAAAGGGTTGTGGGAAATTGGCGAAAATTTGCACAATTTAACAACATAAATAAAATTAAAATTTATCCAAATTGCAGGTAATAATTATTTTAATTAATTTTATCCATTGGTACAATAATTTTTATGAAAAGAAAATAATTTATAATGAATAGTATGAATAATATAATAGCCAAGGTCATAGCCGGGACCGGAATGAAAGTCAATATCTGCTGTGATGCTAAACAATTGCTTCGGTCAAAATTATACTTTTCACTATATTTTATTTTATTAAAATGTATACAATTCATTACAATATGGGGCAAAAGACAAAAATTAATATCGCACTGATTTTCAAGAACGGCACGATGATTCTCGATGGCAATTATTAGTTTTTCAATAAAGATTTAATTTTATTAAAATATTTACAATTTATTATAATTTAGGTCTCAAGGGGCAAAAATTAATGCCGCAGTAATTTTTCGAGAATGGCACTATGATTTTTGATGGCATGTTGATTTTTGGTGGTGACAAGATTAATCTATTTGTTATATTATCCTAGCTTAAACTTTTCACTTTCATCAATTTATTTTTAATTGTGTCATCAACAAATTTTTAAACTTGTTTTTGTTTTGTGTAGCTATAATGATTTTATTGTTTTTTTTTTTGGCAATTTAAATTAAAAAGTCATCTTGAGCTTCCACCCATCAAATTTTAAATAATTGTCCATTGCCCTTACACGAATTCACATAGCATAATAACAGGGATTTTTCCAAAGAATTTTATTAAAGAGTTTGTCAACTTTGAAAAAAAGAGAGGGAATTGTTGAGAAAACGGGGAAATTTCCTTCTATCCAATCACAATCACAGCAATGAAGTTGGTCAACTTTTGTAAGGCTCTTGCCAACTTAATTTTCCTTAGAATTGGAAACGGGGATAGCCGACCGGCAATGCGCCTGAGTGGGTGAATTGAAAACAGGTAAAAGGAAAAGGAGAGGATTCTAGGGTGAGGAAGGGCATTCGATAGCCGATCGGCTATCAAAATGGGCCTTTGGACGTTGTTTATTGCATATTTTTATTTGTCCGGAATCATTTTAGCATCAGAGTCCACGCAAATTCAGTTTCAATCGGAAAAAATTCTCCAAAAATATTCCTTACTTTATTGGTAATTGGTTAGTAATATTATTACAATAGAATTAGCACAAATTAATAAATAAAATTTTCGTCAAAAAATGTTCAACGGCGGATTCATCGGATCACCACTTGATTCTGGCTGTGAAAACACGTCCAATTTATACCGTCCAATGGTCCCTATTGTTTATGTGAGTATTAGAATAGGCAAAAATCGGTTTAAGGTTTGATAAAATCGATAAATTTAAAACCAAAATTGGGAATTTTGTTCAAAAGTGAAATATAGGAAACCATAAACGGATATTTCTTCAAAGACTGTAAACCGAGTTTTAAAATCGATACCTGCTTAAAACCTACTCTCACTTACTCTAATGTGTATAAATAGGCATTTAAAAAAATTAAAGTTATTCGATTTTTTTGAAAAATTTATTTTTAATTATTTTTAATAGAAAGAAAGAAAAATATTTATTTAATTTATTAAAATATTTTTATCATTTCTAAAAATAAAATTACGATTTATAAAAAATTCAAATTCATTAAAATTGCAGCCACTACCATCGGTTGAGCCAATCAGATATCAAGGAATTTATGGCCATTCAGCGCAGCCATTTACCGGAATTTATGGACAGCATCATCCTCAATCTCCCCACAGCAATAATCTTCCTATTTACAATGTCGACAATCCTCCTTTTCTGTGTGCCAATGGATTGGGCCCATCCTTAGTCGACGGTCACCCATTCTCGCCGATCATCACTGCAATGCCATCAGCCATCTGTTTTTGCAGCCGCAACGATTCGGAGGCCCAATTTCATGTTTCTATTCACCGTTGATGGCTCCAATGCCTTTGGTTCAGCGCCTAGGAGCATTTCAATCATTTGCTGACGCCGCTTCATCTGCCGATGAGTCAATTTCATCCAGCAGCAAGTAATTTTAAAAATGTGGAAAAATGTTGGAAAAATGGGAGCTCTAAAATTTGAACTCATTAAAAATTTCCTTAATTTTCATTTCCTAATGATCTGTTAAACAAAAGATGGATATTTTAAATTATTTTAACTCTGAATTTTCCATTGGTTATGAAATTTATTAATTTAATACGTATTATGCTTTTTGCGGACCTGCACGAAACTGTTTGGTGACGCTGACGGTAAAGTTGATGTGGAATTGTTAATAGCATTTTATTAGACATAAAATTAGCTATAAAATCACATCAAAGCTTTGATTAAATATTGAGTATTATTCACCGAGTTATGGCCAAAAATTGGCCCAAAAACCCTATTTAATTAAACTAACAATTTTTTGTGGGTGAATACTCAATATCGGTCATAGCTTTTGATGTCATTTTGTTGCTAATTTTATGTCTAATAAAATGCCTTAAACAATGCCAGAGCAGCTTTACCATAATCGACACCAAACAGTTTCATCCGCTAATAGCGGGTCCGCAAACCCAGGGTGACAGAAAATAAACGAAGACGCCAGGATTTCATCGGAAACATAATTTCTGAGAGAAATCCCATGGAAATGGAATTTTAGGTAGGAATCCTATTAGAAGTACACTTTTCCACAAAGATCCCACAGAAAAAATTTTTCCCTTCTGAATTAATTTTGACGGAAATCCTCACTAAAATATTTCTAGAAAATTAACGGAAATGAATATTTCCATCGAATTTCTTCCAAAAATACAGTTTCTGAGGAAATTCTAGCAGAAATTCGAATTCCGCAGAATTCCTGTCAATATTTCCTAAAAATTTTAGTGAGGATTTCTTTCAGAAATATTTTAGAAGGGAATAATTTTACTGAAGAATTACTGTGGAAAATTATTTTTCTCGGGGAAACTTATCAGAAATAATCATATTTCTTCAGGATTTCAGACAATTTTTCAACTGAATTATTCTGGAAAATGACACAATGAAATTCTTTAGAAATTTATTTTTTCTTGGAAATTTATCTGAAAAATATATTTCATAGAAATTTTTATGGAAATTTCTGTTTCTACAGAATTCCTGAAAGAAAATATAATGATTTTTATTAGGGATTTTAGTCGGAAATACTACTGAAAGGAATAATTTTTTCTTTGGGAATTTGTAAGAAAGAATTTTTCCATTGAAATTCATCGAAAAATTAAATTTATTTTGGGAATTTAAATCATTTTTCACCTAAATTTCATTCTAAAATTCCCTTTCTGAAATTCTTCGAAAAAGTTTATTTCTAATGAATTTTAAGGGAAATTTTTTTTCCAATGAATTTCCGAAAATATTTTTGTTATTTTAGCCGGGATTTTAGTTTGAAATTATTTAGAAAGGAATAAATTATTTTAGTAAAAACAAGCGCTCGGTCGCCGCTTCGCGGCTCCCGAGCGCTTGTAAAACACCATTAAAAAAATAAAAATATTATAAAAATTGTATATTTAATAAATAATAATAATCAGAGCAATCATTCATATGTACTTTATAAAAAAATTTTGAATTTTTTGAGGGTTCTTATCTGTGAAAATTAAATTTTTCATTTTAAAGAATTTTATTTTATTTTACTATTTGCACTTTATATACTCGGTTTTCTCTCGTGGAATCATTTTTGGTCTCATTTTTCGATGCAATTAATCATTTTTTAAAATATAATATTTAATCTTTAAGGATTAGCTCTTTTTTAATTTTTTTTACTTTAAGTCCAACATATTTTGTTTTTGATTTCCGAATATTTTTTGTTCTCATTTTAAAAATTTTGTTTCGAACATTTCATATATTAGTTCATCCAAACATAGTGTTTTTGTTTCTTCCAACATTTTATGTTTTTGTTTCCCCCTATATTTTGTGTTTTCGATTCACATAACATTTTATGTTTTTGATTCCCCCAACATTTTATGTTTTTGATCCCCCCAACATTTTATGTTTTTTGTTTTTGATTCCCCCAACATTTTAAATTTTTGATCCCCCCAACATTTTATGTTTTTTATTCCCCCAACATTTTATGTTTTTGATTCCCCCAACATTTAATATTTCAATTCATTCAAACATATTGTGTTTTTGTACATCCAAACATTTTTTGTTTTAGTTCATCCAAACACTTTTTTAGTTTATTCAAACATTTTATTTGTTAGTTAATTTAAACATTTTTAATTTTAATTCATCCGAAAATTTTAATGTTTTTGTTTTCCCAAACAATTTGTGTTTTTGTTCATCCAAACATTTGAATGTTTTGTTTTCCAAAACAATTTGTGTTTTTGTTTATCAAAGCATTTGTATGTTTTTGTTTTCCTAAACAATTTGTGTTTTTGTTTATCAAAGCATTTGTATGTTTTTGTTTTCCTAAACAATTTGTGTTTTTGTTTATCAAAGCATTTGTATGTTTTTGTTTTCCTAAACAATTTGTGTTTTTGTTTATCAAAGCATTTGTATGTTTTTGTTTTCCTAAACAATTTGTGTTTATGTTCATCCGAAAATTTGAATTTTTTATTTTCCCAAACTTTTGTTTCAATTTCATTATATTAAGTCATTTTCTATCCATTATTTTAATTGCTTAAAGGAGCGCCCGGTCGCCACTGCGCGGCTCCCGGCCGCTCCTGTTGTCAATTTTCAATGCTTTTCACATCCTTTTTTGTCATTTTACATTCCCGGCAATACAATTTACTCAAATTTTAATAAAGATCATTATTTAATAACGATTTAATCAAAATAATTAATTAAAATGATGAAAAAATATGTTATTTTTATAATTATTTAAATATAATCCACCACAAAAATATTTATTCTTGTTTCTTTTATTTCTTTATATTTTATGCTTAGTAGATACTCTTTTTTCTTTATTTCTTCTCTCCATCATTTATTTTTGGATAAAACGTCTTAAAAATTAAAACAAAAACAAAACGCCAAAAAAGGGAAAATTTAAACGCCCTTTTTGTTTTGCGTTCGGTCGAGAACTCGTTTAGTATATTAGGATTTTATAAGAAGGATTGCTTTTCACCGGAATTTTATCGGAAAAAAGCCTTCCATCGAGATTTTATGCTCCTTCCTCACTACTCCAATAATTTTGAGTATAAATGTTTCCGTATACACTCCCTATTTGTGAGGGGAATTGCACAAGAGGGATGAGAGGTTAATGCGCCTTCGGGAGAGCACTATATTAGTGTATCTGACCACTAGAAGAAGAAAATATGGAAATGCCTTGCTAGTGTGTTGACCACTAAGAGAATTTCTCAAGTGGTCATACACACTAGCTGGGCATTTCAATAATTTCTTCTTCTAGTGGTCAGATACACTAGGAGAGCATTTCCATATTTTCTTCATCTAGTGGTCAAATGCACTAGGAGAGCATTTCCATATTTTTCTTCTTCTAGTGGTCAAATGCACTAGGAGAGCATTTCCATATTTTCTTCTTCTAGTGTTCAGATGCACTAGCTGGGCAATTCTATATTTTCTTCTTCTAGTGTTCAGATGCACTATAGCTGGGCAATTCTATATTTTCTTCTTCTAGTGATCAGACATACTACTAGTTGAGAATTTCCATGTTTTTCCTCTTAGTGGTCAGATACAATAGCAGAGTGCCCTCCCGAAGGCGCATTAGTCTACTTCTTCTTGTGAAATCGCCTCACAAATAGGGAATGCATACGAAAAACATTCCAGCAATATGCTCGTGAATTTCCAGTTAGAGTGAAGATTGAAAGTAGAGAGTCAGATGATCAGAGATGTTCTCTCTATTTCCTCCTATCGTGTGCTTCTCATAAAATATAATTACCCTTCAGCCCATATAGCAGCCCGACTTATAAAGTGAAGACATGGCTGCTGCACCCCTTGGGGCATGCTTCCGGTGTATTAACCGTTGGGATTGGACTCGCGCGAGGTCCTAAGACTCCCGAGTTCGCGGGATCTTAGGATTCTCGAGTGCGCGAGATCCTTGGATTCTCGAGTGCGCGAGATCCTTGGATTCTCGAGTGCGCAGGCTTTTTTGATACTCGAGGCTGAAATGAATTTTTTACATAAGGAATTCTATAAAAATAAATATTTCCTGGCGAAATTCCAAAGAAAAAATTATTCCTTTCCGGATTCATTTCATTCCCATTTCCGTATTCATTTCCCAACTATTTCTAGGAGAAATGAAATTCATTTCCTTTTCGCTCCCAAAAAGTTTCCGGAAATTTTTCATGTCGCTGAAATTTACCCGGAAGCGAATATTTCTTTCCGAATTCATTTCATTCCCATTTCCGTATTCATTTCCCAACTATTTCTCGGAGAAATGAAATTCATTTCCTTTTCGCTCCCAAAAAGTTTCCGGAAATTTTTCATGTCGCTGAAATTTATCCGGAGGCGAATATTTCTTTCCGAATTCATTTCATTCCCATTTCCGTATTCATTTCCCAAATATTTCTCGGAGAAATGAAATTCATTTCCTTTTCGCTCCTAAAAAGTTTCCGGAAATTTTTCATGTCGCTGAAATTTACCCGGAAACGAAATATTCCTTGCTGAATTTATTTCATTTCCATTTTTGGAGGGAATAGTCGGGAAAAGTTATGGAATTCCTTTCAGTAATATGAATTTTTCCTCTGAAATTTCTGCAGAAATCTGTGTTTCCACCGAATTCCCTACAATATTTCATTCCCATTTTTGGAGGGAAAAGGTGGGGATAGTTATCGGATTCCCTCGGAAATGCAAAATTTCTGTAACACTGGGAAAGGCGGCTAGCCATTTGATAAGTTAAAAATAAAAACATTTGTTGAATGAATTTATTACAAAATTGGGATAGTCTAAAAGAAAAATAATTTGTGTAAAAAACATATTTTATAAAAATGATGGAATAAAAAGTAGTAATTTTATTAAAGCATTAGAGCAATCAACGGAAATATAAAAATAGGGAAAAATGTTTTTTTCTGAAAAATCTAAAATACAAATTATAAAAACCCAAAAAAATATAAAAAATCATTGCAGTGCATCATTTATGAACCCGAATGCAATTTTTCCGGATTTGGATGATGATGGACTAATCAAAAGTGTGAGCCGAGCATGGGAAATAGCTTTCCGTGAATATGTTTATGGTAATCCCATGAATGACGTTGATGCTTCTAAAGTTCAGCAGCAGTTGGAAAATGCCCTGAATAAAATGGTTCGCTTTTAAAATTTTTTCGATTTTTTTCAATTCACTTTATTAGAAATTTTTAGAAATTTATTGCCAAAAAATTATTTCTTCCAAAAAATGAATAAAAAATATGATTAAAAAATTTCCGGAATTCTTAATTTATAAGGAGAAATTAGTCAAAATTATAATTATCTTTTCAATAATTGATTAAATAAATTAAATTTTTTATTATTTCTGGCCTTTCAAATGAGTTTTTTTAATTGAATGAATAAAATTTTTTGATATTTTTCCAAAATAAATCTAAAAAAAAATTCAGAACGAAACAGAGAAATGGACAAAATTTACGACCCAACTAACCGAATTACTCAAATGCGTCGTCGAATTTGCCAAGGCATTGGATGGATTCAAGCAGTTGAATTTAGATGAACAAATTAATACATTGAAGGGATCCTGCTACCAAATGTCCATAATTGCCATGGCTAAGGTGGTGTCATAAAAAATTAATAATAAATCTTTAATAAAAAATCGTATTTTTAAATTAAATCTATTTATTGGATTTTTCAAATGAATTTTGATTTCATCAATAAATTTTTTATAATTCCTAAAAAATATTGAATTATACAAAATAGCAATTAATTACATTAATAATATATATTAAATCATTTAAATTGAGTGGGCTTAAAAAATGACAATAAACCCTAGTCTCTTTGTTGGATATTTAAACAGATCAAATATTATTTGGTTAAATTTCAAATATTCCGCAGAAATAAAAATGGTAAATTAAAAATATTATAAATTTAATAACCAATTATATTTTTAATTTTAAGCTCCACCTTCCTATTATGGAAACATTGCTTGAGCATTATGCGGACACTCCAAATAAATTGGATTCAATTTTTGGAATGCAGGTAAATTTAATTTGGAATTTTTTGAAATAATAAAATAAATAATTTAATGAAATAAGAGAAAAATAATAATTTAAAAAATTATTCTTGCCTGATAAATTTAAAAAGGATGAAAAATTTGTAAAAATTTAACAGATTCTAAATGCAATGGAAACTATTCGTCAATTCCATTTGACCATTCCTGAGATGGCACTTCTCTCTGCCTATATTTTGCTGGCACAATCGCCAATGGCAAATATTCCACTTTTGGCGCAATTCAAACAATGTCTTTTGATCCGAATGAACCACCATAATTGCATCAATTCGGCGATGGATATGGACTTTTGGCTTAAAGCAATTTTGCCCACATTGGATTGTTGCCTTCAGCAATTGTTGAATCAGCAGTGCAGAATGGAGGTAATATTAATAAATAGCTAAATTCAATTGGATAAGACAAGAAATTTTTTTATGTAATTTGTAGTCAATTCAACACGAATCAGACCACATTTTAGTGTATATTAGGTCATCTTACTGTTAATAAGACAATGCCAACATTTATAAATGTGACAAACGCAAGGTAAATGTTGTCATTGAGCTTATTAACAATTAGATAAGTATAAGTATAAATGGGACAGTATTGAGGAAAAATTCGTACATTTACATTTTTCGTATAAAATTAAGCATCAAAAATCAGGTCCATATATACTCCACAAACTATATGAATTAAATAAATATTTTCTCCTTTTACCAGCATTTTGACCCATCATTACGAAATGGAAATACGGCACCACATTTGGCGTTATTTTCCGAATTGTTTTCTGATCGATGAATTTTGGGACCAAAAAGAAGAATACGAATATACATATACATCGATTTAGTTTAAGAATTATCTTATTTTTTAATAAATTTATTTTCTATTCATTCTTTTACAATTTACATTTTTCTTCTTTCTCTCAAAAATAATCATTAATCATTAATCAATAACTTGAATAATTAATAAAATTAAATATTTTTCACATTTAAAATTTCATCTTTCATCTATTTTAAAATTGCAAACATTGAAAATTTTCCAACTAATGTGTATAAAAAATAAATCAAAAAATTAATTTTTTTACCGAGATCTTTTTTCCCAGAGAACAGAGCAGTAGCGTTGAATAATTTATTTCTTTAAGGCAAAGTCAAACGACAAAAATCGTCGTCTTCCATTCGGCCACCATCCAATCAATGTTGCAATTTCTAGACAGAATTGGCTTGCTCTCATTTTCATTACCTATCTACCTATTTTACTCTTATTTGCATTTATAGCAATGGCCAAAAAATCTGGCAAAGTCGTTTATATTGATCCAAAATGAATGCTGCTTATTATAAGATAAAAATGGCCAAATTCATTTTCATCTTTCAACCCTTACTTAAAACCAAACGGATTTTTTCTATTTGGAGATAAATTTTTATATTTGAAAATTTCGAATCAAATATTGACATTTTTGGGGCATTAAATTCGGTAAAATATTGGTTTATTTGAAATTTTTATAATTATTTTCATCATTGTCATTACTCGCTCCGATGGCCAATTAGAACTAAATCTATAATTTAAAAAAATTAATGCCGAATTTTTCTGCAATGTTGGCATGTCCATTTTAATCACTATTACAGTTTAAATACTAAAAATTTTATTCTTTTTTTTTATCAGAATTACTAATGTTGGAAGAAATTGGTTAAGACAATAATATTGTATTTTTTTATAATTTATAATAATCCCAATACAAAATTCATATTGATGCAATGTGTAAATGTTTAACCACGGGCAATTTCTCAAACATTTCATTAATCAATTCGTTTTATAATTCTCATTCCCCAATCTTCATTTGCATTTATGTTCCTATTTTTTGTAGAATTAGAGTCGACAAAGGAGGGGTGGAGGGGCTGATTCAATCTGTTAAATATATTACTATCATTGCCAATTGCCATTCACAAATTCATCTACAATTCCCAATACTGATTGCTCTTATAGAATTGCCTTCATTCTCATTCACATTCCAATTTCCCCATACACAATTTTTCAATGCGAGAATATAAAAAGGCAGAATAATTTTCTTTTTTTTCATTCATTAGCAACTTATTTTTGGATTGGGATTTAGAAAATTAGCTACCCATTTTTAGCCATTTCTACTTTATATAATAGTAAAAAATGAAAAAAAGCAAATAAAATAAAAGGCCTCGATAAACAGATTTTTAAAATTAGTTTACTTTATTTGTCTTTTAGAATATGTTTTAATAAATTTTTATCAAATCTGTGAAAAAAAATTACATTTGTTTTGTGCTTTATCATTTTTAGATAAATCATCAATAAAAATGGCACCTAAAACATGGCACACGTCTGAAATGAAGGAATTCTTTATCTCAGAAATGATTACTGATTCAAATGGAGATGAATCTTTTGAGCAATTTAAAAAGTTTCGACCTGGATCGAATGCCACTCAAGATGACCGGAAAATATACAAAAAATGCTTGGCAAAATTGCTCGAAAAAACAAAAGAAAAATTTGGAAAAGAAATTGGGAATTATTATAAAGAATTAAATGCGAAAAAGAAGTCAAAAGAGAAATTGAAGGAAATGATCGAAGAAAAAGATATTAAAGAAACAATTGAGCAAATTTTGGGAAAGGCGGATACAATGGAAAATAAAGAAAGGTAAAATAAATTTAAAATAATAAAAAATGTTCTATGACTCATATTTATTTAAAAGAAATATATGTCTTTTTTGCAAATTGATTTTTAAATCAAAACTCAAATGAAAAAAATATTTTTTATGATTAGTAAATTAAATTAAGAAAAGAAATAATTTAACAACCACACAAAAATACTTTTTCAGATCCGCTAAGATGATTAAATTGTTTGAATTTGAAGAAAAGCTCAAAATGGAGAGGGACAAAAACAAATGCAAGACAAATGATGGAAATGGCGGTGGAAAAAATGTAAATTTTATTTATGATTAATTTAAATATAAAAATCAATAAATTGAACTGCTGTAGGCAAAAAAACGTCAGGCATCCAATGGAAAAGACATGGCTCAACAACATGAAATTGCACTAATAGGAGATGTCCAACAAAATAATAATAGCAGATTCTTGGAAAAAAATGGAGTAGGCATATTAAATTCGCTGATGGTGCGCCTGCAAAACGTGTTATGTTCGACCTGCAATAAAAAGCGTAACATTGAAATATGTGCAGCGCAAAACAATGATGAAGAGCAGCAGAATTTTCCTGAGATCGTGATTTTGCAAAGGGGCGCTGAAGAACAATTGTAGGTGTTTTTATTTATTTGCCGAATAAAAGCAGTTTTTATTCGGATAGTATTTAATAATTTGGCGAATAAATTATTGAAAATGGCGAAAAGCTTATAACGGTTTAGTGGTTTGTCCTAGACCCCAAACCATATACCCGTTCGACAGATCTCGTCAAGACACATCGAATATTATTTAATTTGTCAAGTTATGACCAAAAAATTAAAAGTTTTAAACCGTTTAAACCTTACATGGTTTTTGTTTCAAAATTACTTAAAAATTGGTTACACCTAACCAAATCATTATCAAACAATGCATCTCATCACGATCTATTAAATGGGTATAGTATTTGTGGATTTAGGACTAATTTACAATGAGTTATAAACCGTTTTATTCTATTCGCCATTTTCAATAATTTATTCGTCATTTTAAATATTTTCCGTTTTTATTCCAAGCCACTATTTTTCCAGAATATACATTTATTTATCTATTTTCAGATTTTATAGCTTTGATCTCTACAGATCAGCGATGGATAGCCGATTTCCACTCCTTACTGATCTTATTTGGATAAAAGGAGATTTACAAAATAACTTCAGCGATTTTATGAATCAAAATGAATTTTTTGAAAGGGTATGTATATGTAATATGTAATGAGTATAATAAAGAATAGTAAAAATTAAATACTTAAAATTTCTGTGAATTTTTTATTAATTATTAGAACTAAAATACTAAATTATTAAAAGCCGAAACACAATTATACATTAATAAAGAAAAAACATTTTCAACTAAATTAAAATGAATTTTATTTAATAAAAAGGTATTTGCAACTGTTGAAAATATGGACATTCATCTTTTCGACAAGAAGAATCCTCTATACAAGATACATAAATATGTCCGTCAATGTGTATGCGGACATGCCAATGGGAATAGATATCACATTTTGTTCAATTATTTCGTGCAAATCGGCTGGATTTATCCAATTTCTCATGAAATTTTGGGAAAATTATTGGGACCATCAAATATTTGTTCTGCATATCGTGGCATTGATATGTATTCATTTGCATATCTCATAAATGTAAGTTACTTCTTGTTAGCATCTATTGAATAGGTGTGATCGAAATTTTTAAGTTAATGTATCATCTTTTGAAATAGCGGTATTTTATTTTTAATTTTTGAGTATTTTGAATTATGTTAGCATATTATTTTATTTATTCAAATTTATCAAAACATTATGGATTTAATTTTAAATTTTCGTATTATTCACTAAAAAATTATTTATTATCCAATTTGGTTAATAAAATTTTCTCTGAAAAATTAAGAATGGAGTAAAAGTCAAAATAATTATAAAAATTTTTTTATCCAATTTCAATTTGTTTTCTCTTATTATTTTTTTAGATCCAAAAATTCCCAATATTTTTATTATATTTTTGCGATCAATTCCTTAAAAATAAAAAATGCTTTTTGAAACTTTTTTTTTTGATTTTTCATTTTCCTTTTGAACCATTTGATTTATTGTAATAATAAATTATATAATAAAAAAATTAAAATTTATTGCATTTTAGAATTACCAACTCAATCCTACTCAAATACGCTTCGACAAATTATACGAGAAATTATATGAACTCTTCGGAAATTCGATGCCTTCTTTTAAAAATCCAGCGGATTGTGACTATTGCTATCAGAAATATACAAGAAATAGCGCTCATGTGATCAGCAATTTAGTGTTGCAATTGCAATTGGTCAATATTGACGAATTGTGCTCATATTCCAGTTACAATTGCACGACGGCACCTCGACTAGGTGTACCTGTAAGGGCACGCGATTTACTCGACTTTTTCATTGTAAGCAATGAAATTCTTTTTGATGAGAATTAAAAAAATATAATTTTAAAATAAATGTTCAATATTTAATAATTTTTCATAAAATACAAAATTTCAAAATTGAAAAGTGAAAAAAAAGTTATCATAAAATTATTTTATTAAAGAACTTCTTTTACTGAAATTAAATATAATTTTTAAAAATTTCATAAATGAAAAAATATTAGAAAAAAAATTTGATACTATTGGAGCTTATGGGATGGAAGGGAAAAGGAAGATGAAGATAATTATGAATATGATAGAAGATGATGAAGAAGATCATCCTCAATTTCATCTCGTCTTCTTCATCATCAACATCCTCATCATTTTTCCTTCCATCCCTTAAATTAAAATAGTATCAAAATTTTAATTATAAAATCGAGATATATATTTTTTAGAAATTTATCTAAAATTAAAGCGATAGAATAATTTGTTTAAATTAACAAAATAAAAAAATGAAAAAAAATTCATTATTTGCTCTCTGCCAGTTTTCTGGCAAATTTCATTTGTTTGGTCCAAAATTGTTGCCGCCCAACCGCTGGGAACATTCACGCAGCAAAGAGTGCAAAGATTCGAGTCACATCAATTTCTTCAATTCAAATCAATTGCCCAATAAACAATTATGCTTTATCTTTTGTCGCAGACGTGGCGAAGAGGTCGCCACAAAGGGAAATGCTATGGTAAGAATTAGAGTACTCTAAGCCGAAATTTCCGGTCTCGGTTATGGCTTTTTGAAATTCGATTTCTTTTTTTTTGGGACAAAAATCATCAGTTTCAATTTTTAAAAACAATTTTGAGCAATTCTAGCAAAAATGTTTGATTAATAAACATATTTTAATAATTTTTGGATAAAGATATAACGAAATTAAAAATCCTTTTTATATTTATATGAATGAAAAATGTTTATATAAGTATCAGAATACAAATATATATGATTTTAAATGTTTAAGCTTATTGATGTTATTTATTATATAGTAATAAGAATAAATTCATTCTATAATAAATTATTATTTTTAATTTATTTCTATCTATTCCACACAGTTATTCGGTACGAAAACGGAATGCTACATTGGTTTATGCCTCTACTCCGTTAAAAATTATGATCATTGGTATTTTGTGCCCAAACAATGGATGATGACAAACATCCGTCAAAAACGTTTGCCGGCCCCAATTGATCAAGTGCAAGCGTCATCATCAATCACAATAGGATATGAATTTGAACAGAACACAGATGCAAACGATCCGATCAAGTATAAGCATTTGACCCAATCGTAACAAAAATTTAAATATTTAATAATTAATATATTTTTGGTATTTTATTGTTGATGAGACATCCTCCTTCCCCCTAATTTATCGAAATATATATTAATAGGCTGCCAGCTGCCACCATTAAAAAAGGCAAAAAAGTGAAAAATAGGTATTTTAAAACCCTCAATTTTGCTTCCGGACATCGAAATAAACATATTTTACATTACTTTTAAGCTATTCTGAGTTCGCAAAAAAAGGTATATACCTTCAAATCCGTTCCCTATATATTAGATATTATAAATATAAAGGGATGTCACAATTACCAAATTCATTATTATTATCAGCCTAACAAACCCAAAAGATGCCCTCCATAATCATATTTTTAATTGCTTATTTAGTAATCGGAATTTTAATTTTATATTCTTAAATCATTTTATTTAATCTATAAATTTTATCTGGAACTTTTGGACTCCTTTATAAATTAATCCTTTTTATAATTTCTTGAATTCAACCCAATAATTTTATAATTTTTTTTGACGTTGAATAAAATTCCAAATTTGTAAAAACATCGGTGGAGCAGGACCTGAGGGATTGAAACAGACTAAAGATTTTGAGGATTAAATTGAATAAAATTATAGAATATATTTCCAATAGATAATATTTTAAAATTTATTTTCATGCATTGTTTTTAAATGATTTTCGGATCAAAATCCAAAAAAAATGATTTTTGTCCCAATTCATTAGCATAATTTTTACAAACACTAGTTTGGTCTCTGAACTAAATATAAGCCACTGGGGATTCAATTAATTAATTAATATTAATACTGCTAGTTTAATATTATATTAGGTATATTTATTTATGTACCGATGGCAAAAAAATTCACCTGTTATGAATGTTACATAAAGTGAACAAAACACGGGGAAAAGAAGAAGAAAAATCACCAGAAAAATCACCTGCATAAATGCTAAAATAGAAAGAAGAAAGTGGCAAAATTTTGCCAAAAATGGATCCATTTTACAAATGAATTCTAAACAAGAAGGATTTACAAAAAAAAAAAGAAAATTATATTTTTTAATTTTTTTAAAAACTATAAGAAATCCTAGAAATTTTTTGTAAAGTAAGAATGAATATCATTATAGGGTTAGTTATATTTTTCTATGAATCAGATTTGTTATTGGGTATTTATTCATTTTTCTGACGTACACTTTTCATGGAATTAGAAAAATGTATAAAAAAATCAAAAATACCTATTTTGGATTCCCAAAGTCTAATTTGTTAAATTTTACATGAAAAAAAAAACATAAATATGCGCCTATTTTGTATTTTTGACAAAAATTACGCCCCTTATGTATATTTTTCCATCGCGAGAAAATCAGAACAAGGGAATGAATGCCTCATATTCTCAGAATATTCTGAGATTATTCCATATTTTGATTGTCTATAATCTGAGAATATTCTAAAAATATTTTGAAAATAAGTTGAAAATATGAAAAATATTTTCAGAATTTGTCATATTTTGATTCTCAGCATATTCTGAGAATATTCTGAGATTAAAGAATATGATTATTATTCTGAGAATATTTTCAGATTATTTCATATTTTTTTTTATCATATTCTCAGAATTTTCAATATTCCCCGTTCTGGGCTAACTAGGCCATTATGCGGTAAATCTCAGAATATTCTGAGAATATGTGACAAATTTGGCAACCCAGGGTACAATTTTAAATTTTATTTTCTTGGATAGCCATTTCCCAATAATTTTCCCACATTTTCGGTAAGTTCTCTTTTTGTGTTAATTAAATTTGTTGACAAAAAAATAATTTTAAGTGTACAAAACAATTCTTGAAGCTTTTTGGTGTTCATTCGGCAAAAAATTTAAAATTATATTAAATAATTAAAGATAAAAAACCTAACATAGAAATATTCGATTTTAAGAATTTTTAACAATAATTGTTTTAACCCATAAATAATTCCCAAATAAAAAATAATTAAATGACTTTTATTTTTTTTAAATAGAAATTGAGCAACACAACATGGCTACAAAAAAAATTTAAAAAAAAAATAAATAATATGAAAAGAATTTCTATAATATACTAAAAATGAACAATTAGTAATTTATTTTCCATCCTATTCTGTTACTATTTTTCTTTTATCGTTAACTCAATTTATTGCCAACCACATAAATAAACAATTAGCATATCATATCATTATTTTAAATTATTTACAAGTGACCCATATACCGTATTTTTCCTTTTAGAAGCCCCGGGGCTTATAAATTTCAGTCCCTCCGAGTGGCAATTTTTCTGAATAAAAATGATTATTTCGGCCTAATTTCATCTTTAATTTGGTTTTTTTTGACAAAAATTTTTCGATGGGGGGGGGGGGGTGGGCTTAAATAGAGAGGGGGCTTATAATAGAGAAGGGGGCTTCAAATAGGAAAAATACGGTATAAATGTTTTCACATTGATATAGAAGCAGCTAAAAATACACATCGTTTGATATATTTTTTCCAAAATTATGTACTAAACAATAACAGTAAATTCTCTTTTAATACCCCAGTCTCTAATAATTTCTCAACCTCGATTTAGGAGACTCATATCTCTAAGGGTGAATTTTAAGGAAAATTTTTTATTGCATTTTCTTAAACTTTTTATGCTTCTCACTAATTAAGAGGAAATTTTAATTTTTTTTTGCAGTACCAAAAAAAATAATAATTAATAAAATCCGTCGCTTTTTCAAATGAGTTCTTCTCCTACTGCTGCTGAATGGCCGCCATCATTGGATTGGTGTTTGTATGAATTAGGGCATTTGATCGTGATTGGATTTATTTGCCTGATCATTAAACCATTGTGGACATTGGCAAAGAGTAGACATGTAATTATCATTGTTTTTAGCAAGGTGTGATAAATTCAATTAAAACATAGCGTATTTATTCTATTTTAAGCCATATGGTGTTTAAAAATTTCAGAGACTCTCCGAGGTGGGAACTTTTCGGAATTTTTGAAACAAAAAAATGCTTATTTCGGCCTAATTTCACCTCTAAATTGATTAGTTTTGATATGAATTTTTCGTTAGGAATGCTTACTGTTAGAATAGAAATGGGGCTTATAATAGAGAGGGGGCTTAAAATAGGATAAAATAAGGTAATTAGAGTTAGATTTCATTAGATCTCAAATCTCAATAACCCAGTTTACATCCAAAATATTTCCCTTTTGACCTCTCTTTGACGATCTTGGTTTCGGTTTTTTTTTAAATTCTAAGATCTGAATTTTTTTCGCTTTTTTTGGAAAAAAAGCCTTGACAAAAATACAGAAAAAAATAAAATAATTCAAATATCATCTTCAATATATTCATAGGCAATTATGGCGTTGATTGATGCCATAGGCACTCTGTTGCAAAGAACTTCGCTCCGTGTGAAAGGATTTGAACCGCTCGAAATATCGCTGTTCATTTGGCGCTTAGAAAACAGATTGATGCATTCAATGTTGCAATTCGGACTTAATTTGCATATTATGGCTTTAGCCTTGAACCGGATGCATTGCATCATATGGCCATTTCATTATAATGGTTGGATTAGCAAAAAGTAAGCAAAGGATTTTATATTTAAACCGGGAAGAAGACCCCAATTAAGCCTTAAATTTTTTTATTGTTGCCGACGCTGGCTTAATTTGACTCGAGCATTTATAATTATTTATTCTTCAAGGAAAAATGTTGATATTCTTGACCTAATATTAATTTTGTTTATTTTTTCTCAGAATTTTTGGATTTAGTATACTCACAAAAATACCCTTGTAAATTTCACAAATTCATGATAGAGATAGAGGTTAATTTTAATGGTTTTTAGTTAAGATATAATTCTGAATCAATAAATAAATTAATAAAATTTATATCCAAAAGTCTATTCTTTAATACGATATTAAAATCATAAAAATTATTTTAATCCCCGATGAGCTATTAACCGTCAAAAATTTATTTACAAAAAGGCAAAATTTTTTTAAATTAAGGCGTCTTTTATAAATAGGGACCGGATTTTTTAGGTCGCAACAATCGTAAAATAGGTGCCTATTTTAGGTTTCTTTGGAGAAATTTGCCAAAAATAGGTTTCAAAACCCCAAAATAGGTAATTTTTGGCTTTTTATTGCATTTTTAACAGAAATTTTCCCCCAAAAAGTGCGAAAATAGGCAAAATAGGTCAAAAAAAAAATTTTCAAAAACTTGAAATAAATGCTTAAAAACACTATTTTATTATGCATTTCTCATCAAAACTGATGCAAACAAAAATTAGGTCTCAAAACATAAAAACCGGTCCCTATTTATAAATATAAGGCGCAAGCTCATTGAAATTCTGTAGGACAAATTTGTGGCTATTGTAAAGGATGGGAGATGTTGGGCAGAGCCCAACATCGAGCCAAAACATTTCCCAAAAACATTTCTTCCCCAACTTCCAATATTTCCCAAATTCATTTCCAAATAAATTCCAAAGACCCGAAGCGAGTGGGCCGACGCAATAAGCGAACAAAAGGAAAGACGCCGCATGGTGAGAACATGAGCGGGAAAGGGAAGCCAGGCAGAAAAGGCCTCCTATCCTTATCACTGCAAGAAGGCAGAGTAAAAGGGAAGAGCAAGCGGCCATTGCGAATGGACGCTTGGGCAAATCAAACAACGCACACAACAAGTGAAGGGAAAATTGACTGCCTCACCCAAGAAGGGAAAAATGATGACTAAAGTTAATCCCCAACCCGGGACGCCTATTTAAGGTGAGCTGAGGTGAGGCAAGTCAGTCTTCCGAGACCTGACCTAAAATCAGTCTTCGACTCAGTGCGAAAATGTGCGAAATTAAATGTGAGCAATTGTGCGACCAAATGTGTGCAACAACCCAAATGTGTGGCCCAGTGTGTGGCAAATTGTGCGAACAACAAAACCCAAATGGGGACAACAGTTGGCAACAACAAATGTTTGGCCAATGTCAATTTTGTGCGGCAAATGTGTGGAACAATGTGCGGCTGCAATGGTGGGCCAATGGATGGGGCAAGCAGCAAACCGGTGCGAAGCAATGTGTGCTTGTGCCAATGTGTGGGAAAAGCTGCGAGTCAAACTGTGGGATGGCCAAATGCGTGGGGCAGCAAAATTGTGAGTTTGTGGGAAACTGTGTGGTGTGGTGGGGTGCCGAAATTAATCAAAAGTCGCTGTTGACGGAAGAAATTCCATGGAGGCGCAACTGGTTTAAACACCACCCGATCGGAATTAGATCGGTGGGGCCTTACTATAAGGTACCAAACGGGATCATTGATCACCGGAAAATTCAAGCCGACCATGGCTACGGCTTATGCCGATTCCTCCAAAGGAAACGCCAGGAAGTGGGCGAGGATAAAGGCCAAAAACCCAATTGGGAAACGAAGAAGTCTATCAGTTCAAAGGACGGCCAAAAGGGAGAAGTCCCATCTAATACTTATACACGGCCCACAGCCGAGAATAAAGAGGAGGAATTACCCGAATGGGAAGAATTATTGGCTGATCATAAGGGCACCGACCCGCATTATACCCGGATGGGAAAGATATGGCCTTGCCAAAGCGAAAGCTCGCAAAGAACCCAAGAAGGACCAAAGACTGGCTATTATAAGGGATTAAGCCACCCTGTCCCATTCCCCCACGAGAGCTCCTACTCGAATAAAACCCATTTGGGGAAAAGGATGAACCAAGACGAAGGCGAAAGCCGGAGCTTTACCGAAGGTGATTCGGAGGATAAACATGGCCGAAGCCAAGGAGCGATCCTGCAGAAAACAATTATACGGCCAAGAGCTGAAAGGAAGCCGAACGAGGGGGCATCCCCGCACAATACGATTACACGGCTCGAAGCTGAACGGAAGGAGAAGAAAGCTCACTCAATAGGAGAGAACCAACCCAACCGGACAAGTTCCGATCCATCGACCGAGAATCTAGGAAATGAAGCTCAAGCACGTGAAAACTGCGCATTCGATCCATTTACTGGCGAAAAGGTAGCACAGGACGTCCGAATGGATGAAGGGCGAATCATGATGATGAGATCAAGCCCGAGCAATCAGTCACGTCAAGAAAGTGACGAGAAGAGAAGATCAAGCCGAAAGGTGCTTATACCCATCGAAGTGGGAGAAATAGAACGTCTCATTACTCAGAAATTGAGAATAAAGCCAGGTCCGGAGGCGGCTTGCCGTCAAGGACATGAGATCGACCGGTGCTGGGGTTGTCAATTAATGGTGTCCCCTGTTCCCAAAGATGGACAAAAACACAACATTTTTACTGGAAGCACCGAATTCCGGAATGGGAAGACTCTTCAATTGAGCCAGAACTCAGCCGAGAATAGAATTCTTATTGCCAATACCGAAAATCGGAATGAAAACTTCACTGATTATATCAGAAATCCAGAGCCAAACATAATTTTTACTGGAAGCACCGGATTCCGGAAAGGGAAGGTCATCCAATTGAGCCAAAACTCAGCAGAGAATAAAATATTTACTGATAATACCGAATATCGTAATAAAAATGTCACTGATTATATCAGAAATCCAGAGCCAAACATAATTTTTACTGGAAGCACCGAATTCCGGTCTGGGAAGGTTCACCATTTGAGCCGAGACTCAAAAGAGAAACAAATCTTCACTGACAATACCGATTATCGGAATGAAAATCTCACTGATTATATCAGAAATCCAGAGCCAAACATGTTTTTTACTGGTAGCAACCGGATTCCGGAAGGGGAGGTGATCTCCAATTGCGCAAATCCAGAAAATAAAACCTATAAAGGAAATAACCGGTTATCGGAAAAAGAAGAATTGCACCAACAAGCTCAGCTTGAATATTTACTCACCGAAATGGAAACTCAGAAAGAGAAAATCAATCAAGCAATCAACTCAAATCGAGAATTATTAAGAGGCCAAGACGAGATAAAGTCGAGCCTAAATGAAATAAAGTTGATGCTGGAAAGCCAACTCGAAAAGAACCAACAAGAAAGTCTTGAATATAACACACCCAATCTGTGGGAAAAATTAAACAATTACAACACATATGAAGAAAACAATAGTAGCAAATCATCAAAATTACTCGGACAGAGAACCAAAGAAAATGTCAGAAGATTGACAAGTCTAAACTCAGAAAGAGATGAAATAGCTGAACCGGAAAGGCCTCAAAAGAGTGCTGACCCAAAGTTGGGAGAAGCAGCACCTGATGAAATTTTATTCCCGAATAATCCGGATTCAATGGTTCTAATTCCGTGGCTGCCCGACAAATTCATCAAACCAACAACACCAAGGAGAACAACAAAAGTGTGTGCACGACTGGCGCCAATGGATGTCCTGTTCGATGCAAATGGAGGCTATCAATGGGAACAAATCAAGGCCTATGCAAACAACATTGTGCTGGGCGAGGAATGGCAAGTGCTGGACCGGGAGGCATTTATGGCCGTGAAGCAAAGCCGGATGAACGAGCTGCTGATTCCCAGGTTTATTCCAGCTAATAAAAATGATGCCAGGTGGTTGGCTGAAGAAATCAAAAATCATAATGATGATTTACTCCAAAGGTGGGAGAGAAAAGAAATCGACAGACTGCTAAGGCAGAAAATATTAACTGAGACCCTCTCAGGAAAACTAATAGCGCCGGGTTGGCCACAACAAAAACCCACTTATTGGCTACTCTTAAATGAGACAAGAAATAGAGTTCGAATAATGAAGGAAATATTCCCAGAACTGATCGATATATCAGAAAAAGAAATCGAGAAACGCACGTTGTGTGAAAAAAGAGATCCAACCTTACAAAGGATAACCGAAACCGGAGAAATTAATGGGTACTGGTTTGCCCCAACACCGGAAGGTGACTATGAAGAATATGAGGAACAAGAAGAAGCCATCGCAAAGCACAATGCTTATGTTTGGTACTCCCGGACATGGGATGAACAGATAGAAGATCTGAAAGAACTCAAAATGCAAAACTTACTTTACCCACTCGAGGGAGGAAAATTCACGCTGAAAAGCTGGGTGCATATACCCAAATGGGAATACCATCCTGAAGAGGAGGAAGGCACAACACTCATGATGAGAGGCCAACAAGAAGGTGAACCATGTAAAGGAAGAACATTCATGTTGCACAGTTCACCAATAAATAATGGAAATCGACAGCAACTAAGCAAAAGAAATCAAAACCCGGAAATGGGATTAAATTCAACCAAAACAAAAGACGGCCAAGGTGGGAAGAAAAGAAAAACCCACTCTCAAAGAGAAAACAGCTCAGAAGAAGAGGAGGAGGACGAAGAGGAAGACTTCGGAATCCCTCAACAAAACTCATCGCACAGAGAGGGGAACCATCAAAACCATCTGAATGGACAAGAACAAAATCCAAACAGGAACTGGATGCAGATGCAACACTGGATTCAAGCCAGATTTAATGATTTATACCAAATGGTGGAAAAACTGCAAATTGAAAATGCAGAACTCAAAAAATGGATGAGAAGGTCGCAACAAAATAACCAAATAACCCGGTTAAGGGAAGGCAACTTTCAAAATCAAAGGCAAAACCTAACCCTCAGAGGGAACAAGGAAGTTCACTGTCCTCGGAGGGCTTCAGCAAAACACAATTAGTGAAAAACAAGAACAGCAGAGAAAAAGCTGAACAATACATGAGTAGAAACCCACATCGAAATTATGAGGAAAATAGAAAATACCAAAAAGGAAACTATCAAAATCGCAAAAACCAACGTCGAAACAAAGGTGAGGATGATCATTCTTCAAATGAAGATGGCACCAGCAGCCTGGAAAAAGAGGAGGATAACAGCTCTGAGAGCGAATCTGACAGAAATGATAGAAAATATCGAACCACTCAAAAGAGAAGTAACTCCAGAAGAAACAGAAACTCCGGAAATGGAGAAGCAAACAGGAAAACTAACAGAACCCAAACCTATTTAGGAATAGGGCCAAAAGAAATACCATGTTTTGATGGAGAAAAAATGCAATTAGCAGATTGGTTAATGGCATTTGAAGATGCCGCCAGATGCAACCCACATTGGGAGGATGATACGAAAGTAGCAATTCTGACAGTCAGATTAACTGGCTTAGCTAGAAGACAATTCGAACAAATTCCACTCAAAGAGAGAAATACATTCAAAGAGGCAGTAGAAGCCTTAAAGAAAATCTACGACTCACCGATAAAACGGAATTTATTAAAACTGGAAGCAAGCAATTTAAAGCAAAAACAAAACGAGACTGTAAGAGAATTTGCAGCTCGGTACTCAAATCTAATGAGAAGAGCCTATGAAGGTAAAGATGATTATGTCAACCAGAAAATGCTGGAGGAATTTCCAACCAAACTACATGATCTAGACCTATATGAAGAATTGTTTAGAAGGCTTGATCAAATGAAAAGCTTTACCCAACTGGTGGAAGAAGCAACCTTTATCGAACAAATTCGAACGGCAGTGGCTGTGAGAAGGGGTGAAAAAATCCCGGCAGTTTACACTACAAAAGGAGTGGAAGAAATTTCAACTGCAAAGGAAATGCAGAGAGAAGTGAATCACAATACTCATATGAGACAAAATGACACAAACTCATTCGGAGATCCGGACTGCACAGGCATTAGATGCTATGAGTGCAAGAAAACTGGCCATTTTGCCAGGGACTGCCCAAGCAGAGCATGCTTTGCATGTGGAAAAACTGGCCATGAAGCTAGAAATTGCTACCAAAATAATCGCTGCAGGAATTGCGGTGAAAAAGGGCACACAGCACGAAACTGTGAAGACATCTGTAAAAGATGTGGAGAAGCAGGACACATAGCAGAGAAGTGTGAAGCAGATTTATGCAAAAATTGCAAAGGCATAGGACATCTTGAAAATGAATGTCAGTACGACAATGATGAAGATGTTGAACAAAAAGAAACGCTGAAAAGTGAGATTAAAGAAGCTCTAAAAGCAATCAAAGAATGGCAAAAGCCACGACCCGTTTGGGAACAACCAAACCCTTATAGATGGGAACCTCCAAGAAGATATTATGAAGATCACCTGCCACCAAGGCGATATGAGAATTATTACCCAGAGAGGAGACCACCACCAGAGTGGAGAGAACGGTCACCCAGAAGAAGGGATTACCCAAGAGAGGAATTTGAAAGAGTATATGGCAGAGATTACTCACCAGACTATCGGAAAAATAGATCACCAGATCACAGGAAATCGGAATATTACTCGAGAGAGGATAGAAGAGACTCAAGACGAGATCGATATGAATATGAAGAAAACACCAGAGAAAGACGAAACCATTACGATGGAAGCACATATGCATTAAATGCGAACAAAGAGAAAACAACATCGAATGATGAATCACCCAAAGAGGATCTAATGGTAATTAAAGCCAAAGTAAACGACACCAAACTTGATATCCTGGTGGACACAGGATCAAACAGGGTAATAATCTCTGAAGAATTACTCAAAAGAATGAGATTACCAATGAGGAAATTAACACAAAGAATGGGGACCACAGGAATTGGTGGAGGAATAGAATTCATTGGTACGACGGAAGTTGATTTAACCATAGGAAAGACAAAACGCCGAATAAGAGCGATGGTGGCAAAACACCGAGATCTATTTCAATGCACAACATTTTCATTGTTGATTTCATACAAACTGCTCAGAGAATATCCACCAATATTCCTGAATGCAGCAGAAAATTACATGATAATGGACAACGTCAAAATCCAAATCGGTAAAACGAAACCAGAACATTGGAAATCACAATCAAATAGTCCAGTGGAAAGAAATGAGCAGAGTTGCTCAACAAGAGCACCAAAGCTCGAACACAACAGTGAACGAACCTTATATGAGAAAATCAGAGTGGCGAAGCTCGAACACAAAAGTGAACAACGTTCATATGAACGAACGGCATGAGCGCAAGCTCGCAAAACACAACATTGAAAAAAAGGACCAAAATTGGAAAACATAAAACTGAACAAAATTCAGAAAACTAGAACGTCAAAGCTCGAATGATACAACATTGAATAATACTCACAAGAGAAGACAAGAGCGGAAAGCTCGATCAATACAACATCTCACAAGGGAGTCTCATCCCGCACTACACCAGAATGTGGGAAAATACAAAGGATCAAACCTGACTGAAAAGCTCAGATAAAATAAACCCAAAAAGGGGAACAAAAATAAAACAAAATCGTACTGGGGCGACTAAAAGCCCGCAGTATATAATTAAAGACAATGACTTGACGTAGAATGATAAGAAGTCACCTGAAAAAGGAAAACTCGCAATAAACAGAAAATACAGAGAGCGCAAAAGCTCGAATAATACCATTAACTTGGAACAGCAAGGCACAGATCAGCATAAAATCTCAAGAAGAGAACAAAAAACAAAACCTGAAAAGGAAAAACGCAAAAAGAAACACAGCCATAAATGGCAAAGAAATCAAACAACATCCAAAAGGGATGAGAAAAGGTAAACAACTGGAAAATAACCAGAAAACAAGAAGACAAAGGAGTCAAGAACACATTTAGTGAACAAATGCACCCCAACTGAGTGTTGGGGGGAAGGCATGGAAATAAACCAGTAATGGAAAATATCAAATTAAGCTGCCAAAACCCCAATGTAGCGTTCCCTTTGAACGCCAAAAAATAGACTCGAATTTCCCCAAATTTACTCTTCCCAAAGTCAAATACAATAGTCCGGTTTCACAACTTTATTTTCCGCAATTGAAGGCAAAAGGCAATTATTATTCCAAAGTAAGAAGGCAAAAAGTGGGCAAAGTTATGGAATGAATGAAAAAGAATGAATGCTGGGGGGAAGATCGGATATATTTTATGGTGGCAATCCAAAAAGAAGGAAATCCATTAAAGTGTAAAATGTGGGAAAGTGGCTTGGGGGAATTCATCAAAAAAAAAGGAATTTGCGGATGCAACACTGCCCGGGCCAAAAATTTTCAATTCACAACTAATCAACGGGTTTAAGCTAGTCAATGTCATTTGAATGTGGTAATGGGGGAGGAAATGGAAAAGTGATCGAATTTAATGGTTTTGGTTGTTCCATTTTCATCTTCTCCATTGCCAAATTCTCAATTCTCCCATCCGCCAAAATTCGCACACGCGACCAAATTGCTGATGAAGATGGGGCTTGGGGCAATACAATTCGATTGGCAGGCAACATAGGTGGATGGGTGGCCCTTGGATGGACATTGGGGGCCAAAACATTGACATTGTGGACAAGTTGGGGGGCATGATTTGTTGGCCGTGTAATTTTGGGATGGGAATAAGGTTTTGGACGGGTGCGCAAATTAATTACCTCAATTGGTTTGCCACGTTGTGGAGGTGGTGAGGGCGGCAACACACGCGGAGGCACCATTCGAGGATTGGCCATTTCATTCGGTGGCGAAGGACTTGGAGGCAAAATTCGGGGGTGTTTATGTTGTTTCGTTGTTTCATCCGGAGGTGGGCCCTTTGTTGCATCCATTTTGGGAGAGGCGGCAGGTGAAGAAGCATCCATTTGATTGTTAGGTGAATTGGCCGGAGATGAAGCATATGAAGAGAGGGAAATGTCGTCTTCCATTTGTTGATTATTTGTGGTTGTTGTGGGATCAGGAGGGTGGTTAGACATAAGATTAAGGTGGGATAGGATTAAATGGATTGCCTTTTGGTGGATTTATGGTCTTGACATTTTAAAAAATAAACTAAAAATGTATGAACGGAAATTGGGGAATTGGGTGAATCATGGGTAATTCTTCATTTCAATCTCATTTGTAGGGTTATTGGTAGGGATATTGGTTTGATTTTGGCGTGTTTTGCGAATGAAAATTGAATGGAAAACCAGGATAATCTTAATAAGAATGGAAAATGCAAAGAGGATGAGGGCACAGAGTATGAAAGTGGACAATTCGGGTTCCTCATAGAAAAATTGGCCAAGGGCATCAAAACCCATGTATAAGGCAGCTGTCCCCAAAATTGTGGCACAACCCTTGAAGAATTTGGCACGGGGGTTGGGGCTTTTGCCAAGATTTTTGCCAATAACAAGATGTTTGGGTTTAGGGGGACGGGCTTCTGCAATGGTGAGGAAAATAAAGAAAACAATTACCAGGAGAGTAGGAGGGGGAGTCCATTGTTTACGGCGTTTGGTGCGGCATGAATTCTTTTGGCAAATGAAGCAGAAAAGGCCGATAATAAGGATGAACATAATCACAAAAAATGTCAATTTGGCGAAGAATTCGGATTTGGTTTGGCTTTCCATGAAAATATTTACACTAATAATATCAATTGAAAGTAAGCTGCCCATAATAGCAGTAGATAATGTGTGGTAAATAAAATTAGTTTGATGAGTGAATTTGGTTTATAAGCTGCAAAAAATGGGATAAAAATATAAATTAATGGATAAATGAAAGAATGTTTATAAAATGTTCGTATAAATGGCAAAAAATATTTTAAAATGTTCCGCGGAGCGCGCTGGGGGAGGGCGGAAATGTTTACAATGTGAGAATGTTGAAGATTCATTGTCGGGGAACTTTCTAACTTCTTAGTAGGATAAAATCTTTCTCATGATTTGGCGGAATTACATTAATTGTGGAAGGTGGTTGGTCAATTTTATTTTCAACATCGTGGGAAAGAAGATTGGATGGAGGATTGGATGATTGTTCACGTGAAAGGGTGGCATTGGGAATACGGTGGGAAAGTTCAGTTACAGTTTCCAAAGGGTACAAATGGTGAATTGAGCGAATTTTCAATTTATGGTCAGATAATTTCAATTGGGCGGTTTCGGGTTCACCATTTTGATTATAGAACAATTCCTGAATTATTCCAATGGACCAAATAGATTGTGGAAGATTGGGATCATAAATGAGGACCATTTCACCAATAATAGGAAAACGATTTTCTGGGTGAGAAATTTTCGTTATTCTTTCGCGTAATGAGGTGAGGTAGTCCACTTTCCATTTTTTCCAAAATTGTTTGGAAGACGATGATAATTTGCTCCATAAAAGGGATAGGGCATGTGGCTCGCTATGTTTTAATTGAAAATCTGGGTCATTTACATCAAAATTTGGGAAAGGAAATGGATTAATTTTGCGTAAAGGTTGTAAAAAATTGATAGGACAAAGTGGTCGAATTTCATTGGGAATACTTGAATCAAATGTAATGGGTCTGGAATTAATTATGGTAGTAATTTCAAAAAGACATGTATAAATTGAATTGACGGGGAAAAGTTTGGGGAAAATCCCCTTACACAATGCACGGCGTAAATGAAATTTGATCATTTTCATGAATCTCTCATAATGGCCCCCCTGCCATGCGGCAAGAGGGGCCCTAAATTTGAACTCAATGGAAGAGAATTGGGGAGGGAGAATGCAAAAAACACGTTGGGTAAGTTGAAAATTGGTAGCATTGTCACAATAAATTTTGGAAGGGGAATAGAGGGCGAAAAAGCGGCGAAAAATTTCAATTAAATTTTGGGCGGTCATATCATATGCTAAATCGAGAAAAATTGCGCGGGTTGACAAACATACAAATACTGCAATCCATATTTTCATTGTGGATAGTTTATTTGATTTCAATTTTTTGGTAATGGCAGAATTGGGGCACAATTTCTCAGAAAGGCGAATGTGAATAGGTCCCAAATAATCAAGACCAGTAAAAGTAAAAGGTGGCGAAGGATTTACGCGTTCGGAAGGTAATGGAGGAAAATTGGGCAAATTGAATGGCTTAGAGGTGAATTTCCTACAGGGGAGACAAAATGAATGGAGCGTATGTTCTACAATTCTTCTCCCGCGCGGTATCCAGTAAGCATTTCGAATTAATGAAAGTGTTTGTAAAGGCGATAAATGATGGTTAATTAAATGGGTTTCATAGATAATAAGTTTGGTCAAAGGCGAATGTGGCGGTAAATAAATTGGACAAATAGTATTGGGGTTAGCATTTAGATTATCAAAGCGGCCTTTACAACGGAAAATGTTGAATTCATCTTTAAATAAGCCCAATTTATTATTGTCAATTTCGGGAGGTGGGTGATGAGTTTGTTCATTATAAATCAAGAAAAGAAGGGCCAGTCTTAATTCAATTAATTTGATGTGAAAAGAAGGAAAAATTTTCGGCAGAACAAATGAGGGAAACAATTTTGTAATAATATTTGGGTTTAAGCGAATAATAATGCGGAGGAAATATACAGTAGTGCCAATAAGCCGAGGGAGTCTAGAGAATTTTGCTGGATCAATAATTACAATTTGAGTGGATTGTTGAATATTGAAGGTAAACAGAGGATTTTGGTCAAGGGATGGATTGGAAGGTGGAACAGAGTTAAATTCATTTGATGAAAAAGATTTAATTTGAGAATTGATTGGCCAATGAGTTTGGGAAGTGGAAAGCCAATCCGGACCGTGCCACCATAGTTTTGAGTTTTGGAACAAAATTGGAGAAGGGAGGCCACGGGTTGGCAAGTCCGCAGGGTTCATTGAGCCTACAATATGATTGACGATTAAATTTTCTGTTTGACGAATTTCCTTAATCCGATTTGCAACAAAAATTTCTTTAATTGGTGATGGGGAATTAAGCCAATTTAATACAATGGAGGAATCAGTCCAAATATAAATGTTTGGGTCAATTTTAATTGAAGAAGACAACTCAAATTGGATAAATTTTAGGGCACGGCAAGCTATTAGGGCACCAAGTAATTCAAGGCGGGGTATAGTCAAAGGCGAATTGGAATTATAAAGTTTCGGTTTGACTTTGGTTTTGGCAAATATGAGGGTGGAAGAAAAAGAATTTTCACATTCAACGCGTAAATAAATGGCCATGGCAAATGCCGGAAGGGAAGCATCAGAAAAAGCATGAAGTTGAAAGGAACGATTATCAAAAGGTAAAGAGGAAATTGGGCGAGGAAAAGTCACAGAAAAATTTGTCCATTCTTTGAAAATAGAGAGCCATTTTGTGGATAAATCATTAGGCAATTCATCGTCCCAAGAAAGAGATGGGGAAATGGACCATAAACTTTGAAGGAACAATTTAATGGGAAGAAGTAATGGTGATAAATAGCCTAATGGGTCAAATATTGATGCAAAATATGAAAATACATTCCTTTTTGTGAGTGGAGAAATTTGAGGTGGTACGATAGTAATGGACATTTCATCATTTATTGTATTCCATTTAATGCCAAGGAATTTGAGTTGAGAAGAATTGAGGCGAAAATCATTAGGAAGATGTGAAATGGCTTCAGGGAAATTACTGGCAAATTCACGGAGTGGCATATTGGCGGCAGAAAATATGTCAATACATTCATCACATTTGGATTGGGCTTCAGAAAGAGAGGAAGCAGATAATAGAATATTATCAACATAAATATTATTGGCAATTTCATGGGAAAGAGGAGAATCATATTTTGATAAATGATGGGAAATGGTATCGGCCAAAAGATAAGGGGAACAGGTGAGGCCAAATGAAACACGAGTAAATCGAAATGTCTGAATATTTTGGGGCAAAATATTCGGAGGGGCGATAGATTTGAGCCAAAGAAACCTAGTACAGTCACGGTGAATGGGATTAACTGAGACCTGCAAAAAGGCCTTGGCAATATCGGAAATAATCACTATTTTGGGGAGGCGAAAACGTAATAATAAACCAATAGAATTTTTAATGAGGGGTGGGCCAGGGTCAATTTGGTCATTCAATGACGGAAGATTTGGAAGATGTGCGCTTCCATCGTAAACGATTCGCATTTTGTTCTTTTCGTCATTTATCACTGCGTGATGAGCCAAATAATGCAAAGGGGGAGAAGAATGATGGGGATTCTCAACAATTTCGATAATATTATTTTTTAATTGATCCTGGATAATGTCATGATAACGAGAAAGATGGGTGGGATTTTTGGACAGAGAATTGACGACGGACTTGAGCCGTCCAAAGCAAAGGCCATAGTTTGATGGCAAATTCATTGTAGAAGGGGGGGAGCGGAAGGGCAAATCCACCTGATAACGGCCATCCACCATTTTGATTGTGTCAGCAAATTTTCGACGAACTTCATTGATTGGGCATTGTTCATTGGTTGGCTCCGTAATTCCAATATTTTCGAGGGAAAAAAGTTGGCCAATTTGGGTATTTTCAGAGGAGGAATATTGGACAGAATCAGTAAAATTTGAATAATTGGTAACAAAAAGTGTTTGGGAATAATTTGTGATTTGGGCAGGAGGAGAACAAAATGCTTTACCGGCCACTAATGGGCCCAAAAGTGTGGAAATGAGATGATATCCACAAGGCAATTTTCTTAGGGGGAAGATTTCTAAGTCATAATAATGGTCACTTCCAATTAAAATGCTTGGGGTATCAATCGAATGTATGGGTACATAATCAATTTGGAGGCTGTGGGGGTCTAAGGGCACATAAGGAGTGGGACAGGTTAAGAAATCTACAGTGGAGGCATTAACAATCAAAGAGCGGCCATCAAGAAGGCGAAGGCCAAATTCGGTATTAAAGCCATGGGATTCCTTACTATTCGGGGTATTAAAGACATTAATATTCGAAATGGCAGGAACTTTCAAGGGTAATTGGAGTTGGCGGGCTAAAGAAGCTAACATATAAGAGTGGGTGCTACAATCATCCAAAAGAATTAGACATTGGGAGGAAATTGTTGGGTTTGATGGGTTAAAGACATAACATTTAATAGCTTTGAGGAGAATTGGAAGGGAGGAAGGGTAACCCACATTTTTCATTTCGCTCGAAACCTGATTAGTCTGCCTCAAATTGGGCTGAGGAAGGGCCGGGGCACTGGCCAGAACCGTACCATTATCCTGTTGATTGGGCATTTGTTGTTGCACATTGTTTGATGGTGGAGCAAAATTCATTGTTGGAACAAATTGGGTTTGGCCAGAAGCATTGGAAGCAGCATTTTGAGGAGGGCATCCAATTGGAATGGCATTGGAGGCAGTGGCTGGTAGCCAAGCAGGTTGATGGTTCGAATCGGCATTGGTGTAGTTGGTGGAGCGAAATGTGCCAGCAGAGTTTTGTCGGGCTGAATTTGTCGATGGGGCACCCTTGGACTTACAAAGAGGACGTGGATGGTTGCCTTGGCAGTTGGAACATGTCATTGGTTTAGGGCAGTTGTTCGCAAAGTGGCCATCACCAAAACATTTAAAACAAATCTTCAATTCACGCAAACGGGCCATCCGGGCATTATGATCAGCATATTGAGGGCAATGCGTTGAGAAATGGCCAGGATCAATGCAAAAACGACAAGGTAGCTTTGGAATTTTCCTTTGGCGTTGATTGAGCATTGAATTTGGGGCAGAATTGTTGTTTTGAGTTGCAAATGCCAATGAAGAATTAAGCGGTTGTTGTTGATTATGAGGAGCGAATGATTGTCGTTGATGGCCTGAATTTTGCTGCTGTTGTTGGGTTGATTTTGGCTTGAAGGAGTGAAGAGCACTGATGTCCTGTTTTCGCTTCAAAATTGTCTTCATGGCCGATTTCAAGTTGCTCAAATTCCAAAAGCCAGAAGCGTCCCTGATTCGGTAAATTTCCTCGAGCATGAAGGCGGGCAATTTGCTTTCAATTTCCATGATGATGGGCAATGAGTCGGGATCCTCGCCTTGCTGTTCGAATTGGACGCAAAATGATTCAATGGTGTCAATTAATGTTGTCAAATCGGTGCAGAAATTCTCCCCACCACGAATTCGGGGCATTTGTTTGATGGATTTATGCAAAGAACGCGAAATTTCTACTGGGTTATTGTATTTGGCATTCAAAAGGTCAATGGCTTGGTGGTAGGAATCGTCAATTAAAGGTAAAGCATCAATCAAAGAAAGGGGCTCATTTTTAAGGCAAGTTTTCAAATAGGACAATTTGATGGAGAGGGGAACATTATCGGTATCTCCTACAGTTGCATTGAAAAGGGCCAAAAATCCAGGGAATTCAGAAATTTTTCCAGAAAATGTGGGTAGTGGTAATTTGGGCAAATGGGCAAAATTTTGGGGAGTTGGGGCTTGTCCGGCATTGCCGGGGGCATTTTGATTAGCATCGGGCAAAATAATGGCCAAATTTCTTTTTTCATTACGAAGGGTCCGAACATAAGTTTTCAAGCTGGCCAAAGTATCTTGATAGGGATGGGCAGCAATAAATGTTGTGTAGGCCTCATTGTCCACATTTCGCTCAGCCCCGGTCATGTTGTTGCGAAGACTTGTCCATTTTTCGTGCGCCGAATTCAGGTCGGTAAGGATTTCAAGGCAATCAGTGAGATGATGGTCAAGTTCGGACAACTTTTGTTTAACAGTAGGGAAATAGTCAAAATCGGATTGACCTACGGGACGAGGTGGGACAGGGAAGGTCTTTTTAGTGTCGGCATTAACTAATTCTCTGGCTTCGGGCAATATAAGTTCAATTTGTCTACGAAATTGCGCTGACATTTTTGGGGAAAGTCAAATGATATGGCTAAAATGGGCAGAAAATAGTAAATATGGAATGGAAGTTAAATGGGCCAAAAAATATGCAAATGAGGGGCAAGGTCAAAAGAGATAATAATCTGGGCAAACAAGTGGCAAAAATGTGAATAAGGTGGAGGGAAAGGCAATAAATTGGGCGAAAAAGAGGCCAAAGGTCGAAGTCCACGGTTGAGCTGTAGCGTTCCCTTTGAACGCCAAAAAATAGACTCGAATTTCCCCAAATTTACTCTTCCCAAAGTCAAATACAATAGTCCGGTTTCACAACTTTATTTTCCGCAATTGAAGGCAAAAGGCAATTATTATTCCAAAGTAAGAAGGCAAAAAGTGGGCAAAGTTATGGAATGAATGAAAAAGAATGAATGCTGGGGGGAAGATCGGATATATTTTATGATGGCAATCCAAAAAGAAGGAAATCCATTAAAGTGTAAAATGTGGGAAAGTGGCTTGGGGGAATTCATCAAAAAAAAAGGAATTTGCGGATGCAACACCAAACCAACATGAGCATTGGGAGGAAGGCTAAAAGAAACAATTACAAAGTGAAAAGATACCAAAACACATAAGTGATTCCACGGCAAGAAAGGAAAACAAATCAAAATACACCTCAAAAACAAAAGGAGGATGAATCAGAACTGCAAAGCAGCAGAAGTGTCGGTAAATGGGTCTTTAGGGAATGAATGAGGAAGGAAGGCAATTCCTAGACTCGTTTTTTCCCCTTTTTTTCCAACAAGAAAATTCGAATTAAATAAATTTATCACGGATAAAAAATATTAGCGAATCAAATTAAAATGGAAAAAATACACAAATGGATTTGGGTTTGTGGGACAGGAATAATATAAGCGGAGAAGTGATTTTGGGGACAATTCCGAGGCTTTTTATATGGTCCAAAAAAGGGCGGGGCAAATATTATTTATGGAATTTTGGACAAAAATAATTCCGAAAAACAAAAATATTATTAATAAACAAAAATAATGTGAAAGGCGGGAAAATCGCTGAAACCAATTGTTTTTTGAATAAAATAGGAGATATGAAAAATCGTTTCAACGACAGTCCCGGGCCAAAAAAGATGGAAAATTTATTTTAATTCGATAATTTGGATAATTTGGATGGAATAAATAAAATTGGTTTTGGAAAAGGAATGGATGGATGGATTTGGTTATTTTCAAAAATAAATGAATATTTTCTTCCAATTTTCTCTCTCTTCAATTCCAACCATTTTCTTTCAAATTCCATGCTGTGAATGGGATGCGGCTGGTTCTTCTTGAGGCCCAATCATTCCTTCTTCCTCAATTTTGCTCTTCTTGGGCAGCAACTCATTCTCGTCATCCCATTTGGCCGCGTGTTGAATACACCGGTCTATTGCTTCCTTCAATCCCTCAAGCTTGGCCCAATAGGTCGTTCGGTCCGAAACGCTTTTGCATCCATCCCTCGGAACAAAGTCCATTGCTTGTGAAGCCAAATTTTTGATGTGGATGAGTGTGCCTGCCTCACGAAAATGCTTTCCTCTTCCTTCTTCATTTCCCCTTTTTGTGCCCAACAGCATTTCCTTTCTTTTATTCAACCAATCCAATTCCTTATGCAATTTCTCATCATTTACATGTTCTTTTCGGGGATCCACTTTTCCACTCTTTTTTTTCCTTCTCATCTTCCTTTTTTCTTTGTTCCAAAACGCGATTTGCGTTCCGAATGGCCGATTCCCTTTCCAATCTCTTCATATCTTGAACTTGTTCTCGAATTACTTTGTCTTTCTCCAATTCCTTTACTTTAGCACTCAAATCTCCAACCATTTTCAACAAATCGAATTGACTCTTTTCACCAACATTTTTCACAACCGAAGAAGAAGAAGAAGTGGGCCCTTGAGGCAACGAACTTTGTGTTGACACATTTCCACCAGATTTATCTGCAACGGGGTTTCCAATATTCAAATTTTTCCGAACGGAATTTTCTTTCAAATTTCCTTCCCCAACAATATTTTTATCCAAAATTTCATTTCTTTTCTCAGTTTCTTTAGGCTTTCTTTCCGAACTTTGAGCTAAATTCTCAGCCTTTCTGGCTGGACAATTTTTATTCCTTTTGGTGTGTCCATAACTGATTTTAAAGGGAAACCCTCTACGAGTACATTCAGTACAGTTCTTATCAACGAAATTTTTCGAGCTATTCGGTTTCTCCAAAACTTTTTCGGCATTTTTCTGACTTTTTCTGGTTTTAATTCCCATTTCCTCATCAATTTTTTCTTCAAAATCCTCACCAAAAAGATCATTGATGGCTTGCATGTTCCTTTCCTCCTACTTTTCCTTTTCAATTTCCTCTTCAATTTCTTCTTCCCTTTTCTTAACTTCATCTTCCGACGAATCACTCTCATCTGGATATTTTCCAACACTTTCTTCATCCGAATTTGCTTCCTTCAACAATTTTCCTGAGCCTTTTCGTGGCATTTTGCCACTTGGTTTTGCTTTGTTGCGAATTTGTGGTTTAGTACGCATAATAATGAATAAATCCAATAAATCCTCTACAAATAAATGGGATTTTAAATCGAAAAAATTAAAATCAAAAACGCGAGAAAATTCAGAGCAAAAAAGGCGATAAAATTCCAAATCAAAATCGCGAAATGATCGAGGGAAATGGTCAATTGAGGGAACATGCTGACTATATAAGCCATAGGTGAAATAATCATAGGGCGGAGTCAAATATTTGCTCGCCAAAACATTTCCGACATTTTCTGGAACATTTTCCACATTCTTTGCCAAACAAGCAGAAAACAATGACAAAACAATCGAGATGAAAACAACTAGTTCGGTCTGCGTTGAGGCATTTCTCATCCTTTTCTTCATTGAATCATTTTGCTGACATTTTTGACAATGTTCCTCTACAGTTTTCATTACTTTTTCATTCTTTCCATTCCCACAATCCAAATTCCGAAAAATAGAGGAAGAAGAAGAAGGCAAATGTTCAGGACGATTTTGACTATTATCATTCAATGGATGTAAACAATCCATTGGTCCATAACTTTCCAAAAAGTACCCTCTGGGTACGGAAATTTTCAACTTGGGCTTTTCTACCGATTTTTCCTTTTCCAATAGTCCATCCAGTTTTTTCCCATGAATTTTCCCATACTGTTCCATAAAAATTCTTTTATCTTTTGATGAACAACTTTCACTTTGTGGACTTGACGGTGGCGATTCTTTTGGCAATGGCTTCCTTAAATTAACAGTGACTTTTTCATTTCCCATTCTTTCCTTTTGATAAACCAAAGCATTCATTTTCCTTTCCTCCCTTTTTTTCTTTTCTTCTTTCAATAATTTTGTGGTTACAATATCAGGGGCAACGAATAAACCCTTTTCAATTTTAAACGAATATTCTCCAATGAATATAGGGTACATTTCTTTTGAAATGACCAATGAACAATGCTCCATGGCACTAACGCTGCCACTGTGTTCCCTTATTCCCGGAAGACCGGGACGACTCAAAGGTCGGCTACAACGTTCCTCATCTCTTGCCAACGTTATGTTGGGTAAGATTACGATATATTCAGTGGCTGGCTTTTCGACTATCTTCCAAAAATCCAACTCTCTACCTTTGGAGCTTTCCCTTTTGTATGACAATGTGAGTTTGACCGATGGGTTCCTAATAATCATATTGAATGCTTCAAACAATAAATATCGCTTTTCCGAATTCATAAACTGTTCAAGACTTAAATGAGTGCGTTCAATGAGTTTCCCGAGAAATTCTGGAACAGCTATAATGACTTTATCTTGAACAACTCGAACCATTTCACAATTTTCCTCAAATTTATCTTCCAAAACAATTTCCAAAATTCCAAAACTGATAAAATATGGCTTTAATGAAGGGTTTATATACAAATTTTGGGCAATTCCACAAAAAATATTTTTGTTTGGGCCACGCCCACTGGCATTCCATAATTGATAAACATATGAGTCATCACAAATGATTGCTTCAAAGCAACCTCCGGGGGGCAAAAACAAAATGAAAACGAACAATTTTGAACTCAACAATTTGAATAATTTGAATGAAACATTACATTTCAATAAAATCCAAAGAACAATGAACGTTAATGATAATATTCCAACCAAAAAGATTAAATGACGAATTTTTGTTACAAACCCAAAGATATCCTTTACGATGGGCCAATTTATTCCCCAATTCTCTTTTTCCCATTCAAATTTTGGAAACAAATTCTGAACTTTTTCTTTGTTTTTTGCTTCATTCCAATGTTCCTGAGTATCGAACTCTTCCAAATGGATTAAAAACAAATTCCCAACAATATTTAAATCAGTTTTTCCTCCCAAACAATTGACTTGGCATTCAATATTCACATGTGGATGATCAAAACTCAATCTCAAAAATTCCTGTTCTCCAATTTCTGAACATTTTGTCGTAAAAGCGATGTTCTCATCACAATTTACTTCTGCCATTGCGATTCCATGATTTGAACCCATTTTGTAACCACAATTGCACCAAGCAAAGCTACACGAATCGGCACAATGGTTATGACCTGGGAAATTCTCCCATTCTTCCAATTCTTTTATAGTCATGTTTGATTCAGTTTTAACTTTTAAACAATTTCCATCTTTACACGATTCGTCTCCTGGACAACTTTTAACGGATTTTACTTGTGCATAGTATGAACGATGCCAACTTTCAACAATTGGTTCACACCTCATTTTGAACGACTTCAACATCACTTCTAATCTTCCCATTACTTTGTCTCGATTGTCCCTTAACAAAAGAGTTTCCTTTTCTCCAGCCATCAACGTCAATGTCTCAACAAAATTCCAAACACATTCAATTTTTTCATTTTCTCGAATGCATTCCTCCGTTTTTGCTGCTCGTGATATTACTTCTGAATTCACAGGAGCAATACAGAGTAAAAGAATGAACGATTTTCTTCCCAAAATGAATTTCCTTTTTCTGATTTTCTTTTTTCTTTTGCAACAATTGAACAATGTGATCGTCCAACTGAATAGGCAACAAAATAGACTAATTGACAATAACAAAGCAATTATCAAACTTGCGATTACTAAAAGTGTACGAATGGGTGAACATTGATGATTTACCAATCTTTCCATACAAAAATAGCATGAAATCAGTGAACATGCATCAATCGGTTCGCAACTGACATCAAATGTGAGCAAATTGGTAACTTTTGACCAAAAACTGACTTCACAACGATGATGAGTGATCAATAAATCCTTATCCAATTGATACAGAAATTCATTTTTCCTTAAATGAGTGACACACGAATCTCGGTCACAACAAATTTCAAATTTTTCGATATATTCTGGTGAGAGAATCAATATTCCTTTTTCATTGCATTCCACATAACATTCATGACAACTAACATTTCTTGGATTTACTTGTGGAAACATAGTTAATAATAATCCGAACAATAAAATCACATTTATGAGTGTTGAACCTTTTAACATTCTACGAGTTCTCATTCTGGTCATTGGCTGAATGTCTTCCGATTCTTTTTCAATTATTTCATTCACATTTTCTACCGAATGTTCTTCCTGATTTTCCTCAATCATTTTATCTTCAATGGCTTCAACAATTTTCTTTTCAGTTTCCAAATTTTCAACATCCACTTCCAATGGATACAATTTATTAATTGGACGAGAAAAAATATTTCCTTTCATCAAAATTTTCACATTTCTGACACGCCTTCCATCTGTCGTGTCTTGCAATTCCACAATCTTTGCTAATTGTCAATGGTTTCTGGGCACAAATTCTTCTTCAACGACGACAATTTCCCCAACTTTGGGTTCTCTTTTGGTTTGCGAACGTGGACCTTTCATAGTCCATTGACTTTTGTCTCTCAACCAAATCAAATATTCCTTTTTCCAACGGTTCCACAAATCATTTAACAATTTTTCAGTAAGATTGAACGATTCATGATAATATGAACTTTTGTAAACATAGTCAATTCCTTCATTTCCTTGAATAGAGACAAAGTCCTTATCATAATTGATATCCAAACAAAGGTTTCTCCTTGGCGAAATGAAATCTATTGGTCTCAACGGAATAAAACCAGGCACATCTGGATTTTCCTCAACAGCTGTTAACGGCCTCATATTTATTATTCCTTCAACTTCTATTGTGAATGTTAGAGTGTCATCCCAATTCAAAATGAATTTTCCAAGTGTTTTCTTGAACGCATCCTTAACTAATGCAACCAACCTTTCGTAAACACCGCCCTGCCAGGGACTTAATGCTTTAATAAATTTCCATTGAAATCCACGACAAACTGGTCTCATACAGGCAAACATTTTTGAACAAGCCACAAATGTTTTGGAATTATCCGAACGTATACGTTCCGGGGTTCCTCTTCTCGCAGCAAATCTTCTCAAAACACCAAAACAAGTATTTGCGGACAAATTTTGAACTGGTTCGAGATAGACTGCTCTTGTACCGAGACAAGTTATTATTGTGATCCAACATTTCTTTGGCTTTTTATTTTCATCTTTGAACCATGTTGGTCCCAAATGATCAATTCCGATACTAGTGAACGGTGACATTCGCTGAGTACGATCCGAAGGTAAAACAGGCATTTTTGGCAACTTGAACGGTGGTGCTTTCATTTTTCGGCAAACAAAACAGCGACTAATGATACTTTTCACAGCTCTTCTCGGCTGAGGAGTCCAAAATTGACATAAAAATGTAGTCAATGTACTTTGTACTCCAACATGCTTCATTCTTTCATGAATATTTTTGATCAACAACGGTAATAATTCACAATTATTAGGCAACCAAATTGGATTTTCAACCGAGAATTCAGCATCACTTTTTTCAATTCGGGAATGAAGTCTCAATAGACCTTCTTCATCCATGAACAGATTATAACGATTATCCTCCAAACTTTTCCCTTCCTGGGCTAATTTTATCAAACAACTTTCTGAAGCAATTTCCAAATCTTCATTAAGAATCGAATTTATGAGTGGATATTTTTTATCCAAACCCTTTTTTCTCCAATTATTTTCAAAAACAATTTTCAAAAACATGAAAACAATCTGAATTGTTCCCAACAATCGATTCCAATTACTGAATCTTTTAATGTCTATAAATTTTTCTGTTTGCATAACTTTTGTCATCATTACTTGAACGATTTCAACTCTGGGTTCAATCACGACACTCAATTCATTTGGCCATTTAGCCGAGTCTTCAACTAACCATTTTGGACCTTTCCACCATTTTTCATCATTTTGGATTTCAATTGGAGTACATCCTCTTGAAGAAACATCCGATGGATTATCCAAAGTTGAAACATGTTTGAAAATACAGTCAGTGTGGTTTCGAATTTCAATCAAACGATTTTCAACAAATTTTGGTTGCTTTTCATTTCCATTCAACCAACTCAAAACGACCATTGCGTCACTCCAAATAAATTTTTGACTTATTTTCAATCCCATTTCACCTTCAACAAATTTTGAGGCACGAACGCCAATTAACATTGCCAACAATTCCATTCTAGGAATTGTCAAATTTTGATTTTTCGATTTAATTCGGTTCCTTGAATAAATTAAACAACTTTGAACTTCATTTCCTTTACAACTTCGTAAATAAACTGAAGCTGCATAAACATTTTGAGATGCATCGACAAAAGTGTGTAACTGATAAGTCATTTCTTCCTTTGATTTATAATTGACTATTCTTCTTGGAACATAAACGATTTGTCCATTCCATTCTTTGATTATCGATTTCCATTCATTTTCATGTTCCTCATCCAAAGGTTCATCCCATGTCTTTGCTTTGTCCCACAATTTTTGAAACAACATTTTCGGACGAACGAGACATGGCGAAACCAAACCCAACGGGTCAAACAATGAAGCCATTATTTCCAAAACTTTTCTACGAGTAAACTTAATTTCAGTTACTGTAGGGAATTTCAATTCAAGCACATCAGAATTCAAATCCCAAATTAATCCCAACACTTTCGGTTTTGGATCATTCAATTTGTCTTCAACAGGAATCAATTCTAATCCTTCTTTCGAATTCGTTACAAATTCCCTCAAATTCATTTTTCCTTCACTGAAGACTGATTTCAATTCCTTATATTTGGGCAATATCTCATTTGACTGGTCGCAACCAACAAATATATTATCAACATAAATATTCTTAAACAAATTCTGGGTAATCGGTCTTTCCGAAAATTTTGACAAATGATGTCGAATAGTCATAGCCAACAAACTTGGCGAACAAATGACTCCGAATGCAACACGTTGAAATCGGTAAATAATCAAATTTTCCGGAGTCAACGGCTGACGAATATCCTTTACCCACAAAAACTTTGTAACTTCCCGATCGCATTCTTCCAATTCAATCTGAAGAAATGCTTTTTCAATATCAGCCAAAAGTGGGTACATCGGAACACGAAATCGAATTAACAATCCAGCCAACATTGGCAGCAATAATGGACCACGATACATTTTTTGATTCAAACTTTGTCCTCGACTTTTTCCAGCCGAAGCATTGTAAACTTCACGAATTTTTTCTCCCTTGAAAACTGGGTGATGAGCTAAATAATGTTCCAATTGTCCTTTACATTTTTCAGCCACTTCAATTATTCCACTGTTCAATTGATCATTTATCGTTTTATCAATTCTTTTCAATGTTTCAATTCCATTTTCGTTTTGAAAACGAGAAAGCAAAGAGACAAGACAACGAAAAGCTAGACCATAATTTGACGGAAGCTGAGGATTTTCATCCTTCCATAACCAACGAACTCGATAGCGTCCATCGACCTGTCTTATTGACTTTTCAAATTGTGACTGAGCAATTTCATCATCATTATCTTCAGGATTATCCAAAATTCCCACACTTTGCAAATCCCACCATGACTTTATTTCCTCTTCACTAGGCATTTCATCAACATTTGACGAATGAACTGCCATATGAGTTTGAACCGGAATAGTTCTTTCCAACATATCTTTCTGATTCTTTCCACAAATGACACTTCCAATTGTGGTTTTAACCAAAAAACAATCCTTAGCAATTTCTCTTTTATTCACAAAGAATCTCCAAAAATCTCTTATTCCCAAGAGAATTTCGGGTCTTCCTTTTTCCGCAATGATACTTTCTTTTATCTTCATCACATCATTATCAATGAACATTTTTTTCAAACAAAGTGAAGTCATCTCTTCCGAAATCTTATTGATACTGAGCAATTCAACATTATCCCTTTTTCCATCATCTCTTTCAATTCCCAGAACATATTTGTGACTACGAATTGTTCCTTGATTTGTTCCTTGGAAGGCATAAACTTCCAAATTTCCTGATCCCAATTTAGGAAGCTTCAACTTTTTAGCCAAACTTTCTTCAATGTACGAAACTTCACTTCCACTATCCAAAAACACATATGTTTCAACGAGTTTATTCGGTTTTCTCGGAGCAAAAACTTTTGCTTTCAACATCATTAATGTTGGTTTCCATTTTCTCAACAGTGTGCAACACGTTTGGGTTGGCTCTTTCTCTGTATCCCCATCTTCACTTTCTTCATCACTTTTGTCATTTTTCGAGTCATCAACTTGACAAGAAGACGTTTTTCCTTTCCAAACTTTCTTCCCTGCCTTTTCAACATTTTTACTCTGATTAAAGTTAGACCGTTTCACTGGAACAAAACTTTTTCCTTTAACTTGTTGAGGTTCATCCTCTTTTTTCTTCTGTTCCGAATCCTTTTTCGGACAAATCACCATATGGTGTGTGCCATTGCAGACATAACAATTCCTTTTTCCTGTACAATATTTAGCGATATGTCCGACTCGGAGACATTTGAAACAACGATTTTGTTCACTTAACCGCTTCATGCGGTCCTCCCGGCGCCAGACTTTTTTACAATCGCTTGACCAATGATTTCCTTCACAGAAATAACAAACAATTTTTGACTGTCCCTTTGAAGTCACCGGAAAAGAATTAACTTGTTCCGATCTTCCAGAATTTTTATAAAATTTTTTCCTTTCGTCCTCTTTTGGACGTTTCTGATACTGAATTTGCCGATCCTGATCAACTTTGAAACGAAAATGACGAGTTGATTGATAAACAGATTCACGCACATTCACCATTTCTGAAAGTGCTTTTCTCAATTCATTTGTATTCCATTTCTTTTTCGACTTTTGTTCCTCTTTGATTAACTCCATAAGGAAATTCCGATGCAGTTTTGACTTAATCAATGATGTCCAAACGGAACTATCAATTTCCTCACCAATGCTTTCCAATTGGCGAAAGATTTTTTCAATTTTATCCACAGTTTTCTTCAACGAAAGTGGATTATCCTGTGCAGGAGTCATGCTGAACAATTCAGCTTCCAATGCTTCAACAAGAATGTTTTTATCACCGAATCTCTTTTTCAAAGTCTCCACTGCGATTTTATAATTTTCATTTGACAACATTAAATCCGAAACGGCATCCTTTGCCTCTCCTTTCAAGCAACTCAACAAAAAATTCATTTTATCCACTTTACTGAAGTTCTGTTTGTCCACAGAACTTTCAAAACATTGCCAAAACGAAATCCATTTGTGCGGATCACCGCTGAATTCTGGCAATTGCAATCTCGGCAATTGAACATTCAATTGCCTTTCCTCGACCGGTTCCCGATTTCTTCCTGCCCCATTTCCATTACTTGTGTTCAGGGCTTCGGGCTCATCCGATTCCAATTCATAAATATTATCCAGGACTTCTCGACCTTTTTCAATCCATTCATAAAAATGCTTTTCCTCAACATTATAATTATCATAAGTTGCTTGTTCAGTTGCTGCTCTTTCAGCAGACAATCCATTTAGAAATTTCAACCACAATTCATTTTTCGTTTCCAATGTTTCCAGAATACTTTGTACTTTTTTTCCATGACTAATCACAGTCGTTTTTTCCTCATCAGTAATCGTTTCCTTTATTAAAATTGGTTCCAGTACTCCAATATGCACTCTCAACCTTTTCAAGGCTGGAGCAATCATTGACTTGTACGAACCAGACATCGTGAACAAATTTCACTTCAAAATTTCAATATAATTTCAATTAATAAGGACAAATTTATTCAAACAAAATTAATCCGAGTTGGGTTTCCACAATTTCAAGAAAAATTTCAATTTTGACTTGAACAAGATTGAACAGTTCCAATCTCCCAACTTCAATTTCAATTCGATTCACTCAACAGTTGAATGAACGGAAACGATTTTCAATTGATTTCCAATTTCAATTCCAATTTTCTGTTCAACTTCACTCGATAGTTGAACGAACGGAAACAATTTTTTCCTCAACTTGATTTCAATTCGATTCCAATTTCTGTTCAACTTCACCTGATAGTTGAACGACAAAAACAATTTTTCAATTTGAGTTCAACTTCGGAACTGCAATTTCTGTTCAATTTCACTCGACAATTGAACGACAAAACCAATTTTTCAATACAATTTTTATTCAACTTCGCCTTTGAGTTGAATAACAAAAACAATTTTTCCCAATTTGACTTCTCCTTAATTCAATTTCCGAACAATTCCTTTGCTTTTTCCGAAACAAATCCTTTGCTTTTTTTCCGAAACAATTCCCAAGACAGATTCGCGTTCGTAGCGGCACCACTTGTCGGTAAATGGGTCTTTAGGGAATGAATGAGGAAGGAAGGCAATTCCTAGACTCGTTTTTTCCCCTTTTTTTCCAACAAGAAAATTCGAATTAAATAAATTTATCACGGATAAAAAATATTAGCGAATCAAATTAAAATGGAAAAAATACGCAAATGGATTTGGGTTTGTGGGACAGGAATAATATAAGCGGAGAAGTGATTTTGGGGACAATTCCGAGGCTTTTTATATGGTCCAAAAAAGGGCGGGGCAAATATTATTTATGGAATTTTGGACAAAAATAATTCCGAAAAACAAAAATATTATTAATAAACAAAAATAATGTGAAAGGCGGGAAAATCGCTGAAACCAATTGTTTTTTGAATAAAATAGGAGATATGAAAAATCGTTTCAACGACAAGAAGGAAGCAAAAGAAAACTCAAACTTTAGTTCTCTCAAAGCTAAAGCGAAAAAACCAAAGAAAACCGTAAAACGGAAAATGAAACCCGAAAGGAGGACAATTCCAAAATACAAAATCCCTCGGCAAACTCAAAAGGAGAGAAACCAAAATGGTGAAATCTTAAACAACAAATTCCCTCCAATAACCCAAAAGGGAGAAAAACCAAAGAAAGGAAACAAAAATATTTGAAAATTCCAACTTCCAAATAAGGATGAAATCAAAAAGAAACCAACAAACTCGAAAGAGACATATGAAACTCAAAGAAAAGCCGCCAAAAAAAATGGTGACAGGCAAATTCCAAAAGAAAGTAACGCCAAAGGCGAAGGCAAAATCAAAGCCAATTCAAATTCAAATGTCCAAACAGGATGAACCAAAATGGCTAAGCGCCAAAAAGAAAACCAACATATGGATCAGATCAAAATGAAAAGGAAATCCAATCAAAACAACACGGTCAACACAAAAGACTGAGGTGAAAATTCCAGCTGAGAAAACAACCATAAAAATTGGAGTCCAAAATAAAGAAACTAGGGCGACCAAAGCCCGAATTATACTGAAAATTCTCAGAAAGTAATGAATAGAGAGAAACCCAGGAAGGGACTTAAAGGGGAAGAGCCTGAGAAAATCAAAACCAAATACAAGGGAAGCATAAAATCCCGATGTAAACAAAACAAGGGAGTAATCCTGACTTACACTGTTGAGAAACTAAAAGGAAAACAAGGGCGTGGAAGCCTGACTAGTACCAAAAAGATTGGAAACTGAGGCGAATGCCCACGCAACACCAGAATAGGAAACAAAAGCTAGCAAAAGCACAAAAACATTGAAAACAACATGAGAAAAACGTGAAAAAATATAAAGCAAAACAAAGGCGTAAAAGCCTGAATTACACCAAAAAAGGGAAAACAGACCAGAGCGAAAGCCTGAGTCAGACCAATGTATGGAAATCACTAGGGTGGAAGCCCGAAAGAGACAAAACAAACAAAGGCACAAAAAGTCTGAACTATACCAATATCTGGAAATCACAAAGGCGGACAAGCCTGAATCATACCAATATCTGGAAATTACCAGGGCGTAATGAAGCCCGAATTATACAAAAATCAACAATAGTGGAAGCCTGAGTAGCACAAAATGATTGAACAAATTTCAAGCAAAACGGCAAAAATAATGCTGATAACAAAAATAACCTAATAGTGAAAACAAAAGGGGATGTCAATTTGGTAATGAATGACTAATAAACCCCTTGAAAACAAATTTTTAATAATCCAAATTTCTCCAAGCACCCGAAAGGGAAAAGAAAAAATGCAAATACAAGGGAGTAATCCCGCAGTAGACCAATATAGGAAAAAGCAGGAAAAGACAGGGGAGAAATCCCGCTTTTCACCAAATTTTGGAGAATAAACACAAAAAGTGAAAGAATGCCCCGGGCAACAGCTGAACGCAAAGACGGCCAAGCCTGCAACACACAAGAAGTGAAATCGATAAATCAAAATCAAAACAACAACAAAAAGCACGCACAGTTAAGTGCGTAGAAGATTAAAAGAAAGGGAAGAGTGACCGGAGCCAAAGGTCAACAGCGAAGAAGAAACTCTAACCAAAGCTGACTTACTAAAAAGTGAGAGAATATTTTCTCTACCCATTGAAGGAAAAGAAGAGAGACAAAAAGTCTAACACTCCGACCATAAAGGAGAATGAAGAAGAGTCATCGCTGATTGGCTGAGAAGCTACGCTCGCTATGAGTGAGGGCGGGAAAAGGACGCAGTCCGAGCAAAAATTGCTTCCCCCCACAAAGCTAAAATTCATTCTTCAAATTTTCTGGTCAGCTGCGACTGTGCCCAACGACCAAAAATATTCCAAACAAATTTAAAGCTTCCCAACCAAAATTTCAGATTTCAAAAGCGATCAAATAAAACTCTTCGAAGCAAATAAACAACAAAACAAATTATTAAACAACAAAAGTTATTTCGGCAACTACCGCAAGAAACAACTTCAAAATTATTCAAAATCAACTGCGAAAAGCGATCAGAATGGTATCAAATTGCAGTGGTTCAACCTCCGAAGGAAGCGAGAAAGGTAATAACCCTAATGAGGAAGAGAACAAAAATCAAAACAAAATCGAGAAAGATCACCAAAACATGAGGAAATTGACTCGGAAACTCACAATGAGAAAGAAGCTGAAGAGGCCAAAGAGAAATTGGGCTGGCCTTGGGCCTGGAAAGTCCCAAGAATTGGCACTCAACCGGAAGATGAACCGGAAGAACAAACTCAAAAGAGAAAAACACCCACTCAATCCGAGACAGAGGAAATACCTCTGGAAGAAATTCATGAAAATGAAAACCCATCAGAGGAAGAAGAAGAAGGAATATCTTCGGAAGAAGATGAAGAAGACCCAAGTGAGGGAAAGTATGAAACGCCAACACCAGAACAAGAGCGAGCAGAATTTGAAGCGGAATGTGAAGATATAGTCCGAGAATTGAACAACCCGGGACAAATGGGAAAACTTATAATAGTGAGCAGTGACGCAAATATGCTTAACAAAGCACAGCAAATATTAGCTGAGAATATGGAAATTTACACGGATGTGCCAATTGGTACAGGAAAAATCCGAGTTTTAGGAGAAGTCATGGGCCTAAAAGTGGCACCAAACACAAATGTGAAAAACACGATTGAAGAAAATCGAGAGGAAGAACAATGTCCCGATGAGGATGAAGAAAATGAAAGTGACGCCGAAAATGGAACTGAATCGGTGACATATGAAGAACTCATGCAGGAACAGCTGAAGAAAGCTGAAAAATTAATCAACAAAGCTGAAAAGCACATCGAAGAGACAAAACTCTTGAAAGATGAATTGTTGGTTGAAAAAGAAGTTATCAAAGTACAGCAGAAAGATGCTGAAACATTTCAACAAAGACACGAACAAAAGTTTGAAGAAGATACCGATGAAAGCCAACCAAGAGCAAGAACAAGATGCGAATGGTGTGGGCTGAAAGGACATGCAATTCAAGCTTGTCAAGAACTGAAAGAAAATACCCGTATTTGGGAATCACATCAAGCAAAAAGAAATAATCGACCGGGAACACTGACACCGGCACCATACTGCTTTTTATGCAGAAAGAATACTCATTACACGTGGCAATGTGCCTCGAAGAGAGCAAGAAGTTATGCAGAAGCTGCAAAACCACAACCCAAAATGGGATTCAATATGTGTCGAGAATGTGAATGGACACATTTTGATTGGGATTGTCCAGTACTCAATAGAGAAAAGGAAGAAAGAGGTGAACCAATGATATGGGAAACACCAAACCCAAGAGAGGAGAATTCAGAAAAACCCAAAAGCACTGAACATTCAGAAACGGGAAGGAAAACACCCATTAGGGAAAGCACAGTCTGCCTTCATTGTGGAGGACCGCATTTGAAGCGGGGCTGTCCAAAAACACTCGAAGAAAGGACGAAAAGCAAAAGAAAAGAAGGCATGGAACTGCGAGAAAATGAAACTCAAACGAGATACCCAGCAAAGGGAAGTCAATGTAAAGTTCTCACAGCAACCTGCAAAAAGTGCAAAGAGGTCTACCTCAACAGGCAAATATGGTGGACACCGCTGTGTGAGACATGCAGTGAACAAAACCACCCAGAAGAGGAAGGAAATCCAAACAAAAACAAAACAACGTGCTGTGACAGTAACAAACTGAAACACTCAGAATTAATGAGAACGCAAGAGCAAACCCATGTTGAGGATCAAAATGTTATCAAAAAGAAAACGGTAAACTGCTCATTATGCAGAGAAAGAGGACTCAAAAGTGAATTATATTGGTTACCGTGCTGCCATGAATGTGCACGTACAACACACATTACCAGTGAAAATAAGCAAATGAAAGAAAACTCAAAAGAGAACAAGCAAAAACCATCGAGACAAGAGATGGAACGTGTGAGAAACACAACAGCAGTCCAGGAAGTGGAACAAATGCTGATTAACCAACATCTGGAGCAACAACCCACAAATTCGGGGAAGTTACCAACAATCACGCCAGAATTTGAGCGATATTTATTGAACCTGATCAGGGAAGGAATTGAAGCAGAATTGGCCAGGAACATGGCACGGTGAAAGTAAAGCCGAACAAACAAAAATACCCAATATAAGGGAAAAACTAATCGAAAGAAACACAAATAGGTGAAGCAAACAAAATAAAGGGCAATAAGGCCTGACATAAAATGGAAGTAACCAAAGAAAACAGCAGGAACCAACGAGAAATCGTGAAGTCCGCAAGCTGATCAAACAAAACAAATAGCAAATGCTGAAATCATAAGCGAGAAATCGCGAAACGCACAAAAAGCGTGAAAAACAACCCAATAAAGGGAACACATAAGGCATTTTGCAAATTAAAAAGAGAAAAAAAAAACGAGAAAGAAAATAAACAAAAATAAACCTAGTTAAGGAAAAAGAACCGTAAAGGTCATTAAGGCTAACAACGGAGTTTAGCGTTGAAGAAGAGGCTCAGAGCCCAAAAAACCAAACAAATAATTTCTTTTGTCATTAAGACGAAAGCAGAATCGTATTTGCTAGTTGGAACAAACTCACTTCGAGTCCAGCTCAACGTCTTCGGATGAAAATTGGTAAAAAACAGAAAACGCCTATGAAGAAAGGTGAGGCTGAACTTGGCCCAAAAACCAAACCAAAAATTTTCACGACGTCGAAAGATGAAAAGAAATTCCAAACCCCAAAGCTCGGGGACCGAGCTTAGTGTTGGGGGGAAGGTGTAAAGGATGGGAGATGTTGGGCAGAGCCCAACATCGAGCCAAAACATTTCCCAAAAACATTTCTTCCCCAACTTCCAATATTTCCCAAATTCATTTCCAAATAAATTCCAAAGACCCGAAGCGAGTGGGCCGACGCAATAAGCGAACAAAAGGAAAGACGCCGCATGGTGAGAACATGAGCGGGAAAGGGAAGCCAGGCAGAAAAGGCCTCCTATCCTTATCACTGCAAGAAGGCAGAGTAAAAGGGAAGAGCAAGCGGCCATTGCGAATGGACGCTTGGGCAAATCAAACAACGCACACAACAAGTGAAGGGAAAATTGACTGCCTCACCCAAGAAGGGAAAAATGATGACTAAAGTTAATCCCCAACCCGGGACGCCTATTTAAGGTGAGCTGAGGTGAGGCAAGTCAGTCTTCCGAGACCTGACCTAAAATCAGTCTTCGACTCAGTGCGAAAATGTGCGAAATTAAATGTGAGCAATTGTGCGACCAAATGTGTGCAACAACCCAAATGTGTGGCCCAGTGTGTGGCAAATTGTGCGAACAACAAAACCCAAATGGGGACAACAGTTGGCAACAACAAATGTTTGGCCAATGTCAATTTTGTGCGGCAAATGTGTGGAACAATGTGCGGCTGCAATGGTGGGCCAATGGATGGGGCAAGCAGCAAACCGGTGCGAAGCAATGTGTGCTTGTGCCAATGTGTGGGAAAAGCTGCGAGTCAAACTGTGGGATGGCCAAATGCGTGGGGCAGCAAAATTGTGAGTTTGTGGGAAACTGTGTGGTGTGGTGGGGTGCCGAAATTAATCAAAAGTCGCTGTTGACGGAAGAAATTCCATGGAGGCGCAACTGGTTTAAACACCACCCGATCGGAATTAGATCGGTGGGGCCTTACAATAAGGTACCAAACGGGATCATTGATCACCGGAAAATTCAAGCCGACCATGGCTACGGCTTATGCCGATTCCTCCAAAGGAAACGCCAGGAAGTGGGCGAGGATAAAGGCCAAAAACCCAATTGGGAAACGAAGAAGTCTATCAGTTCAAAGGACGGCCAAAAGGGAGAAGTCCCGTCTAATACTTATACACGGCCCACAGCCGAGAATAAAGAGGAGGAATTACCCGAATGGGAAGAATTATTGGCTGATCATAAGGGCACCGACCCGCATTATACCCGGATGGGAAAGATATGGCCTTGCCAAAGCGAAAGCTCGCAAAGAACCCAAGAAGGACCAAAGACTGGCTATTATAAGGGATTAAGCCACCCTGTCCCATTCCCCCACGAGAGCTCCTACTCGAATAAAACCCATTTGGGGAAAAGGATGAACCAAGACGAAGGCGAAAGCCGGAGCTTTACCGAAGGTGATTCGGAGGATAAACATGGCCGAAGCCAAGGAGCGATCCTGCAGAAAACAATTATACGGCCAAGAGCTGAAAGGAAGCCGAACGAGGGGGCATCCCCGCACAATACGATTACACGGCTCGAAGCTGAACGGAAGGAGAAGAAAGCTCACTCAATAGGAGAGAACCAACCCAACCGGACAAGTTCCGATCCATCGACCGAGAATCTAGGAAATGAAGCTCAAGCACGTGAAAACTGCGCATTCGATCCATTTACTGGCGAAAAGGTAGCACAGGACGTCCGAATGGATGAAGGGCGAATCATGATGATGAGATCAAGCCCGAGCAATCAGTCACGTCAAGAAAGTGACGAGAAGAGAAGATCAAGCCGAAAGGTGCTTATACCCATCGAAGTGGGAGAAATAGAACGTCTCATTACTCAGAAATTGAGAATAAAGCCAGGTCCGGAGGCGGCTTGCCGTCAAGGACATGAGATCGACCGGTGCTGGGGTTGTCAATTAATGGTGTCCCCTGTTCCCAAAGATGGACAAAAACACAACATTTTTACTCTATATTTAATTCCATTTATTATATAATCTTCATAGGAAAATTATTGTCCAATGCATTTTGTTATGGATTCTGGGCATGTTGATTGGGACAGGAATGCATTATATGCAAATGCGGGAGAAGAATGTCTACCAAGCATTTATTTTATTGATTTTGCTGATCGCCATCGGACTTTATTTGATTGTTGGAGCAAATCTGGCTTGGAAAAAATGTAAAAAATAAAATTAATTTTTTTTTATAAATATGTGAAGTACCAAATAAACTATATTTATAAGTTTCAATTTCCTATATTATTAATGAAATTACATATTTTTAAAAACCAAAACAGACTCTTCCCATGCATCCGACCATTCGAGGCAATCATCGATAGAAAAGGACTTCAACAAAATTACAATTGTCTGTATGAGCGGTTTGGTGCCCATACTAATCAGTCTTGTTGCCCAAACAATAGCTGTGAATAATCTGGAAAATGAAAGTTTGGCCTATCATATGCAACTATTTCAAACAACCCTTGGGTCATTCATTTATTGTGCTGATGAATTGGGTCTAATTTTGTTGTTGGCAGAATTTCGGCAAATTATCAAGAAATTTTTATGTGCCATCTTTTTCTGCAAATGGAAGAATGACAATATCAATAATAGTCAAAATAATAGAGTTATGCCAATTGGCAAGAATGAAATACCACCCATCTCCACATCTATATCCCCATTAAACCGATGAAAATAATTTTATTTTTTCAAACAAATATGAAGAAATTAAAATTTTTGAAGTAAAATCCGAAAAAATCCTCTTTATGCAAAAATGTAATTTTTTATTTTTTATTCATTCGTTTAATTGAAATAAAAATTCTATAATTTTATTGACTGTTTTGTATTCTTCATAAAAATATTCCTCAATTTTTAAACATTCGGATTCCAAATTTATTTGATAAATCTTTATAAATTATTGATGTCAACATAATCCTTCAAAATAAAGCTAATGCCTATGGAATGAGTCAAAGATCGTTACAATGAATTACAATTTTTGACAACATTAATTAATTTATTATTTATGCCATTGTTTACATTATTAATTATCAACATACAACGAGTGATAATCTAATTTTAATTCTTATTTTAGATTGGACTAGCCAAGAAAAAAATATCATCTGCTTCTTTATTAAATAGATAATTTACAAATAATAATTAAAATTCAGGGAAGATCAAGAACTGAATTTCCAGCAAAATTTATGAAAGTTCAATATTTTCTGTAATTTTTGTATTATTGATATGAATGATTTGAAAAGACAAATAGCAATTCATAAATTCAAAGGTGTCTTTAAAAAAAATGGTTAAAAAATGAAAATATTAAAAACAAATAATTTCTTAGTCTGATGACCGATTTCAATTATTTATGCTACAAAAATATCTCTTATTAATCTGCTATTTAAGAATCTTAATCATAACTAATAGAAAAAATATATATTTACAAATTTCCAATGTTATTTGCGAAATTGCGAGTTTGGTCTCTAATCTAAATACAAGCCGCTGGCGCAATCAAATTAATTAATATTAATTCTCTGCATTTTATATTTTATTAGGTATATACTTATGTACCGATGACATTCATTTAATTATTAGATGAACAACTCATCAGCAAAAATAATTCACCTGTTAATATACTAAATAGAGAACAAACCACGGGGAAGAGGAAGAAATCATCAGAGAAATCACCTGCTGATGCCAAAATAAAAGAAGAAGGTATTGGCAAAATTGTGACAAAAATAGGGTTTCATTCTATAATGACTGTATCCCTAATTAAAAGTAACGCGCATAGAAAAAGCATTTTGAAAAAGAAATATTGCCTTTTTTTATAATTTTGTAAAAATTAAAGATAGCAAAAAATTATAAAAATGTTTACATAATTTTTATTTTCGATATGAAAATAATAATATATATGACCATCCTCCGCAATATTCCAAAAAAAATATTCTATCAAATTTTTCATTTGTGGGCGTTTATTTTTTAATTAAATTGTCTGGAAATTACCTATTTATTTCTATTTTCTTAATTATTTGTTGAATTTCTCTGTTATGCACTTTTTATTTTATTGGCAATTTTGGCACCTCTCTTCCGCCATTCTTTCAAAAAATTTATTAAATTATCTTAATTCAGAAAATTCAAAAATTTATTTAAATTTGGAGAAATCCAAATAATCTAACAATAAAATTCGTTGAATTCGACGATTTTCCAAGCAATGTCTTGGACTTATGAAGATTATCTGCTTTTCGAATTTTGTTTGTATGAGACAACACATTTGATCACCATTGGAATTATTTGCTTAACTATTAAACCATTGTGGACATTGGCAAAAGGGAGACCTGTGCTGATAATTATTTTTTTCAAGGTAAATGATTAATTTGCACTAGAATTGGGGTGAATTTTGAAAAAATACCAAGGCACCGTTTATCATAAATCACAAACGAGTGAAACAATTTTTGAGAATTTAAATCAAAATTAAATTGCAGATATTCGGCTCTCCCAAAGATATTAATTTTATTAAAATTGGTTTAAATTTTGAATTGTTGGAGTTATTCTTAAAAATTTTTGAAAATATCGATAATTCATTATAAAGTCATAAAGGTCATTTTAAAAAGGTTGTAAGGGTATAATTTCATCATTTATTTACCAATTTAAATAAAAATGTCATAATTAGATATTCATTTGTTTGCTCTTTAATTTGATAAAAAATAATCATTGAAATTGGTAAGTACTTTTAGTGAGTTTTTATAAACAGAGACAAATTGGTGAATTTCTAGTTACTCAATTTAGAAGCATAATTGATCTTAATTGGTTTATAAGTCGTTGATTAAACCAAAGAAATGTAGTTCAAGTTTTTCTTATTTTGGAACTCTGCTATCCTCCACTGGTATTTATGCCATCAAGACACCTACCCCAGCTCCCACCCTTTTAAAATCCAAAGCGTTTCACCTACCAGCGTGTTCGGAAAAATTGGTCAGTGGGGAAAGCTGGTCAGTGAGGAAAAATAGTCAATGGAAGATTGGTCAGTACGGAAAACTGGTCAGTGTGGAAAACTGGTCAGTACGGTAAACTGGTCAGTGGAAAAGTGGTCAGTGGGGAATTTATTTTTAGGTAGACAAACCGTAAGTATTATACTTAAATCGATGCAATTCGGTGAGTTAAGCATGAATCAAATATTGGTTTCCAATAATGGCTCGAAAATATACAAGTTAGAGCATTTTTATTCTCATTTTTTACTGACCAAATTTCCACTCACCAGTTTGCCGTACTGAACAGTTTTCCCCACTGACAAGTTTTCGTACTGACCAGTCTTCCACTGACCATTTTTCCTTACTGACTAGCTTTCCCCATTGACCAGTTTTCCGGGAACCTCTACAAGAGTGGGTTATTATTGGAGAGTGGGGATTTATTTGAGACGGGGTTTTAAGGAGTATTTTGGTTTTTACATCTTTCTATGAAAATTAATTTAAAATTCCTGCTATAAAATTGATATTTTAGGCAATTATATCGCTGATTGACAATATAGGCACTCTGTTGCAAAGAACTTCGAATCGTCTGAAATGGGATGTGCTCGAGGCAACGCTGTTCATTTGGCGCTTAGAAAACAATAGAAAACTGATGCATGATATACTGGAATTTGGCTTTCTCCTAAATATTATGGCTCTTGCCTTGAACCGGATGCATTGCATCATGTGGCCATTCCATTACAATGGTTGGATTAATAAAAAGTAAGCAAAGGATTTTTGTTATCAATATTATTGGAAAGCCTAATTGGGGATAATTGTCATTTTTATATTATTTTTCATTGAAATTATTTAGGACAAATTTTATGGTAATGCCATTTATTTAAAATTTATACAGGAAAATTGTTGTTCAGTGCATTTTCTTATGGATTCTGGGCATGTTAATTGCTATAGGGTTGTATAAAAAACCAATTGTGCCTGTTTTTCAAGCATGTACATATATTTTGTATATCACAACCGGGATTTATCCTGATTGTTGGAGCAAAACTGGCTTGGAAGAAATGTACATTTTTTTAAATATTAAAATTGAAAAAAACGGAAGTTTTTTTGTCAAAGAAAATATCTAAATTCGAAACTTGCAAAAAAGCTCGTTCCTTAATTAGTTGGAAAATAAAACTATAACCAAAAAGTCGTTTCTTGGTTGAAAAATAAAGCCATAAACAAAATCAAATTTATTTTGGTTAATATTTAAACATCGACACAGGCTTAATATTTGATCAAATCAAAGATAAATTTCGATGATAATTTTTGTTTACTAATTACCCAAACATATCAACTCATCTGGGATATTTCCACAATGCCCAATGAGCAATAGTAGACAATTGTAAAAATAAAATCATTTTAAATTTGAAATAAATATACATATATTAAATGTTATGATCAATTTTAAAAAAAAACGAAAAAGTAAACAAAAAATGTTAGGAAAAAACAAAAAAAAATATTTCGAAAAAACATAAATTTTTTAGCAAAATAAACACAAAATTTATTTGTAAAGACAAGTTTTGAATAAATAAAAAATAAAATGTATTGAACAGCAAAACATAAAATGTTTATTAAATAAAAAAAAATGTATAGAAAAACAAAAAAAGTTTCGAAAATATAAAAGGTTTTTAGAGAAAATTTCTTTAATATTTTCATTCCTAATAATTTTTATTTTTACTATTGTGGAATTGATATCTAGCACCGCATCAAAAGAGTTATTGTCAGAAACAAATAAGCTTTCTATGTCTCTTTAGATATTTAAAAAAAAAATAAAACAAAATTGGCAATTCAAACCTGGTCATAAATTTTTAATAATGTCAATTACAATTTAATTATGATTTTTCATTTCAAAAACAGTCTCTTCCAATGAATTGTCGCAATCAGCGAGTGAAAAGGATTTTGGCAAAATTACCATTGTTTGTTTGGGGGGGTATGGTACCGATGTTGCTCCGATTTCTGGCTCAAGGCGTGGCTCTTGCAAATCGGAAGGATCAAACATTAGGCACTTCAATGCAAATTATACAAAATATCACGATGATATTTCTTTATTGTGGTGATGAATTATGTCTGATTGTTTTGTTAGCAGACTTTCGGCGAATTATCAAAACATTTTTGCGTTCAATCTTTGGCAGATGGACAAATTACAATGGAAACAACAGCAATCAAAATGTTGTAAATATTATTGTTATACCAATTTCGAAGAATGGAATGCCAACAATCTCCTCAGTAGCCCCATGAAACTATAAAATTTTTCCAAAAAAAAGCTTTTCTCCAATACCTCTCTTTTCCAAATAATTCTCTATTTACTAATTTTTCTTCGAAAAATAAAATAAATTTAAAAATACTATTAAAATAACTATTTAAAGAAAGTACCTGATTTTCCTTTTTTTAAAGGAAATATCAAAATTGTAATTCAATAGCACTATTGATATTTTATTAATAATAATTTGCCAAAATAATTAAATAATGAATTTCAAAAAATTATATGAAAAAGATGGATTTGATTTACAAAATACAAGTAATAATCGCAAGCTTCATAATTGGATCCAGTGGCTCATAATTGCAAAATTCAATCTCTCCTTTTAATTAAGTAAACCCATTGGTGACCGATCCATTATTCGTTTGGGGTCAAACATTGTACTAGAAATTCGGAGCAGTCTTTTTGTCACTTTATTATATATGTGTAGCTAATTTTATGCCTAATAATATTCCATAAACAATTCTACAACAGCTGCTTTAACACCACCGGCGCCAGACCGTTTCGTCCGCAAGTGTCATTAAATTATTAAAATATTTTGTTTAATGTTGACAGTTTAATAATTTCCCCCAACTTGAGCAAAAGTCCGATTAGATTACTTATTTATGATTAGAGCCGAAGCCCCGAGTCTGTTCAATGTAATTTGTTTTAAGCATCAATGTTCAAAATTTTTTCCATACTTTAAAATTTTTAAATAGTTTTATATTTTTGAAATAATTTAAAAAATTGTTGAAATAATTTTGAGAAAATAAATAAGCATAAATAATTTTTAAATAATCCCTCAATCCAATTAATTAATATTAATGCCGTCCATTTAAAATTCTATATTAATTATATTTATATATATGTATTGACGACATTCACTTAATTTTTAGTTGAGCAACTCATCAACAAAAATATTCACCTGCTGCTGTAATGCTTGCTATATAAATAGACAAACCAAAAGTAATCAAATCAGAGAAATCACCTGTGTTGCTGTAAAAATGGAAAGAAGGAAAATGAAAGTGATAAAATTATGCCAAAATGGATTCATTCTACAATGCTGTATCCATTAACTAAAGCAACTGATATAGAAAAAGTATTCCAAATAAACAATAATTTTTTATAATTGTATAAAATTCAAAAATAGCAACAAAAAATTTAATGAATTGTTTACATAAATTTTTATTTTCGATATCAAATAATAATATAAAATATATGTACATCCTCCGTAATATCCATAAAAAAATATAATATCATATTTTGTACTTGTGGTCGTTTATTTTTTAATTAAATTGCTTGGGAAATTGACTGATTTATTTTTATTTTCTTTATTGTTTTTTGAATTTTTCCCTTTGATGCACTTTTGCAGCTTATTGGCAATTTCGTCATTTCCCCATTAAAATATGGCAGAATCAATTTCTTTTCTTATACTTTCAGTCTTAAATTAAATTTTCATGAATAACCATTTCCCAATAATCCTAATATACTAAACGAGTTCTCGACCGAACGCAAAACAAAATAAGGGCGCTTAAATTTTCCCTTTTTTGGCGTTTTGTTTTTTTAATTTTTAAGACTTTTTATCCAAAAATAAATGATGGAGAGAAGAAATAAAGAATAAAAAGAGTATTTAAGCATAAAATATAAAGAAATAAAGGAAACAAAAATAAATATTTTTGTGGATGTGGTGGATTATATTAAAATAATTATAAAAATAACATATTTTTTCATCATTTTAATTAATTTTTTTGATTAAATTGTTAGTAAATAATAATTTTTCATCATTTTAATTAATTTTTTTGATTAAATTGTTAGTAAATAATAATTTTTATTATAAAGTAAATCATTCTATTCTTCCAAACATTCTGATTTTGATAAACATTCCAATATTATACTCGAATATACGTAGAATGTCTAGAACATTGGATAAAAGAAATAATAAATAAAAATTATAATTTTTAATTGATAATAAAAATCGAGCATTGTTTATTAAAACTATTTTTGAAATTGTAAAATAAAATGTATTTGTTCATGATTGTTTAGGATTTCAATAAGAATTACTCATCTTTAAAAGATAAACCATTTCATTTTTTTTGAAAAATATTGGATTATGATTTCATTATTTGAAAAAATGAACAAAGAAATTGCAAATCCATTGGCTGTTTTTTATTTGTGTATTCAGAGCATTTAATAAAGAACTAGAAATTTTATTCTAGGCAAATGTTGTATTCTAGCTAGCTTACATTGTTCAATTTCCAATAACAAAGAAATGCCAGCCTATATAAGCAGCTTTATTCTCCGAGTTTTTCTTTACTCCTTTCATTAAACCAAAATCGCATCTTTATCGAATCCAGCAACAATCTCAATTCTATTTTTCATTTAGATTTTCTGAATATTTTACATTCAGTAATTTAAATTCTTCATGTCTTCGAAATCAAGTTCCGAGAGAGGAAAGGAATTTCGCAAAAAACAATTGGAAGAGAATGAAGATGATTATCGCGCAAAGAGTAAGTTTTTAAATAAAATTTTTACTTATGTTAAAATAAAATCACCTCGAGTCTTTTTGTTTTTAAGAATTACTAAAATTTAAATTAATCTTCCATTTTTACAAAAGGAAAGTTTATAATATAGTCAAAATGTGCAGTGAAAGGAATAACTTTTTCTTAAAATTACAGATTCTTCCAAATGCAAAAAATATCGTGAGGAACAACAGAAACAACTCGAATTGCCCCCACCGACATTTTGGCTTGCAATGAATCATTCATAATCGTGGTGAACGCCTCAAGCAGCGCTACCCAGAATTATATGAGGAAGGCTATTTCTGCTATACTTTGGACTGTGAGAAATGCGATGCTGCCTGCCTTCTTGACGATAGAATGATGTGCAATATTGCAAAGAGAAGCATTGGAAACGGGAATGGCCTATTAAGAAAGAATGGCGATTCTGAGGCAGAGGGAGCGATTCTGAGGCAGAGGGAGATCACGGATAAAAATAATTGATGTCTTCCATTAAAATTTTGTTAACGCAATGTTGAAATGATAAATCTAATAAATCAGTTTTCAAATCTAAATTTTTTTAATTATTGGGAGATATATGTGTGAATAGGCTTGGGAATTAATGCTTTCAATTAGGTAAAACTATCCATAAACTTAAAAATTTCTTCTAAATTTTAAAATTTTATTAAATTCGACTTTTAAAATTTATGCTTTCTGTTTATTAAATTCGAAATTTTGGAGGAAAAGATGTTCTTTTTTAAAAATGTTCTTAAAAAGCCAATTTTTAGATGACAAAAATATTTCTATATGTTATTTAAATTTATATGTTATGAATTTTGTTTTGTTACATAATTATATAGGCTAAAATTTGCTGCATTACTAAATAAATTGTATCTAATTTGTCCAATTTTATCAATACCAAGGTCGGGAATAAATTAAGAATGAATAGCAAATTTGAAATTTCCTTTTAAGGAATTAGGATTTTGATTAAAATTAAATACCGAAAATAAATGAAAAATCCTGGAATAATTTGAAATGATGATATCATGATTCATGAATTAATGGAAAATGGCAAATTGTATTGGGAAATGCTAATAAGCATGAAATGTCGAAAATGATTGCCAGGAATAAATGAGAAATTTAGAGATTGAATGGAAATGCCATAATGAGTGAAAGAAAGAAACAAAAAATTTGTTTTAAAAGCCGAGAATGGGCTTGAAATAATTAAAAATGAGTAAGAAAAGTCATTAATGAATTCAAAAGAATACAATGATAGAAAGGGTATGACTTATAAATGACGAGAATGAATATGAATGGCCAATGGCCATGCATGATTGAGAATGTTTAAAAAGAATATGAAAAATCGAGAATGAATGAAAATGTTGGAAATATTAAGAAAAATGAAAAAGAGAAGGGCCAGTCGCCTTCCCCTAAATAAATAATTTTAATTTATGTGAAAAGATTTAGTTTTAGTAGAGATAAAAACCATCTGCTGACGGTGGAAATTCTTAAGATATCTGAAATTTAATAATATGATGAAATTATAAATGTAGTATCTTAATAAGTATGATTAAAAAGATAGAAACAATGAATATAGAAAGTGAAAATTTATGAGTAAATTGTAATTATTTGGAAGCGAAATATAAGTTAGGTAACAAAATTTTTGATGATCCTATTTTATTTTTCCTTACATATTATTTAATATAATGAATAAATTTCTTTTTTTTCAAAAAATTTAACAAGCGCTCGGGAGCCGCGAAGCGGCGACCGAGCGCTTGTTATTTTCCAAAGCACTTTTTTCTGCCAAATATCAAAATAATAATATAAAAATATATGTTCTTCCCCCGCAATATTCCATAAAAATATTATTTCGTATTCTGTAATTGTGGGCGTTTATTTTTTAATCAAATTGTCTGGAAATTGCCTAATTCATTTTTATTTTCTTAATTATTTGTCAAATTTTTTTTCTCAATGTTTGCAATTTTGGCACTTTCCAATTTAATGGTACAATCAATTTCTTTTTGTTCACTTTTCAGTCATAAATTAGATTTTCTTGAATCGCCATTTCCCAATATTTATTTTCCGCCCCGACGCCTATTATTTTGTGTTAATTCAATTTATTGTAATTAAATAAACAATTTTGAATGTATAAAATCATTTTAAAGCCATTTGGTGTTCAGTTCTTAAAAAAATTAGAAAAAAATTGGCCGATTTTACAAGCAATGCCTTGGTCTCTTGAAGATTGGCAATTTTTTGAATGGTGTTTATATGAAACATGCCATACGATCACCATTGGATTCGTTTGCTTTATCATTAAACCATTATGGACATTGGCAAAGGGGAGACCTGTGCTGTTTTTTGTTTTTAGCAAGGTGATAGATAGAATTGGACGGTTGGGGTCGTTTCCGTCTCGGCCATTTCCGTCTCAATGATTTTGACGAACAATAAATAGCTCATCAGAAAAATAACCAATTAAAATGATCTAAAGTGCATCTTATGTCCCTAAATATTAGCTATCCATTGGTGTATAGATCAGCCAAATCTGTAATGTTTTGGCCAAGTTATGGCCATAAATACAAAAATAAAGGCGATTTTTCAAAGTTTTTGCCCATAACTTGGTCAAAACTTTACAATTTTGGGTAATCAATATATCAATGGGTAGCCAATAATTAGGGCTATTAAATACACTTGAGATCATTTAAATTGGCTAATTGGGTTGTTAGCTGAAGATCGTCAAAATCCCTGAGACGGAAGTGGCGAGACAGAAATGTCGCTTGCCGGAATTGAATATTTTTCGGTGAAAATTTAGTGCCGATTCCATTTAAAATAATTAATCAAGAAACAATGAATGAAATATTTTTTGGTGATTTTGATATCAAATTATAATTATAGATAGACTTTTGCCCATTCAAATATATTAATTTTATAAAAATTGAATTGAAATTTTTTGAATTATGTCTAAATAATCATTGAAAATTTCGATAATTCATAAAAAATCATTTTTAAAATTTTTTAAGAGCAAAAATTCAATATTTATGAGCAAATTTAAATAAAATTTTATTATAATTCAATATTCTAATTTTTAATTTGATACCAAAATGTTCAAAATTATTTCGGTCCTTTCCTTAATCAGTTATATAAACAACTACAAGTTAGTGAATTGTACTAGAGAATCCAAAGTAGTTTTCGGTTTAAGAAAATCGAAAAAAATTGAAAAAAGAAATTGAGAATTTTACTCAAAATAATCGAAAACAGTAAAATCGACAGACATATTTTGAAAAAACGAAAAACGGGTCCTTAAATCGAGAACTTATAAAAACCGATTTTGGATTACTCTAGCTACTTACTCAATTGAGAATGACAATTGATCTTACATTTTTTTATTTCACTGATTAATTAAAAAACATAAAAAATGGGCCAAGCTTTCCTTTTGAATTCTGCTATTTTCCACTCTTATTTCTGGACAACTAACCAACACCTCTCCCCTCCACCATATATTTTTATATAATTGAGACAAATAAAAATTCATTTAAAATTACCAAAGAAATGTTTTTTAGTCAATTTTGTCGCTGATTGACACCATAGGCACCCTATTGGCCCGAACTGCGAATCGTGTTAAATGGGATGTGCTCGAAGCAACGCTGTTTATTTGGCGCTTAGAATTCAAACTGATGCATGATATACTGGCATTTGCCATCAATTTGAATATAATGGCTCTTGCCTTCAACCGGATGCATTGCATCATGTGGCCATTTCATTACAACGGATGGATTAGTAAAAAGTAAGCAAAATGTTTTTTTTTTATGATAAAATGAGATAGGAAAACAAAACTGTTCAAATCAAATGTCATTTTTCACATTTTATTATCATTTTTCAATGAAATTCTTTAATACCATTTATTTATAATTTACATAGGAAAATTATTGTTCAATGCGTTTTGATATGGATTCTGGGCATGTTGATTGCGATAGGATTGCATATTAAAGATGGTGACAACCGGAATTCCTACAAAGCTAGTACATATATTTTGTATATCACAATCGGGATTTACTTGATCGTTGGAGCAAAACTGGCTTGGAAGAAATGTATTATTTTTTTTTGTCAATAATAAAATTTCCGGAGTTGAATTTTTTTTTCAAAAAAAAAATATCGAAATTCGAATCATTATAAAAAATTTCCTTCCTTGTTGGAAATAAAATCATAATACCCAAAAGCTTTTTAATTGGTTGGAAAATAAAAACATACCCAAAACAAATTGATCATTGTCAATATTTAAATTTCGAATAAGAATAATTGATGAAATCAAACATAAATTATTTCGATGATAATATTTCATTAACATTTATCCAAATGCATCAAATCATCTGGGACAGACATTATCCCTCTATCCATAATAGGCATATGGCAAGGCAATAGAAATGGGCGTACTCACAATGATACAAATAAAAATTTAATATGAATTTTACAATAGATTATTAAATGTTTTAGAGTCAAATTATTTATAAAAAAAAATTAAAAAGAAAACAAAAAATGTGTAAAAGCGAAAAAAAATATTTCAAAAAAAACATAAAATTTTGGTAAAATGAAAACACAAAATGTTTGGGAAGTAAAAACAAAAAATGTAATAGAAAAACAAAATATTAAATGTTTTAAAAAACAAATTACAAAATGTTTGGAAATAAAAAAGTTTGGGGAATAAAAATACAAAGAAAAATATAAAATATTTCGAGTAAATGTTTCCTTTAAAATTTTCACTACTTAATAAATTAAATTTTTTATTTTAGCACAGTATCAAAAGAGTTTTAATTTTATAATCAAGCTTTTTCTTTTTATATTTTTAGATTTTTTTAAATAAAAAGCAATTAAAATTAGGACAAAAATTCCAAAACTTTATATCATTTACAATTTGATTTTTATTTTTTCATTAAAAAACAGATTCTTCCGATGAATTGACTCAATCAGCAGCGGAAAAAGATTTCAACAAAATTACTATTGTTTGTTTGAGTGGTTTACTTCTCATATTGATCTCATATACTGCCCAAGCCGTGGTATTGATGTCAGATAGAAAGGACCTTATTTTGAATCTTTCAATGCAAATTATACAAGATATCTTGGGGGTATTGCTTTATTGTGCCGATGAATTATGTCTGATTGTTTTGCTGGCAGACTTTCGGCGAATTATCAAAAAACTTTTACTTTCATTTTCCGGCAGATGGACAAATTACTATGGCAATGACAACAGCAGTCAAAATGCCATAAATATTATGATGGTACCAATTTCGAAAGGTGGAATGCCACCGATCTCTCAATAGTCCCATGATGAAGCAGTGAAACTTATCCCCCCCCCCCCCAAAAAAAAAACTTTTTCTCAAATATTTCTTTTTCCATAAAGAAAATTTCTCTCTTCACTAACTCTTTTTTCCAAAAAATTTCCTCAAATAACTCTTTTTACTAATTTTTTTTCGAGGAATAATATAAATTTTAAAAATTTTATTAAAATGTCTATTATAAAAAAATTACCTCTGATCTTCATTTTTTAAAGGAAATATCCAAATTGTAATTGAATAGTAATATTGTTGACATATTTTATTAATTATCTGCCAAAATAATTAAATAATGAATTTCAAGAAATTTTTGAAAAATATGATTTGATTTTCAAAATAAAAGTAATAATTGCTGTGCTGTCGCGTTCAGCAAAATTTTTCACTTTAGACATTTCATCCAGGACCGGTTTTCGCCTATTAAACCTTGTTAAAATGGAATAAAAATGGTGTCAATGAATTCAGAAAGTTTAATTTACCAGGAATTATAATTTTTGATGTAGAAAATGTTGGATCAAAACTGGCTAAACCTAAAAATAGGCAAAATGCCAAAGTGAAAAATTTTGCGGAACGCGCCAACCCCATAATCGCAAGCTTCATAATTGGATCCAGTGGCTCATAATTACAAATTCAGCCTCTACATTTAAATAAGTAAACCCATTGGTGACCGATCCATTGTTCGTCTGGGATCAACATTGTACTAGAAATTCAGAGCAGTCTTTTAGTCACTTTATTATATATGTGGGGTATGATATATGAATAAATGAATGCAAATTTTTCAAATAAATTTCAAAAAAATATTTGTTCGATCGTCCGTTTCATCGTAACACAAAGCAATTTTTTGCCTGAGGCGGTACCTGGCTTTGGAATTGCCATTGAGGGTTCATTTTTTCCACACTGCCGAATAAGGCATTTTCTAAAAAAATTACCAACAGTTCGCTCAATTCTCCTCCAAAATTTCCCATATTTTTGCATTGTTATAATTTTACTTTTATATTTAAAACAGTGTTGCCGCGAGTCGCCAAAAAGTTCGAGTCGAGTTTCGAGTTCGAGTCGGCCAAAATTTTTCGAGTCGAGTTTCGAGTTTCGAGTCGCCAAAAACCTCGAGTTTCGGGTTTCGAGTTTCGAGTCTCGAGTCAAATAAAAAAAAAATTTCACATAGAAAAATTTTTTTATCCAAATTTAAAGAAGAAAATGGAATTAAAATTTGCTTTCATATTCATAAATCAAAAATAAATAATAGCAGAAAAATATTGAGATTAAATAAATAGTTAATATTCGAAATTTGTTAATGGAAGATTTTCATGGATGAAAAGTAACTTCTCCAAATTTTCTGCACTTAAACGATTTCGCAAATCAGTCATAATTGCACCGGCCGTCGAAAAAAGCCGTTCTGATTCCTGCGAACCTACAGGCGCACAATTAAATTGTCTTTTGAACCACCCTCCCTCCATTGTGCTTCAATAATTATAAGATTGAAAGAAAATTTTTACTAAATAATAAACTAAATGTTTCAATAATTGTGGGCTGGCTGCCCGAATCAACACGACTTCGTTTTATTCCGAGATCAACTAAACCTGAAAAATGATACCAAAATTACAAATTTAATTATTTGAACCGGTTGAAGTTGATTCTGAGTTGGTCGGACAATTTGAAGTAGTGAAATTTGTTATTTTTGGCATTGTTGAGAATGCTTTTTCTGCCAATTGCCTCTTTTTTTCCTTAGCTTTTACATATTGAGCATAAAGTTCTTTATGATGATTTTTTAAATGTCGATTCATATTTGTTGTTGATTTAGTTTTTTCTCGTTTTTGATTCCATTCGCAATTTTTACATTTGACAAAATCGTTGGTCAATTCAATAAAATAATGCCAAATCGAATCTTCTTCCGCCATTTTTACTATTCTGATAAAAAATTCATAATAATTCAGTATTAAAGTATAAATTTAATATGATTTATGACAAATAAAATGATAAATAAATAAAAATAAAAAAGAATTGACGATTTTATTTAAAATAAATAATAAAATAAGGAAAATCCGTTCGATAAAAATTTAAAATTTTTTAATAAAAAGTGCCAAAAATTTCGAGTTTCGAATCGAGTCGATCGAAAATTCTTCGAGTCGAGTTTCGAGTTTCGAGTCGCCAAAAACCCCGAGTTTCGGGTTTCGAGTTTCGAGTTTCGAGTAACTCGAGGCAACCCTGATTTAAAAGCCTTTGGGTGAATTTGGAGAGAATTTAAATTTATCAATAAATAAAATAAATAAACATAAAATATTTGCCAATTCCAATATAATTAATTCTATATTAATGCCGTCCATTTAATATTCTATTAGTTTTATTTATTTTTCTGTATGTACATTGTACATGTACCGATGATATTCCTTTAATTTTACATGGACACTTTATCAACAAAAAAATTCACCTGTTATGCTATATCTAAAAGAAAGGCAGTGAGAAGAGGAAGGAATCATCAGAAAAAGCACCTTTCGCAAATGCCAAAATTGAAAGAAGGAAGTGGAAAAAATGTGACAAAAATGGATTCATTCATACAACAATGACTGTAATCTGTATCCCAATTTTAACTAAAACTGAAATGGGCAAATTATCTAGAAATTGTTTAATTAATTATTATTTTCTTTTTGTTTGTTGGATGGAATTTTCTTTGTATTGGCAATTTTGGTGGTTCTTCCCATTAAAAAATGGCAAAATCAAATTTTTTTAGCACTTTTCTGTCTTAAATTAAATTTTCTTGAATAAACATTTCCCGATAATTTTCACTTCTATTCACTCAGTAATTTGTCTTTTTGTGTTAATTTAATTTATTGCCAATTAAATCAACAATTTTCAATGTACAAAACCATTCTTGGTTATTCAGTCGGCAAAAAATTGGGAAAAAAATAAATGAAAAATTATATTATCCTCAACAGCTAGCAACCATGATCGTTAACTTACAAATGGAATTAGACATTTCTCTTGGTACAATTCTAATACTTCCTTGTTCCTTTTTGACAACTAAATTAAAAAATTCCCATGTGGAATTTGAAAGTAGAAATTTTGGCTTAAATTAGGAAAAATGAAGAGTCACTTACTCTCTTAATTTTTTTTTAGCAAAATCTTCTTTTCCAGTCTAAATCTTGTCCTAATTCAACAATTAAAACAAAATTCGTGAGTGGAATCTAAAATTAAACCAAATCCTAAAACATAAAATGGCCATAGCGTCCATTGTATTATAATTTTGAACTGTATCGAACCATAAGAAAACCTTTCAATTTTGCAGTTCTTATGAGGTCCATTGCTCATTGACTTTGCTACATGAGCTTGGTTGTCACTTTTATGCACTTTTTCAGTACATTTTTATTTGCTTTAAATCAGATGACCTAAAAATTCTATGTATTAAAACACATTAGTCCAGCCTGACCTTTCATATCGGCGAAGAAGCAGTTGAAAATTTATTGCATTTCCTCGTTTGACGCATTTTGTCCACAAATTTTTTGTACTAATAAGTAACTGTCGGCAACAATTAGTCCTCCTGCCCCTGCTCTTCCAATATGACCTTTCTTACAGTATCTTTTCACAATTTTCGTCAAACGCACTCTTTTTGTTTTAAATCATTGATGAGTATAAAAGTCCGCAATTTTTTCTCCCGTGGCATTCCCTTCAAAATTTTAATTTTATTTCCACTTATTGACATTTATTCAGAAAATTAAAAATATCATTTTGGCAGAAAATTTCCAAATAATAATAATAATTTTCATAAATTTCGCCGATCTTTGAAGCAATGTCTTCTTGGGTTACTCCTGATTTGCAATTATTTGAATTTTATTTGTATGAGGCAACGCATTTGATCAGCATTGGATTCGTTTGCTTCATCATTAAACCATTGTGGACATTGGCAAATGGCAGACCAGTGTTGATCATTGTTTTTAGCAAGGTGATAAAATTTTGATATTGACAGGAAAATATGTTGTCTTTAGAAAAATTAATCAAGCACTCTATAAGTTATAGAGTAGAGTGTTGACTATCTATATTCTATATCCATAAAACAATTTTATTTAAATCTGTACAAAAATAATTTGATTATACCTAAAAAGCCATGAAATGTTCAAGAATTCGTAAGGGATTCTAAATTTTTTTAAGAATACAATTCCATTATTTATGAATACATTTTAAATAAAATTATTATTATTAGATAATAAAAAGTCTATTCTTAAATTTTATAAAAAAAAATATCAAATTGGTTCAGTTATTGATGAGTTATTGTAAAAGGCAACGAGTTAATGAATTTGTAACAAAGTGAAAATGAAATGACATCCCATTGGTTTATATCTCGTGGATTTAGCCATAGAAATATGATGGGTGGGCAAGGTTGGGCTTATTTTCAAATGGCTCTCCCACTATTATTTCTGCCGTCAATACACCCTCCACATAATGCTTTATAGGACATATGCATAAAGCCAAAGGGGAACCAACAAATGTTACCTTTCAGCTAGTTGGAAAATTCTTAGAAATTCTAGAAAAAAATTTTGATTCCCCCTATAGGCTCTTTTATCATTGATTGACGATATAGGCACTCTGTTACAAAGAACTTCACTTCGTGTGCAATGGGATGTGCTCGAAACAACGATGTTCATTTGGCGTTTACGAAACAAAGAACTGCATGATATATTGCAATTTGCTGCCATGTCGCATATTACGGCACTTGCCTTCAACCGAATGCATTGCATAATGTGGCCATTTCATTATAATGGCTGGATCAATAAAAAGTAAGTACTAGATCTTAAAACATGGTTTTGCAATGCCTTTTAAACGATATAGTTGATTTGTAAGCAGTAAAAAAAAAACAAATTTATCTCATTTTTATCCACTTAATCTATAAACCTGATCCTGATATATTAGTGCCCCTTTTGGGTGAGGAAGGTATGAAAATGATAGGACAGACGACGGAGTTGACGAATGACGATCTCAAAAGCTTAATAGTTAGAAGAAAAAAAAACGAAATTGATGATCAAATCAAATGCCACTTATTATATTAATATAGCATCATTTATAAATGAATATAGCAAATTCATTAGGCATTTTATATAATTTATTTATACAGGAAAATTATTGTCCAATGCATTTTGCTCTGCATTTTGGGCATACTGATTGGAGAAGGATTGCGTTGGCAAATAAAAACGGCTGTGAGTGCCAACCAACTAGTTACATGGAATTTGTATATTGCAATCGGACTTTATCTGATAGTTGGAGCAAGATTGGTTTGGAAAAAATGTAAATTTTTTTGTGTTAATTAAATTTTGGAAAAATAAAAACAATGTTTGGAAAAACACAAACACAAAATGTTTAGAACAACAAAACACAAAATGTTTGGAATAACAAAAACACAAAATGTTTAGAACAACAAAACACAAAATGTTTGGAATAACAAAAACACAAAATGTTTGGAACAACAAAAACACAAAATGTTTGGAATAACAAAAACACAAAATGTTTTTAATAACAAAACACAAAATGTTTGGAATAACAAAACACAAAATGTTTGGAACAACAAAAACACAAAAAGTTTTTAATAACAAAACACAAAATGTTTGTAATAATAAAAACACAAAATGTTTGGAACAACAAAAACACAAAATGTTTGGAACAACAAAACACAAAATGTTTGGAATAACAAAAACACAAAAAGTTTTTAATAACAAAACACAAAATGTTTGTAATAATAAAAACACAAAATGTTTGGAACAACAAAAACACAAAATGTTTAGAACAACAAAACACAAAATGTTTGGAATAACAAAAACACAAAATGTTTAGAACAACAAAACACAAAATGTTTGGAATAACAAAAACACAAAATGTTTGGAACAACAAAAACACAAAATGTTTGGAATAACAAAAACACAAAATGTTTAGAACAACAAAACACAAAATGTTTGGAATAACAAAAACACAAAATGTTTGGAACAACAAAAACACAAAATGTTTGGAATAACAAAAACACAAAATGTTTGGAACAACAAAAACACAAAATGTTTGGAATAACAAAAACACAAAATGTTTTTAATAACAAAACACAAAATGTTTGGAATAACAAAACACAAAATGTTTGGAACAACAAAAACACAAAAAGTTTTTAATAACAAAACACAAAATGTTTGTAATAATAAAAACACAAAATGTTTGGAACAACAAAAACACAAAATGTTTGGAACAACAAAAACATAAGTTATTTTTATAAACAAAAAGATAAAATGTTTAGAATAATAAAAAATGTTTTTAACTATAAAAATACAAAAAAAAATTTGAATAAACAAAAACACTTGGAGAAAATACATATCTTTAATATTCTCATTTCCTAATAATTTTTAAACAAAATAATTTTTATTTAAAAATTTTGGAAATGATCTAGCACCCTATCAAAGGAGACTATTAACCAAGGAATAAAATTTTTTATGTTTTAGAAAAAAAAAATTTAATATCGGACAGAAATTTCATGTTTTCATAGCAATTATAATTTAATAATTCAACCAAAAAAAAACAGATTCTTCCGATGAATTGTCGCAATCAGCAGGAGAAAAGGACTTCAACAAAATTACCATTGTTTGTTTGAGTGGTTTGGTGCCACTTTTGATAACTCTTTCTGCCCAAGCCGTGGCATTAGCAAATCGGAATGACCTAAATATAACATTTCCAATGCAATTGTTACAAACAATTTTCGGAACATTATTTTATTGTGCCGATGAATTGTGCTTGATTGTGTTGTTGGCAGACTTTCGGCGAATTATCAAAAAATTTTTGCGTTCAATATTTGGCAGATGGACAAATTACAATGGAAACAACAGTCAAAATGTTGTAAATATTATAGTTATACCAATTTCGAAGAATGGAATGCAACCCATCTCCTCAGTAGCCCCATGAAACAATGAAACTTTTCAGTACAAAAAAAAAATTTTTTCTCTAATATATTGTCTTTTTCCAAAAAATTTCCTCATCTAACTTTTTTATAAATATTATTAAAATGTCTATTTTTAAAAGTATTTTACATCGTAATTCAGTAGCACTATTGTTGTATTATTTTTAAAATGGAGACGGCAAGGCGCCTCAGTCGGAATTTCAATCAAATTTTTTTGTGCACTTTTTCTGTCTTAAATTGAATTTTCTTGAATAAACATTTCCCGATAGTTTTCCCTTCTACTCACTCAGTAATTTGTCTTTTTGTATTAATGTAATTTATTGCCAATTAAATCAACAATTTTCAATTTACAAAACCATTCTTGGGTATTTAGTCGGCAAAAAATTGGAAAATTATATTATCCTCAATAGCTAGCTGCCATGATCGTTTGTTTACAAATGCAATTAGCCATTTCTCTTGGTCCAATTCTAGGACAATTTTATGTCGTTAAAAAAATTTTTGCAAGCCAATTTAGAATATGAACTTTTTTCTTTTTTTTAAATTATTTTTCTTTGTTTTTTATTAAAATAATGTGATCACAGAGGATTTAAAATTAATTGGATTAAGCCAATAAATTACCTTTCGCATCAAAAAATTGTTACTTTAATTTGAAGTTTTTTACACATTTAAGGCATTAGCATTGCATTTTATCCACTTGGCCATAAGTTATTTTGCACATATTAGCCTTTTGGATATTTGTAATTTTGGAGAGACGAGAGACATACGTCCTATTCCTCTGGGCTATGGCGGCCATAGTGCCGCTATAAATTACTATTGATTTTCGAGAAAAAAGGAATGCTTTTCAGCCATTACTTCCTTTTTACTTACCAATATGTAAACAACAGAATAGAAAATAAAATTGTCCTCAAATTTGCAAGTCACAACAAATTTCATTTATATAATTTGAATAGAGCATTAATAATTTAAATCTGTTAGCAGGTATTTTTCTAGGGAAGTCATTTAATTTGGCGAAAAAAAAAACTGAATTTGGCGAAAATTTTTCGTGTCGAAAAATATTATATTTTTGAGGCCATATAACTTGGCCAAATCAGATTTCTTTAAGATTCCTTAACCCCTAGCCCTTACCCCCTAATCCCATGCCTGCCCTGAACCTAACCCAGCCCTAAACCCCTAGTTAGGGCCAAGTTATATGGCCTCAAAAATATAATATTTTTCGACACGAAAAGTTGTTGCCAAATTCAGTATTTTTTTTCGATATTATCTCATTTTTCTAGAATTGAGTTTATAAGATTAAGAATCTTCGCCTAAAAATATAATTATCTATCTGATTACTGATTCTGAACCGAACATAGCAGATTATATATCAATAGATATTAATATTTTTTAATGAGATTCTAATGATAATGGATAGCAAAACAAAAAATTATATATTCATTCATTTTATCAACTTTAGAAAACATTAATATGTCTCTTTTTGATATCCAATCGAGCAAAGTTTCACCAATTTCAATTATAATTATTTATATTAATTTTTAAGAGAATGAAGCAATCACTGCGAGAGCTTTATTTAGTGGATTTACCGAAATTTAAAGAAAACATGAGTCCAAATTTTTTTCGCTATTTTGACTTTATTAAAATTTCACACGGAGGAAATGAAAATGATTTCCAAAATTTCAACAACAACAATAATTATTTTTATTATTATTATGGCTATTATTTTCCAGAGGAGGAAAATTATGCAGTATGTTAAATTTTGTTAAAATAAATATCATGCTTCCATTTTAGGCAAATTAATACAAAAATAATCATAGAAAGAAAATCAAGCAGCTGAGCATAAAATGGTTGGCCGATACTTGCGGACCCCACATTTTCAGACGAAACGGTTTGTTGAGATAGTGGCAAAGTTACTATGACATTGTCTTTGGCATAATATTAAGCATAAAATTAGCTACAAAATGACATCAAAAGCATTGGCTAATGTTGAATATTCACTGAGTTATGGCCAAAAAAAAGCTGGTTTAATTAAAATTGTGTTTTTGTTTGTTTTTTTTTGGCCATAACTCGGTGAATATTCAACATTGACTAAAACTTTTGATATCATTTTGTTACTAATTTTATGCCTAATAATATACTATAAACAATGTCACTCCAGCTTTACCACCATCGGCGCCAGACAGTTTCGTTTGCAAGTTTCGGGTCCTCAAGTGTCGTAATACGTAAATTTTGATTTTCCTCAAAATATTTTAAATAATTTCAAAAAACATAAAATATATAATTAATGTATCAATCCAAAAAGATAAAATAATTAAAGAAAATAAATTTGAAAGAAATTAAAAGGATTTTTTTCAAAGTATTTTTTTATGAAAGCGGAAATTAAATTACTATGATTTTTTTAAAAAATATGATAAAATCATAATATAGAATCAATCGAAATGGATAATATATAAAATAAAAATAAAGTACTCTTAAATAATTGAAAAAAATATAGATATATCGCATATTAGTCGGCAGCAATCATGCTAATATTGAAATGATTCGAGGAAATGATGGACGGCAAATTTTTTTGCATTTACCTGGTCTATTGTGCAATTTAACTGCAGATCCATCAGGCCAATACTTTTATGCACTTTATCGGATACAAAGTCTTTTTTCAATTATTTAAATTTTTGTCTTTTTTCAATTATTTTAAATTTTTCTCTTTCAAATAAAATGCTTTTTAAATTAAATTTTAAATATTAAAATTTCCAAATTCGGATTTTTAATTTAGGGGAAATAGTTTTCTTTAAAAGGAATAATTAAATTTAAAACACAAATATACATATAATTTTATCATCAATCACAGATGTTACAAAACAAACAGAAGAAGATACAATTGGCAATTTAAGTTTATACAAAATTAATGTGCGAACAATGGAAGTTACAAATTTAAAAATCCAGGGTAAAAATATTATTTCCAAAAAAAATTACTAAAAATTATATTCAAAAAGGCCAATTGTGTACAATCGCCTATGAAATGGAATTGGATACAAGCCAATTTCTACTTCATTTTATGTCGAATGGACGATGCTTTATAACAATTACATTTACTGATAACACGCATTTTTATCGCAACGCAGGCATTGAGCAATTGCATCGGCAGACATTTCGAAAAAAGTTATATTCGTTGGCTTTGGTAATTTTTATATTTTATTATAAATTTATAATTAATTTTACCAGAAAAATGGAAAATGTCACACAGAGCTAATTGAATTACCAGAGCCGCCAACTGGATTTTTGGAAGTAAGGAATTTGCATATTTAATTTTTATATTTATTCGTCAAATATTAATAATTTCTAACCCAGAATTTTGAGCAATTTGGAATTGACCATCGCGTATTGAATTGTACAAAGGAAATAAATATAAAAATAATTAGCAAAAATGAGGCTTCCATTTCCACTCCGGAGGATATTGGAATTAGATTTTATCATCTCGATTATTGTGATCAACTTTTTGTATTAGATGAAAACCGCTTGAATTGGAATGAATTTTCACTTGACATGGACCAAAATGAGATGCGCATTGTCAGTTTATTTTATTATTTGATCATTTTAATAATAATGAGGTATTATTTAATTAGGGCATAGAAAAGACATTTTCTAGAAAACATGTTTCTAAGTTTTCGGCTTTTCAAAAATGTCTAGGCAATAAGAAAATTTAATAAATTTTTCAAAATTTTTATATGTATGTCAATTTTATTCGTATCTTGTTTCTTGATATCACGAAAGAAATTCTAATTGTGATTTTAAATTCATTTAGTTTAGCAGGATTTAACTTGTAAAATTTTTAATTTATATAATTATTTATATTTAATATTATTTTCCCTAGGAACCTGTCGGCCGTTCACCATTTCGACATTTTTACAATTATGGTTGTATAATTAGCCATGATTGCAATTATTATAAATTATATATCAATTTTTCAACAAGAAGATTTTAGTAAGTCGAATTTATTTTTACTCCTTTTATACATAATTTAAATAATTAACACTCACTTTCTATAAAAAAAATTAAATTAATATTCATTTTATCGATGGAATAAATTAATACATGCATATTTATAGAAAGGACGGAAATTAAACCGCCTAATTTTATTCAAAATAATTAAAAATTAAAAATTATTTTTCAGAAACTTTATATGTAGAAACACTAGAATTTTAGAATATTTTTAACCTTTCTCTTTTTAAGCTTCAAAAAATTGTTCTACAGCCCAGTCCCTGTACATTGTAGCAGTGATGCAACAATGTTTTTTATTCGTCATTGGAAATGTTTTGAACTCTTTTATTGGAATTTGCCACCCACTTTGGTTTCTCTATCTGCCTGGAAATTGATGGACTATAAAAGTGGCGGAAAAAAATTCGAAGAAAATGAATTGAATAAATTGCTCCAAAAATATGAAACCGATCGATACTCTCTAATGCTGGGAAAAAACAGCAGAAATATTGGATATATTCGATTAAAGATGAATGGAAATCAAGCCGAAGAATTCATCAACTTTATATTAAACGAACAAAATTAACATTTATAATCTTTACTATTCTACTATTAAACAATTAAATAAAAATAATAATCTTATGTGACAGAAAAAAAAACACTATTATATTTAATTAATATTTTTATAATTTCCATTTATAATTCATCATTGTGTTGTATTGGTTCGGTTTCTTGTTCTATCACACTTGTTGTATAAATGTTGTCTCCGAAATCCATTTTCTTCAAGTCCTCATCATTGCGAAACAAAACTGCGCAGTGGTTTTTAAAGCCCCATATTCGTTCAGATTCATCAGTAATTTTCCAAGTATTTCTCACGAAGAAAAGGGTGCCATCCGAAATTTCCGCTAACCCAACAATGATCACGCCATGAGTTCCTATGTATTCGGATTCATCATCGAATGGTTTGTATATCGCATTATCCATCAAAGGGCCTTCATGCACAAAATTGCGAAAATTTCTTGTCACACGAATAACTTAAAAACAAAACAATTTTTAGCATTTGAGATAAATATCAAATTATTTTTATTAGAATACTTTTAAGTTGAGCGCGGATATTTTTTAGTGAAGAGGAAGAGAAGTCTTGTTAGCTTTAAAATTAACAAAATATTTTCAGTTAAAGTTAAAATCCGAACCCTAATTAGGTCTTTTGCATGTTATTATAAATTATAGAAATTGGTCATATTAAAATACTCGCTCAAGAATGTTTAAAACTTGTTAAATCCTCTAATTTAGTACTTTGAGTGAGAGTAAAAGGAAATAAAATTACCTGCTTGATATGGGCCTCTTTGAATTTGACATGTTAGCCATTCCAAGTCTCTCTGACAAAAATAAAAAATATATTTAAAAATATATAATTAATTTATAATTTTAAAATATTAATTTAAGCATAAAAATAATAATTTTTTTTCCTTCCCCAACAACCCAAATGTATGAGCAAAATTCAAATTTACGGAGCTCCCATTCATCCATCCTTTGGCATTCTCTTCTTATTCCTGTATAAGGAGCATATTTGTTTTTGTCCAAAATTAATCCAATATTTTGAACAGCCGGTGGACGTGGATTATATGATGCCAAAATCGATCTGATTTAAAAATTTTAGATTTTTTTTATTATTATTATATAACTCATAAATTTGTCTAGGCGTTTGTTCCACTCCCGTCCAATAGCAGTCAATTACACTTTGGATACTGGCAGCATATAATTCTTGATCATGAATGGCATATGTTGCTTCAAGCAATGCCACCGAAGAATGCACGGAACAGCTGACATCTAATTGTATTAATTTTAAATTTAATAATATAAAATTCAAATTTATTAACCTTCTTGTGTATCATAGACCCACCAATTATATTAATGTTTGCTAAACCAAACACATGATTTGTCAAAATTTTTAAGTTTCTGGGCCCTTATTTAGAAATCTCATCAGCATTATCAAAGTAAACTACAATTATGGATCAGTTCCATAATCGTAAAATTCTTTTAAATTTTAGTAGTGAAAAATTAAAATACATATTTTAAAAATACAAATTAATTTTTTGTTATTAAAGAGAAAAGACCTTTCAATCTTATTTTGAAAAAAAACACGAACAATTTCCGGAAAGAAACAAAACTTGGCGAATATTTTCTGCAAAGAAATAAAACTTGGCGAACATTTTGCAGAAAGAAATAAAACTTGGCGAACATTTTCCGGAAAGAAATAATAAAACTTGGCGAACATTTTCTGGAAAGAAATAATAAAACTTGGCGAACATTTTCCGGAAAGAAATATTAAAACTTGGCGAACATTTTCCGGAAAGAAATAAAATTGGCGAACATTTTCCGAAAAAAAATAAAACTTGGCGAACATTTTCCGGAAAAAAAAAATAAAATTGGCGAACATTTTCCGGAAAGAATAAAACTTGGCGAATATTTTCCGGAAAGAATAAAACTTGGCGAACATTTTCCGGAAAAAATAAAACATGGCGAACATTTTCCGGAAAGAATAAAACTTGGCGGACATTTTCCGGAAAAAAATAAAACTTGGCGAACATTTTCCGGAAAGAAATAAAACTTGGCGAACATTTTCCGGAAAGAAATAAACCTTAGTGAATACAAATCGAAAAATTATTTCAACTTTTAATATAATAAAAATTTGACAAAATAGGTTCTTCCAATAATTTGTTGCAATCTGAGGGGACTAAAAGAATTTCAACAAAATAATCATTGTCTGTTTGAGTGGTTTGGTGCCACAACTGATCCAATTTTCGGCCCAATCCGTTGCATTGACATATCTGGTGGACCAAAACCTTATGTTGCGCATTTATAAGCAAATTGTACAATCAGCCTTGGGGCCATTCATCTATTGTGCCGGTGAATTATGTCTGATTGTTTTGTTGGCAGACTTTCGGCGAATTATTAAGAAATTTTTGCGTTCAATCTTTTGCAGATGGAAGAATGGTAATGTCAACAATAATCAAAATGTTAAAATATTATAATTATGCCAAATTTGAATGATGGAATGCTACCGACATCCTCAATAGCTCCATGACATTAATGTCTGAAAAGATTATTTTGTATGAAACTTTCCCAATAAAAACTCGTTTGTTCCCTATAAAAATTTTTCTTCTAAAAAAACCCTCAAATACCTCTTTTTGTATAATTTTTATACAGATAAAAGTTTAATGAATGGCTAAAGAATGAATTTAACTTTCGTTTTATAGTTAAAAGTTTTATCTAAATTGTCATTCCGGTGCATTATTTTTTAATTTAATATAAATTCGTTAAAATGATGATTAATATTTATTTAGATTTGAAGAAAAACATTTTTAAAATTTCATAAAATTATTTTAAAATAGTCAAATTGGTATTTGAAAATCGAAATAATCTCATCTCAATATCAAATTGAGAGAAATTTTTTATTTTTCGATTAATTTAAAATATTTTCAAATTTATTTTCAAGGAAATGAAAATTTATTAATTAATAACAATAAAAATATTTATCATAAAAATGCCAACTTTTTAATTCAAATTAAGAATAAGATTTTAACATTTAAATTTGGATTGATTTGCCCATTGGGCATTTAAAAAAACTAAAAGATTAATTTTTTCCTTAATTATTCATTTCCTCCTCCAATAATGGCTTTCACAATTTGATGGACAAATTCCTCATAGTCCCCTTTGAGCAAAATTTGCCAACCCTCCGTTTCAGTAACCTTTTAAATAAAATACAAAAATTTATTAAATTTATTCATAAATATTCCACCTCATTTGCATGCTTTTGAATGTATTCAATTGTTTTGTCCTTGAGATGTTTAGCGGAATATTGGCTGGCCAAAACCAACAATGCGCATGCATTCTCATTATTCAAACAATGGGCCAATTCTCGTTCACATAACATCTATTTTTATAAATTAAATATTAAATTATAAAAAATATTATCATTCACCTTCAATCGAATTAGTTGATATTTTTCGGACGCAATCAACAATTCCTCAGCCATATTCTTCATTGAAAAATTTGGCCCACTGTATCTGAAAAAACATTAAAAAATTTTATTGAAAAAGATAACTTATTTTTTTTATTAAAAGGTGAACTCTAAACCAGCTACAATATTCATTATATAATTTTTATTCATTTTTATTAATATTAAGCATTATATTATAATGTAAAATTTAAAATATTTAAAGCAGTAGATTAATATAACTGTAAAGATATTTTTTTCCTTTATATATTTCCAATTTGAATGTACAAAAATGTTTTTTCGATATTTTTTAGAATGTTTTATGACCTAAATTTTATATATTTTCACATATTTTTTGGTAAAAATTATAAAATAAAAATTTGCTAAAAAATGAAACTTGCAAATTTAAATTTAGGAATTTGGATTTGTTGTATTTTTGTTTTTGGCATCTTTCCCTATAATATTAGTATAGTAAATCCACCTCAGAAATATAAATTTTTATGACAACTTTCTCTTATTAATTATATGTATTATTTCCAAAGCTCAATGAGTATAAAATAAATAATAAATCGAACATGTAACGAAGCATTTGCTCCAGCACATCCGATTTGATGTCCTCAATTTGGACGATTCCATTTTGTAATTCCACCATATTAGTTTGGAACATTGCCGCAAAAACCGGAGAACGACATGCCAAAATGCCTTTGTATGCCTGAAAATAAAAATTTTGTATTAAATTACGTTAATAGTGGACTGACATTAAATTTGACTCCATCGGATGAGACCAATATGCAGTCAGAATATTGGTCCCTATTTTCGAATAAACACAAATCTTCAGAAATTCGACATTGAATTCTAAATTTATTGAGTCAAATTTCCAATACAATAACCCAATCCATTTTTACTTACTCTATGCCATGTGGGAGACCAGCATTAATCTCGGTGCTCAGAATGATTGAATCAGTCATTTCGTCATACCATCCATTTTCCGGATTCATCAACGCCTGTTAATGAAGGGAAAAAAGTCAAATCTATGAATCTGAGTCATGTATCATTCATTAATAGAAAAGAATGTTCTATTAAAGCTTACAATCGCAATTTAGTCAACAAAATATGGAAAGGAGTGATAAGTTTAGTTTAACTAAAAATTCTTTCCTCAGGGCAGGACTCGATCTGACCCGATAATTTTTCATCGTGATAAGGGCTGGGAATCTGAAGGATTCTATTTCTGTACTAGAATTCGGAAATGTTAATTATGTAATTTTTTGATTTTTTGTAAAATGGCAATCCTCTTAGAATCTCTTATGTCTGATTTAGGATTTTTAATCCAACCAATTCCAAATTTAAAGTTATTAAAAATGATAATAGAAGATTTGAATTAAAATATCAAATAATTTTCTTCGATTTCTGCTGATAATAAATTTTCTACCCGCCTATTTCTATTTTGGAATAAAACATTCAGGGTAAAATGGCCTATTAAATTTGCAAGAAGAATTGTAAGCTCTTTTACATTAATTTGAGGACAATTTCAGAGCCCCCATAAAACCAAATACACTTACTTCACTTGACACAAATTCGGCAAAGCCCCAAATATTATCTTTTGCATGAAAGTTATGCTTGATTTCTCGAACGTTGTCTGCCTTTCCTTCCTTTTGAGCTATCATTTTCAAAATTGCAGTTGCATGGCAAGCCCAATTTCCATCTTATTTACAACAAAATTTAAAAAAATTAAAAGGAATAATTTACCGCGACTTTCGGCATTGCATTGAAGGAAATATTGGAGAAACTTTTCATTTTTCCTTACACAAATTTTCCATGGAAGGCCACGAATAAAATTTATTTGGCTAACTTTGCGAGCACCTATTTTGAATTCGCTGAACTTTCCAATTTTCATTGTAATGATTCCGGAAGACACGTAGAAACCATCTTCCTCTTTAACTAAATTTTATAAATTTTAATCCAAAATTTAAAATTGGGAATATTTACAGTAATTTATCAGAAAAAATATTGAAAATAGGTCGAAGAGGTAAATAACAATTTGTCTTAAATCAGCAAAACTTTTTCTAAACCAAATCGATAGATCTCTACCAGACATATCGTTTGCTAATGATTTTGCATTATTTTAAATTTAATTTTAGTTTCTGCATAATTTCGATATTTTTCAATACCTTTTTCGATATTTTTTAAAATTTATTTGGATAAATTTATAATTTAATACTATATTTATTTAAATTCATACCTTTAAAATTGATGCTCATTTTGGTGGCTGGAATTTTGAATGGAATTTTACTTATTAAATTTAATTTAAACTCTAAATAAAATCATATTAATATGTTAACATTTGGGTATCGGGGAGAATTTGCGCAATTTATAAAAAAAAAATATATTGAAAAACTAGCATATATAAATAAATTTTATATAAATCCAAAATGTAGAGAATAAGGAGAAAAAAAATAGCCTTGGTCATAGTAGGGCAGGATGGAGTCGATATTTGCGCAACAGAATTGGGAGAAAAAATGAAGGAAATTGTTGCTTTCCTTATTTAAAACTAGTTTTTATCTAATAAATTCGAATCAGAGAGGACGTGAAAATTCATTCGAAAGACCTTGAAAAAATTGAATGGATTGGAGAATGTTTTTATGTATAAATTACGCTGTAATTTTATGAACATTTTTACGAGGGATTTTCTTTTTCTAAATATTTCTTTTTTTTTCAATGCCATTTTATTTCGCATTATTATTTTGGAATTGAAATTTAAAAAAATTTTTATTAAAAATTGAAAACAATTTAATAAATTAATTTTAAGTAATATTGTATTAGTTAGCATTCAGGTACTTTAATTGTTTAATTGGTATATTTCTTGATAGGACAGCAAACTGGACAATCTTCTTTAGCGCAATTCTTCCAATGTGTAATAATTTGGCGTGAAGATGCACAATGCTCGAATTGGCATTGACGTCCGGCATTACAATGCACCAAATGGGCAAGCACATTTTTCATAACATTACAATAGGGGACAGTGCAATTGTAATTGGGTTTCTGATAAATATTTCAAAAATAAAATTCAAAAATTTTAAATTAGGTAATAAAAATAATTTTAGTACTTTGTAGCACTACGCCTAGAAGCCGAGATTTCCGAAATTATCAAAAACAGCACTTATTAGTGTATTTTCGGGAATATACCAATTTCCAATATTAACCGCAACATATATAATAAGAATTTTAGCCATAATATTTATATATCGTAGATAATCCATTTTTATCATCAACATGTCATTTTAAAAAGCAGAAAATGTATATCAAAACATTTTTATTAATCAAATTGATTAATGATAAACATTATAAAATAAATATTATTGAAAAATCATATAACTATAAAAAGGAAATTTATATTCAATATTCTAATCAATTTGATTAGCAATTTTCTGCTCTTAAAAATGATATTGAAGATTTGGTACTTACCGCCAATATTCTATTAGAAGCCCATGGACTTATAAATTTCAGAGACCCTCTAACTAAGGTGGGAAATTTTCAGAATTTTTGAAAAACAAAAATGCTTATTTCGACTTAATTTCGGCTTTTTCGGCTTAATTTCACCTATAAATTGGTTTTTTATGAAAAAAAATATCAATGGATAGGGGGCTTCTATTAGAGACTGGGCTTCTACTAGAGACTAGGCTTCTAAAAGAATCCAGTTTGGTCCCATTTTTCGGTCAATTAATGAGAAGTGAATGGTTTCCCCTTTGGTTCATCAGGATTAGGATTAGGTTTATTAGGGGTTACGTTACATGATATCCTGGCATTGAATGTCCCTCCATAATCTTAAATAACCCTAACCCTAATCCTGATGAACCAAAAAAGAGACCATTCAATTTTCCTTAACTGACTCGAAAAAGAGGACCCAAATTGGATAAGTACCGAAAATTTTAACACTGTGATTGAAAACCTTATTAAACTTATTAGTTTTCTCTGACTCATCAAATTGAAACCTTTTCTTGTTGTTTGCATTTGTGAGCATGCAAGAGTAGCACAAGTTGTTGTTGTACTAATTCCCGCTTTTTGTCATCTTGTTCTTGTAGATATTTCTTGACCTCAATATCAACTTTTCCAACAATTTCCGATGATGAGGAGGACGAAACATTTCCTATTGCTTTGTTACATGGCTTTTGTTTTTGTGCTTCTTCCTTTTGCCATTCCGTTTGCATCTTTTTTTTTTAAATATTTTACTATTTTGCTATTTAATAAATTCAAAAATACTTTTTCATCACTCTGATCAGTCAATTCCATTTTCTCTTCCTGCATTGTTTTTTCAGGTAAAATTGGCATTTGATTTGAAGCTGGCACATTCGACTCCTCTTGGGAAACCTTTGGAATCATTTATTAAAATAATAAATTTATCAGGGTGCCGTTTTTTATCGACAATATCGGATTTTTGTGACGAAAACTTAATTACTTATTTGTACTTGATAATAGATTAATAGATCAATAAATCTTATATCCATTTTATAGAGCTCATCAAGATAGTTTGTCGGAGTTTGATTCAAAACTAAAAGAATTATAAACCAAAAACGAGAATTTGATTTCGACGGTTTAAAACCATTAATTTTTTTCCAAATTTTGATAAATTATATACCATTTGATGCGTCTTATGAGCTCTATAAAATGCGTAGAAAATAAAGTATATGGATCTAGAATCAAGTACTAAAAAATAATACTTAAAAAACTGATTTGTCATTGCCAATAAAAGAATCCGATTTTGTCGATAAAATAAATTATTTTTGTCGGCAATAAAATTTTTCTCCCATCAAAATTTTTAAAACCTTCAAATTTTGGATTTCCTCTGCAAGTATTTCTTCGTCAATATTGTCAAATGCATAATCATACAAATCAACGGCATCCACATTTATGCCATTTGAAATGATGCCGTTTTGATTATCCATTGAAATTTGGAAAATTAATTGGGAATTTAAATTAAAAATCTGCAAAAATCGTTTTTTATTCTTTTAATTAAAATTTTACAAATTATTTACAAAAAAAAATTTTAATTAAAAAATTCTCGGTCAATTTTCCTCCCATCCATTGTCTAAATTTTGCAATTAATACTCATTAATAAATATAAATTCCAAAAAGATTAATTTAAAAAATAGTCAATAAAAAGCCAAGCCAACTTTAAGGTAGGGGAAGAATATGAATAATTATAATTAGTCCTCCAAATTGAGGTCATTGGTCAACGCCAGAATGCTCCAGAGTCCAAATGCAAAATTGTCTTAGACAATATTTACCAGAAGGAACATTTTTCCTTTAATCCAAATTCACAATCATTTGTGCCTACTAAAATAAATTGCTTTATAGCCTAAAAGTATGGAATTTACTTGTAAATGAGTTTATTACTTGAATGAAATTTTTTCATTTACAAATTAAAATGAAATATGGAAAAATTGAAACATTATTATTGTCAAAAGAAAATTTATAACAAACGATTTATTCCTGAAAAGTCTCAGTGGGTGGTCCCTCTATTCTTGTTAATTTTTTATTGTTTATAAATATTAAAATTATTAGCAAAAGAATGGATTCTTTTAAGAAATTATAAAGTTGGCGAAAATTTTTTGATTAAATTTTATCAATTCAAAATTTGGATTTTATTTGCTTTTATGATAAATGATAATAGATTCAAAATTATATATGTTGATTTTGATTTAGAATATTTTATAAATTGTTAAAATGAATGCATAATATGTAATATCTTTTCTTCTAATGAATATGTAATTTATTTCTTCATTTTCTTAATCGCAATAATGGCTTTCACAATTTCATTGACAAATTCCACGTTGTCTCCTTTGAGTAACATTTTCCAACCCTTTGTTTCAGTAACCTTTACAAAATAACCAAATTTATTTAAATTTTTCTATTGCAGACAATCTCGGAAATTGGGCATTTCCGGAATTGCCAAGGCTTTTAACTGGGCAATTTTTTGAAGTCACAGCTTACCTAATGTATAGACTCCTTACAGATATAATTAATAGGCTCATTCGATACAGCATAGTTAATTTGATATATGAAATTCAATTTCTAGCCGGTATGAGCTAGTTTTGAAAAGCTAAACCATTGTTTAAACCCAAACCAATTTTGCTTTACTAACTTTTGCCTAGTCCTTAATACCAGTGAAATTGTTTCATAATTAAATCCATTAGGCAGAATCGATTGAGACTATTTTCAAATTTATTCAAAATCAGAAGCCGAGATTTGAAAAATTGCCCAGCTAAAGGCGGGGGCAATGCTGGAAATGCTCAACCTTATTCATCTTCCAAAATAAGATTTTTATATCAAAATGGTTAGATACATAGAAGCTCCAAAATTATGTCGATTTAGGGAGATGAATAAATTTCATATTTCCGGTAATGCTTAATTTCCAAAATTTATTTTACCTCATTTGCATGCTTTTGAATGTATTCAATTGTCTTGGTTTTGAGATGCTTAGCGGAATATTGGCTGGCTAAAACCAAAATTTCGCAGGCATTCTCTTTTTTCAAAACATGAACTAATTCGTGTTCGCAAATCATCTGTGAATTATTTTTATAAATTATTAAAATATTTTTATTTTCATACCTTCAATCGAATGAGTTGATATTTTTCGGCTGCAATCAACAAGTCCTCTGTCATATTCTTCATTTTCGGTTTTTTTCCACAGTATCTAAAAATGTAAACATTCTAATAAAACATTTAGATAAAAGAATTCTATTTCTATTGATTTACAATATTATTTAATAAATATTATTAGGAAGGAAAATTCAATAAAAATGATATTTATTTAAAAATTATATGATAAAATTCCCAAATTAATATTTTTTTGAATATTTTGTTATTTTTTTAATTAGATATTTATAAATAAAACTAGAGTTTATAAGTCCGAGTAATGCTCTTGGATAAATTTGAATAGCTTTTTAACCCGAAGAGATGAATTTTTCCAGAATTTTTTATACATTTTATAGCAACCGTAAGTCCTAAATGATAGATAAAATTTTATGTAATTGCAAATATTTTGAAATTGAATTTTTGCCCTAAAGAAACAGCATTTCAACAACTTATTAAATCCACCTTAGAACTTTTGAAGCTAGACAACCATTATTTAAACTCGCTCATCGCCTCTATTAATTAAGGTAGAAAAATTCAAAGGAAATTCATCTGTTGACTAAAATTTATTCAAATTTACCCACAAGCAAAACTCGAACTTATTAGTCAACTATGCCCAAATTCAATGAGAAATAAAATAAATCCAACATGTAGCGAAGTATTTGCTCAAGAACCGCTGATTTAATATCCGCAATTTGGACAATTCCATCTACCATATTTTCCTGGAACATTGCAGCAAAAACCGGAGAACGACATGCCAAAATACCTTTGTATGCCTGAAAATATATCTAGAAAATTAAATAACAAAAACAATAAAAGACTTTAAATTCTACGCCATCCGAAGAGACCAAAATGCAATCACAATATTGGTCACTATTTTCGAATAAATACATATCTTCCGACATTCGACATTGCATTCTAAATTTATTCATTTAACAGTTCAATTGCAGTTTATTTGATTAGTCACATTTATAAGTGAACAATTGAAAAAATTTAGGTGACCTTTCTAAGTTTTGCAAAATTTACCAAAAAATATTGATGAAAGATTAGAAAGTTTATGTTAAAAATTTACCAAAATAAATAATTTATTATAAGAAAATGCCCATCTCCAGCCTTGAAGCCCTAAATCCCATGTTCCGAATTCTGAAGATCAGGCTTAACCTAATCTTACCTTAATCCAAATTCTAATTTGACATTTTTCTTCAATAAGCAAGAAATTTCACTAACACTAAAAGATTTAAGGCTTGGAACAGGAGGTTGGGCTAATAAGCTTGGCCAGGTTTAGGGTTCGAAGCCCAAATGATTTTCAGTAGTCTCTTAAACGGCGAATGGTCGCCTAAATTTTTCACTGTTTCGTAGCCATTTTTTACTTACTCAATAACTGGGATATTGGCATTAATCTCGGTGTTAAGAAGGATTGAGTCGGTCGACTCGTCATACAAGCCAATTTTAGGGTCCATCAATGCCTCTCTATTCAAAAAGGGAAATAAATATTTGAAAGGCAAAATAATAAATTTTTGATTATGTTTTCTATATTATATCAAATTTATTTTAAAATTATTTGGACAGCCACCATCATTTAATTGGAAAAATGGAATGGAAAAAAATTTTTGGGAAAAAGAGGCTGCCTTGGCCATGAAGACAGGGTCATAGTTGGATGAGAGGGTTAAAATCGATTGATTTTATTGCATTGTTGGCATTTGATTTAATTGTGAGATCGATGTAAATTGGAAAATTATCCGTGAAAAACTATTAAAAAAAAACTAAAATATTGAGAGAATTTTAAATTTATCAATAATTAGCTTCTAAAAGAGACTGCTTAATGGCTATTCTATACAGTAAACGAATTGCATATGGAGATTTTCACACCGAGCCCAGTATCTCGCTCCTTCGGTGCTCAATTTCCTCAATTATCGGCTAGCAGATTCATTGTTGGTCTTCGTCCTTTCTGGGCTCATCAGGGGTTTAATTAGTCCATTTACTGCCTTCATTCCTTCGTGATTTGGGGGATTGATTTAATTAAAAATAAATGGTTCATTTTCACAAATATATTAAAATAAATTTTTCTGTCTCAAAAAGACATTTACTTTAATAAAAAAGGCTCATTCACATCAACTTTGGTGGTGATGGCGATTGCAACAAGGTCAAATTGTTTAATTTTTGGGAAATTGGCCCAGCCAATTTGTCACCCAAATTCAATATTAAAAGACATATTTAACATAAAACTAAAAATTTGTATTTTATATTTTTTATAATAAGCAAAGAATTTTTAAATATTTTAAATATAAAAATTAATTTGAGAATGCAAACCATAAATTATTTGAATTAAAATTTTATCAAATATAGAGAATTTTATTTCAAATTAAAAAAAAGAACACATGAAATACAAAATAAAAAATAATAATAATAAATTTAAAAACTAAAATTAAATTTTAATGGATCCATCATAGGCGGATCAAGAAAATTGCTTTTTGTAAATGAAAATGAATCGATGAAGGAATGTTGAATAGAGGAAGAAGATAATAAAAAATGTGAATTTTCGATCAAGAGAAGAATACCGGCGATGGATTTTCGGATGAATTAATTCATCAGTGAGAGATCGAATGGACAGTGGAAATTTCCACTGCTGCTAATGAATTAAATGGAATTTTTATTAAGTGGTTTTATGTTTCTCAATGAAAACGAACAATAAATTCCCCCACTTTCCAATGAAAATAGAAAAAAAATATGAATTATAAACTGGGAATCGATCCCGACAACCTCTCCACTCTCAATTTTTCTATCAAAGCGGCTGCCATACCAAATACCAATTGCGCTAAATAACAATGTTGGTCCTCCCACCGCCAACTTCCTTATGGCTTATGGGTCTATAAGGAAATTAAAAGGAAAAATCAAAAATTTGCTTAAAACTCTCGCGCATTTGAGAATTGAATTAATTTTATATATTCGAAAATCACAGAGCACACTATCCATGCAAAAATTAGTAGGCTCAAAAAATCCATCACAATTGATTTACACAAAACATTAAAAGTACAGAACCGAGATTTAACCAACTTTATCAATAATTAAATATTAAACATAAATAAAATAAAAATATATCCTCCAAATTCAAAAGTGCCTAGAATAAGCTTTCAATTAATTATTTTCTATTCAATTTAATTGTCTCCTCCTCCGTTGGTCCAACATTTCTTATGAAAAAGGAAATGATCCTCAATGAATGTTTGGATGAAATAATAGCCGTGGTCATAGCCGTGATGGAGTCGATATCTGAAACAGGAGAATTGGAATGAATGGGCAACAAAAAATGTTTAAATAATTTTGTTAATTTACTCATAAAATCATTGAATAAAAATAGGCATTTTTGAGGCCAGTGATTATGACCAAAATAAAATTAAAAAAATAAAAAGTTAAGGGTGGTAATTATTAAGTTTTATCCACATTTTATTAGGTAATATTGGATATATGTTGCAGCTAATTCTGGTAATTAACTATTTCCAGGGAATTAGTTTTAGCTAGGTGCCGAGCTAATTTTGGGAATCCTGGCTTATGGACATCGTACAAACTCGAGAATAGACTCATTCAACTCAATATGGTCAATTTTGTTTATGAGATTTCAATTTCAGACTGCTGAGCTTATTTAGAAAACTTCGCTAAATTCATAAACGCCTTCGGCGCCCCAAATCTAGCCCCAAACTCTAAGCCTCAAACCCGTATGAAATTGAAATTTCATATAATAAATCGACCAAACCGAATCGAACAAGCCTATTCTCTAATTTGTAAAATATCTAGAAGCCGAAATTTCCAGAATTAACCAAACAAATCACTTGGGTAATTCTGGAATTAACCACTTTCCGATATTAATTGTTGTAAATTTGCCCAAATTTTTTGGCCTCAAAAATGCAACTCTCTCAGTTTCGGATAAATTCATTGATTTTATTGGTAATTTTTTATTTATAAAACATCCAAAAATACTCACTTCCAATTGATGTTTGGATTGGAGACGGAGAGCAAATTGTCGGGCAACAAATCATTGGCCAAAAATTGATCAGCCGAACCCTGGAAAAATTTCGTGCATTTTAAATGGAAATACGTGTTCAACCTGATCAACGAGGATTTCTCTCTTCGGCCCAGTATATTTTTTGGTCACTTCAGTCGAATCATATTCCGCCCATTTTTCACGATTCTCCTCAAAAGGTCCGAAATAGCCGGTGAAATATTTATGGCCAAACAGCGGTGAATTTATTGGATTCGAGATTGGAGCGAAAGCGGAAATTGATTTGAAAAGGCCTGGATTTTTTAGACCAATTTGGAGGGCACCTTTGAAAATATTGAGGTTTAAATTGAGTGGAATTTCGAAAAATAAAGCCAATAAATTACAGCCGATACCGTAAGGCTTTAATTTATGGTATAATCAATTTGTTAGGATCGATTACATCTAAAATATTCCGTTCTAATCGAATTGACCAGTTTAACTTAAGTTTTGGCCAAATGAAAATTTTGGTTTTAAAACCGGTTTAACATTATTAAAATGAATCGAATCTATCCAAAATTTGCATTTTTTGGGATGCCTAGCGGTGCTTACATATTATCTAGAACCAGATTTTTCGGGCAGCTGGGAAAGTCGGTAACCTTCATTGGCAATGGTATGGTATAAAATTAGGGTCATTTAGGAATATGTTATCCTCGCAGGTATCCGTAACCCTAATCCTAATCACCCATAAAGGGACCCGCCGGACCCTTCATCACAAAAATATCTGGTGTTGGATAATACGTAATTACCCAGTAGGGTTGCTCACGGTCAGTTTGAGAGAATCGATGAATTTTAAAACCGAATAGAAGAAAACGAAGCTGACATTTTTCGAAAAATCGAAAACCGGATTTTCAAACCGGTACCGTCTAAAAACCGATCGCGAGCTACTCTACTGCCTAGCTGCTTTATTAAATTTAGCCATTTTTCATAAACTAGTATGTCTTCCACTTTATTTTTTTTGTCATATAATTATAAATCGGCTGATAAATTAAATATCGGTTGACACATAATATAAATTAAAACCTAATCCTCCCATTGAATGTCCAAATATTCCACATTGGCTTTGGTCGACTGGGAATTGAGCGAAAATGAATGGCACAAATTCCTCCACAATATATGAGTACATTTGATAATGTTTAGCAAATTTTGGTTCCGTTGCATTCAAATAACTTGAAATTTAAATTAAATTGTTAAAATTAATTTGTTACAGTTAATATTGGAATTTGGCTAATTTTGGAAATAGCTAGGTGCATGTGGGCTAGCTAATTTTGGTATTCTCGGCTTTTATTCTTGGCAACCGTAATTTGAAAACGGCAATCGGCATGGCCGATTTAGTTTATGGAATTTTAATTTCAAAAAGTTATGAGATTTTTTATAAGCTAAAGTTTTAAACTCATACCGGTTTTGGTTTTATAACTTTTGCCTAAACCGTAACAACCTGTGAATTTGAAATTTCATATATAAATGTGCCCACGCCCAATGCTGTATCGAATGGAACCTATTCTTAAGTCTGAAAGTCGAGATTACGAAAATTAGCTAGCCTAACATCTAGCTTAGGTACTTATCCAGTTTGGGTCCGCTTTTTGGGTCAAATAGGGAAAAGTGAAGGATTCTGCATATGGATCATCAGGACTTAGGGTTAGGGTTTTTAGAGTTGCATTACATTAGATTATATTTTATATCCCAACCCTTAATGTCCACTATTGACTCTAGCCCTAATCCTGATGATTCAAATTCAAAGGGAAGATCTTCACATTTTCCCTTCTCAACAAAAAAGCGGACCCAAACTGGATAAGTATCCTAGCTTATTTCTGGAATTTGTCAATTTCCAATATTATTTGTAACCGATGGAATTGCGCCCTTACAATCCGGCGGATGCGCCAAAAGTTGGATCATCCCCAAAGCCAGTTGGCACATCCTTTCCCCGTGGACTGGTGTCCGAATTGACCACAACAATTTGATGGGTCGATGCAAAACGTTGCATCCCACTTTTGATAATGAAATTTTCTTCTGTGCATGTTATCCCTTAAATCAATGTTTTATCATTTATGTATAATTGATTTGGCCCAAACTTGGCGCCATTTATTTTAACTCATCAATGACTAAATCAATTTTGGCAATTTTATTAGCAAATTGTAAAAATAATTTTTGGCTATCAAATGAGACTAATTTTGTTTATATCAGTTCAGAATTGATGGAGTTGTTTGAACCCAACCAAAAATCATTACAAACAAATGAACTTTAATATTTATCAACGAAATTTTCGTTCGATTTTTAAGGTAAATCCATCAATTCTTAACCCATTTAAATGAAATTGATATCAATAGATAGCCAAATAGTCAGCTCTCTATTTAGATGATAAAATGATCAAAATTTGTTCATATTCTGATGAGTTATTATTTATTATAAACGGCCAAGTTGGGTAGCTCTTAAATATATTTGATTTAAATAAAAATTATTAAATCTTTCCAAAAATATTGCATTTGCATGTTAAACATGAATTTAACATTAATGCAATCATATCTGGCAATTTTGGTACGAATTATATAGTAAATTTGCCATTTGATTCAACAAATTTGCAATAAATTGGATAAAATATAAAGGCTATTTACTAGTTAATTATGGTAAAGCTCAATTTTGGGTTAAAATTATAAAAAACCTGAAAGCCAAAAAAGAACTGGAAATTTTTTATTGGGCTGTTGTTCCGAATTATCAGGCAAATAAATGCCAAATTTCATTGGACATTGAAGTTTTTGACTAAAAATCATTTGTAAATTATTTTTATACATTTTTTTGCGACCTCTCATGCTCAAAAACTTTTTGGTATCCACGGAATGAACGACTTGAAGAAATTTGTTTCAACAATGACGAAGATGAACTCATTTCTAAATTAATATAAACAATCAATGTGGCTGCTTTAGTTCAGCGAAAAATGAAAATTAAAACATTTCGATCAAATAATGTTTTGGTAATTTAACTAACATTTATTAAATCAGGTTTTGAAACTGTTTTTAAGGGTTTTTCAACGTGCTACACCATTGGATTTTGATTGGATGGTATTTAATTTGGCAAATAAATTATTGAAAATGGCAAATAGAGTATTTAATTTGGCAAATAGGATTTTTTGTCTCAAAAGTATTGAAAATGGCAAATAAATTATGGAAAATGGCAAATAGAGTATTTAATTTGGCAAATAGTAATAAAATTATCATTGCGTAGGAGGTGCGCGGGATTTAGCCGGATATAGGGGGATTAAGGTGGATATACTTGGATTAGGCCGGATTAAGCATAGAAATGGAATAGAAATGGCCCGGAAGGTCACTGGAAGGTCGGAGAAGTGCTTGAGAGTGCGGGGGATATAGGGGGATTAAGGTGGATATAAGGGGATTACCAAAATGATGGGATTAAGGCGGGAAATGGGTAGGAAGTGATGGGGAAGCCTGCCGAAAGCATGTGGGCTGTCCAGGGGTGCGCGGGATATACCCGGATAAAGGGGGATTAAGGTGGATTTAGGGGATTAAGCCGGATTAAGGCCTGGAATCGATGGGAAATGGCCCGGACGGCCAGTGAAAGGTCTGGGAAGGCCCTGAGAATGCGTGGATATATCCGGATAAAGGGGATTAAGGTGGATTTGGGGGGATTAAGCCGGATTAAGGCCTGGAATCGATGGGAGCGAGCTCGGTTTGGGCTGTTTTGCTTCCGGCTTCGCGAGATTCCTATGCTCCGAACCCCTAACCCTAATCCTAGCCCATAACTAAGCTTAATCCGGCTTAATCCTCATATATCCACATTAATCCCCCTATATCCCGCGTGCTACGAACTCCTAAACCCCTAGCCACTAGATCCCATGCCGCCCATAACCATAACCCTAATCTCTAGCCCCTAACTAAGCTTAATCCGGATTAATCCCCCTTAATCCACGTATATCCTCCTATATCCGGGGCTTATCCCGCGCTGTCTCCGGGCCTCTCTTACACTTCCCCGACATTCCCGTGGCATTTCCCATCCATTTCGTGGCTTAATCCCCCTTAATCCACCTTAATCCCTCTATATCCGGATATATCCTGCGCAATCTCAGGCACTACTGCGACCTTCCACTGGTCCTACGGGCCATTTCCCATCAATTTCAGGGATTAATCGGGCTTAATCCCTCCATATCCACCTTAATCCCACTATATACACCTTAATCCCCCTATATCCGGCTATATCCCGCGCACCTCCTGCTCAATAATAATTTTATTACTATTTGCCAAATTAAATACTCTATTTGCCATTTTCCATAATTTATTTGCCATTTTCAATACTTTTGAGACAAAAAATCCTATTTGCCAAATTAAATACTCTATTTGCCATTTTCAATAATTTATTTGCCAATTTAAATATTTCCCGATTTTGATTTACCTCTCTCGAAAATTAAGAAAAACCGATTTGGATAAATTGTCGTAATTTTCTACGCTGAACTGATGAGCCAGATGGGGTTCCCCAATTCCCATTCCCAAGGAGAAAATTGTTGATAGAATTTCCCAAAATTTCAAAAATACCATTGATAAAAATTGTTAAATAGTGACAAAAAAAAGTCTGAAATAATGATAAAAAAAAAGTGAAAAAAAAGTGAAAAAAATTCAATATTTTTAGCTCAAATGAAATTCGAAATGTTTTTATCCAATTTTTATTCACAATTAATGCTTATCAGCATAAAATACTGAAATGACTATTTTTCTCAACCCTGCATACTTATCAGCGCCGATTGTTGGGTGGAAGCGGGTCGAGGTTGGGCAAGGCCAGCGTTCACTGAAGCAATTTGTTTATCCATGAGAATGGACTAAAATTTAAATTTATGTATTCTTCATATTCTTCCACGATTTACCTGTTGCTTGATTATTTCAAAAGATAATTTCGATTGTGCCCAAACACGCAAATCTTGGTCAATATCGGCAGCTATAAATTCGCTTAATTCTCTAATTCTTCTTTCAATTATCTCCAAATTTTGATTTTTCATTGCCTAAATATAATAAAATAATTAGCAGATATTTTTAGGAATCTCGATTTCTATTAAGTTAACTTAGAGACCTATCCTTCGGGGTTCTTTTAGAATTCCTGCGTCCGATCAAACAATTATGAGTCCAAGCAATAATTATGAATCCTCATGAAAAATTATGCGTCCATAATATTTTTTTGATTCCCATCAAAAATCCAGATTATATTTTAAAACTATACCGTAACCTACCCCAAAAACAAATAATGGCCTTCCCTAAATTTAATCATACCTTGCCTTAAACTAGAGTTGAATAGACTAGACATTAGATGCAGGATGGGGTTAAGGATAGGGCCGGTTTGTTTAACGGTAGAGTATGGTTTAAATTTTTGGTCACATAAAAATATTACCGGACGCGTAAAATATTATGGGACGTATGGAACACATAATTGTTGATCGGAAGCAGGAATAAAATATTATGGAACGTATAATTTTAATGGAACTCATAATTGGATCGGACATAGGAACTGTAACTGATAGATCTATTATTCGGTTGGGCACAGTCGATTTAGTCTATGAAATTTTAATTTTAAACTGGGATGAGTTTGTCTTTTGAAAAGTTGAATTGAACCGTTGTCTAAACTTTATACTCTCTGATAATATCAAGAACCAAAAAAAAATTAGGCAGGAAGTAGGATAAATACATATAATCGGCTCAAACTTTTATCAATCAACAAATATGGCCCCATTCTATTTATATGATAAAAAAATCAAATCGCATATAATACTACCCTTTTGCTTTTCCAATTTTCTTTCTCATCTTATCTTAATCTTATCATTCAATTTCACTTCCCATCTTCAAGAAAGTCCAAAAAAATTTAAAATTTTGCAGACAGACCTTGAAAGTTGAAAGGCAATAGTGCTGTTTTTCCTTGATTTTGCCAAAAAAATGTTTAATTTTATTTTTCACGGAAAAAATATATTTTTAGAGAATAATTATAATGACTAATTCTGCCATTCACAAAAATATAACACACGTAATCTTCGATTTTGACGGAATTTTGGTTGATACCGAACGACTTTATACCGAGGCCAATGAACGGACATTGGAAAAATTTGGGGGAAAATTCACCATTGAACTGTGAGTTTTTTAGATTCGCCCCAATTTGTCACCGTCCGACTTGTCGCCGTTTGTAAAAACTCATCAAGGACTAAGCAATTTTAAAGGTTTTAGTATCAAATTAGAACAAACTCTTCTTTAACCAAAATTAATAATTTATTTAAAATTGGTTCAAAATTGATGGAAGCGATACTCAAAAATTGTTAATAATTTTGTAACCTCTAGTAAAAGCCGTTAAATGGTTTAATGGGAATAACTCCTAAACCAACTTATGAATTAATTTAAATAAAATTAATATCATTTGATCGGTGAGGGACATTTCGTTCTCGGCCACTTCGGTCTCAGAAAATTTCACGAGCCATAGCTCACCAACCATTTAACCATTTTAAATGATCTAATGTGCATTTAATAGCTCTATCTATTGGCTATTCATTGATATATTGATCATCCAAAAGCCAAAACTATAAAGCTTTGGCCAAGATATGGCCATAAATATAAAAACAAAAGTATTTTTCTAAATTTTTGGCCATATCTTGGTGAAAACTTTATAGTTTTGGATGATCAATGAACCAATGGATAGATAATAATTAGGGCAATTAAATATTAAATGTTTTTTTGATCATTTAATTTGCTTAAACTGCTGGTGAAATATGGCTCGTCAAAATCATTGAGACCAAAGTGGCGAGACAGAAATGAATCCAACCGTCGTCATTTGATAGTCAATAGCCTTCTCTTTAATTTGATACTATAGCCATTAAAATTGGTTCCTTATTGAGTTATTATTACAAAAAGGGGACAAATTAGGTCGACAAGAAATTGGGCTATTCCCGAATATTTTCTGTTTTTTCTATTGATAAAATAACTTAAAGCAAAGCATTGATGATGGGCAAGAAAAAGGAAGAAGCTGTCAAGGTGTTGATTGAGGCTGCCGGCCTAAATGGCAAAGTCAGTTGCGAAGAATACATGGCGGAATATGACAAAAACATTGAAGAATGTATGCGACGAACAGAGGTTTCAAATTTGGATAATTACAAAAATTGAAATATTTAAAATGGTGAATTAAAATATTGAAAATGGCGAAAAAATAGTGTAATGAAGGAAAAATTATAAAGGTTTATAACGGTTCATTGGTTTTCCTAGACCCTCAATTGCCACATACGCAATGGATACATCTCATCAAAACGCATATTTGATAATGATTTGGATTAGGTTTAATAAATTCTAAATGTCTCGGCCAAAAATCATAATGTAATGATTCCCGGGTTTGGTTAGCCTTAGTGGCCCAATCATTTCCCCTTCCAACCTTTGCCCACTCATTTTCGCATTCATCCTTCTCTTCCTCATTTCCCCTCTACTCATCTTCCCCTTACTTTGGGCTTCCCCTTTCATTTCTCAATCCCGACCATTCCCACATCCCCTTTTATGTTGAATCACTCCGGCTTATTTAATCCAACTTTATCCCCTTTATTCTCGCCATTCTACCACCATTCTTGGATCTGATTCCCAGCATCGCTTTTTCCATCCACTGCCATTTTCATGCGGAATTAATGAATAAATAAACATCCATTCTTGACCATCTTTTGGGGCGAATTGGGTTTGGGGAAGGGCCGGGGCATTTTCATCAACAATTGAGTGGACGCACTCATTCCCCTTGACCATTTCAATCGGCATCTCCCATTCCCAAATTCCCCAAAACTCATTCCGCATAAGGACGTTCTACTTGGCCAGTAGAATCGTTTACTATAATATTCGGTACTCATTACTATTTAATTTGGGTCCCCTTTTTCCTCAAAAGGGAAAAGGTGAAGGGTTCTTCCTATTGGTGTTGGGATAAGATTAGGGGGTACGGTGAGGTTTTTGTCCCACCGTATCCCTGATAACTCTAACCCTAATCCTGTGCTGAAGACCCAAAGAAGGAGAGAGACCCTTCACCTTTTACCTTCTCAACAAAAAGACGATCCAATCCGAACTAGATAAGTATCTATCTAATTGTAAGATTTAATTTAAGAGTTTGCTTCAATTTTAGTCAAACTATGATTAATTATATACCATTCGACGAGTCTTGATGTGATCTATCGATTTGGTATAGGGTTCTTCTTCCTAGGGCAAACCATTGAACTGCTATAAAGCTATTCGCTATGTTCAATATTTTAGGCCAAATTAAAATATCCATTAGATAAAAATATGAATGAAAATTAGTCTCTGATTTTGCAGGCTTTACCCGGCGCTGATAAACTTCTGCGACATTTTCACAAAAACCACATTCCATTGGCCATTTGTACAGGCTCTGATCAAATTGAATTCAAACATAAAACAACAAAATTCGCCGATTGGCTTGAAATGATCCCGAAAGAGCTTAGGCTGCTCTGTGGAAGTGATCCAGGTCACCCAATCATATTTATGGGAAAAAATTTTTTTCTCATTTTTATTTTTACCCTAAAAGTAGTTTTTGATGTCTAATAAATCAACAAGTTTTAAACTCTATAAACTTTATACCAATTTGTTGGTACTTATCGAGTTTACATCTGCTTTTTTGTTGAGATTTGAAAAGTGCAGGGTCCCCTTTTATGTAGTTCATCTGGATTTGGGTTAGGGTCATTCAGGGATAAGGATGAGATTAAATCATCTCATCTTATTTTAAACCCTATAAAACCCATAAAGAGACCCTTCAATTTTTCCCCAATTTTCTCTTTTTTGAGGAAAAAATGAATGTAAACGCGATAAATAAAAATTTGTTTTTTGTAGATTTTATCTAAACGCATTGTTTTCGAATGGTATATTAAATATAGTCAGAAAAATCCGGCTTTTTGGGAATTTTTTATGAGCCCGGAACCCGGCACATTTTAAAATACAACCGAGCCCAGTAGCCGGCCTGCTGGTAATTTTTTTTTAATTTTCCGAAAACCGGCCAAAACCGGCTCTTTTTTTTTTTTGCCGGGCCCGGATAATTTTTCTGAAAAACCCGGAAGAATCGTGTCCTGAAATTTTGAAAAATCAGATTCTAATAAAATATCAGATTTTAGCTCTAAATTAATGAGTTTAAAACAAAAATTTGAAATATTGTTTAGACTTTTAATTAGCTCAGTTTCAATTTAAACTAAAAACTTAATATGTCAAAAGATGCGTCCCGGTGAGATTTACAAATTAATAGAAGGCTTATAGGGTCTAAAACCGTTTTCTGATTTATTAGAAATCAAAAACTATTACTTTTTGATGGGGTAAAAAAATAAAAATGTAGCTTAAAAATTGCCTTCCATTTATATGAGAAAAAACAATTATACATTTTAAGAAGTGACAGAGGGGAAACCATCGCCACTGCCTTATCAAATTGTGCTTCGTCGTTTCAAAACGGTCTATCCGAATGAGCCAATGCCAATGCCAGAAAATGTGCTAGTTTTTGAAGACTCAATCAATGGAGTCCGGAGTGCAGTAGCTGCCGGATGCACGGTTTGAACTTTCCTAGATATTTTTTAGTTTCAGATAATATTTAATTAGGAAAATAAACGGTATACTTCTTAATTAACCGACCGCAGTTTTAAAAATTTTTTTCGTTATTCTTATTTGATTGTAAAACGATGAAAAAAAATATGTCTTTGGGTGATTTTAGGGTTGACCAATTTTGGAGGTACCTTAAGGTAATTTAAGGGGCTTAAATTACCTTAAGTTATCATTGCCACCATTTAAGGTCAGATAAGAAGTATCAAAAAATATTGAAATTTACAATAAAGTTGGGCGAGAAGATAAAAATAATTCAATGGTTTGACCTAGACCTTTAGATCATATTCACAATCGATAGATCTAATCAAAAATTCTCGATTTATATATAATTTGACATGGTTTGGTCAAAAATTAAGGGTATAAAAATTTTTAAGAATTCTAAATTTTTTTGGTTTGAAATTTATTTAAAATTGGTTAAACCTAGGCCAAATCATTATCAAGCGATACGTCTCGAAGAGATCAATTGATTGGGTATAGAGTTTGGGGGTTTAGGAAAAAAAATACTGAACCATTTTTATCTTTATGCCATTTGCAATGTTTTTAAATATTTACTTTAAAACTTTTAATTCATCATCTTTTAAAGGTAATTATGGTGCCTCAACACGATCAATTGCCACAAAATTGGTGTGAACAGCTGCCGAAAAGCCCAAATTTGGTAGCAATTATGGATTCACTTAACCATGTTCAATTGGAGCAGTTCGGTCTTCCACCATTCGCCGATGACGATGATGACGATTTGAAATTGATTAATTGAAATGAAACATGAAAATTACAGAAAATGAGCGATGATTAAATTAGATTTTAAATTATTAATTTATTCAATCAATATTTGTGATCAATAAGTTATTTTTATTGTTCATTATTGACATTTTCATGATTTTACAATAAAAATGCAATTATAAATGTATTATATTTATTCAATTCCATTTTTTCTTGAATCTAGTAATTAATTTAATTTTCGGATTCACTGTTATCGGTAAACTTCAAATATTTATATGTTACGCCGAATATGGGGAATTGACGATCCGTGGAATTTGGTTGCGGTGTTTGCATTTGACCACCCGAATCGCTTGCCTGAGCTGGCCCACCGCCTCCTCCATTTGTCATTCCCATTTGTTAGAATTGGGCGGCAAGTAAATCTGAAAAAATAAATGTTTTAAATAATTTATTTGAATTTTTCTGAAACTCATAGAATTTTATTTTTACGAATTATCAAATAAGTTTTTAAATTAGGGTAAAACAATTTATGCATTTGAAAAAGCCATCAGAATAATAATTTTTTTTAAAAACTAATATTTTGTGTAAAAATTATCATTTTTCGATTTTTTTTCTCAACTCATAAAATTTTATTTATTTCGAATCATAAATTTCTAAACTTTACATACAATTAAAATAAAATAGATGGAATTGTTTTAAAGATTGAAATTCGAATTATTTAAAAAGCTTTATAAATAATTAAATAACATGTAAAATAAATCTTACTAGGATTTTATTATTTATGAAGAACAAAAAATTAGAACAATTTTTTTTTATTTAATAAATAAAAATTGAAAATATCTATTGAACATTGTTTTTATAAATTTGAATTTCATAAAATTTTTAAAAAAATTCATTTTTAAATTATTAATTTAATAAGTTAATCTTGGTAAAAGTCTAAACAAATTTTAGCAAGTTGAAAATATTAAATCTCATAAAATTTATTTCAATAATTTTAAATAATTTTTGGATTCATTACTTGAAAAATAATTTAGAAAATTGTCCGAGGAACAAATTAAATAAAATCATTAAAAAATAAATTAAAGAGAATCATTAAAAAATAAATTGTTTTCCCACCTGCTGGGATTTGTGCATATCCACCGGTCGTTGCTGAACCATAGTGGTGTGCGAGAGGAAATAAAATTAAAAAAAATTTTTATAACTCATAAAATTTTATTATCATTAATTTTAGATAAAGTAAAAAATTTTCATTAATATTTAAAAAGGGGGAGGATTCCGATCAATTAATGTTTATAAAATTAATATAAAATATTCTTTAAAAAAATCCGAAAAATATGTTCTCACTTTTGGATATCAGTCAAAATGATGTTTTTTTTGTCATATACAACAGAATTATAAACCCACATTCATCACTCCCTCTTCGATGTTGTTTTTGTGCACCACTACCGCCCCCTGTGACTGCTGAATGCGGATGTGGACTGGCATTGTTGAAGAATTGTTTATTTCTTGGATGTTTCCGGGGAAAGAATGTTCTGCTTTGTTGATGATGATGATGATGTAAAGACGATGAATGTTGTGCCGGAACATTTGTGGTTGTGGCGATTGTTTGGATTGATGGTTGTGAGGCAGGGCTGTGCAGGTGCCGGCACGGCACGGCACGTCACCTGCCGTGCCGTGCCGGCCAAAGGTCGGCACAGTCTGATCGGTGCCGTGCCGTGCCGGCCGAAGGCCGGCACGTGCCGGCACGGTGCCGGCACAGACCCGGCCGAAGGCCGGAAAAGGCATATAAATAATTTATTGGAGAATTAATAATTGAAGAAAATAATTTAATTCATTGCAAAAATACTTTTAAATTAAATTTTCTTTTGTAAATTTTGGATTTTATTTGAAAATTGGACAAAATTTTTGAAAATAACATAAAATTTTTTCACTTTTTGATAAAAAAAAATTTTTTGAAATATGTGCCGGCACCGTGCCGGCACGTGCCGTGCCGTGCCGGCCTATGGTCGGCACGGTAAAAATGGTGCCGTGCCGTGCTGGCCGAAGGCCGGCACGTGCCGTGCCGTGCCGGGTCTCAGCCGGCACCTGCACAGCCCTGTTGTGAGGCCACTAACGGGCGAGGACCGAGGATGCCGAAGTTGATGTGGCTTAATGGGAAAAATTTGGGATAATTTTGAAAAATTCATTTTTTAAATTAATACTATTTTATTTAATGAATTAATCTTAGTAAAAAAACTCTAAAAGATTTTAGAAAGTTGAAAAAATAAATTTGTCTAAAAAATTGTGAATAAATCTATTTTATATTTTATTTGAATATTATATTTCTTTTAGTTATTAAATAATTTTAGTTTTTGAGAACTAGCCCCTGCGGGGCTCTTTTGCCTTGAGATATGTGGATCTATGCTTGGGGCACTTCGTTTTTGGAATCCCTGCGGGATTTCACTGAGTCTAGCCATCTTTGACTATTTGGGTGACTCGGAGGGAATTAATCTATTTTCGCAGGGGTTATCTCCATCTTCGCCCCTTCGGGGCTCAGAGGGGTTATCTCCATCTTCGCCCCTTCGGGGCTCAGGGGGGTTTGATCCATCTTCGCCCCTTCGGGGCTCAGGGGGGTTATCTCCATCTTCGCCCCTTCGGGGCTCAGGGGGGTTATCTCCATCTTCGCCCCTTCGGGGCTCAGAGGGGTTATCTCCATCTTCGCCCCTTCGGGGCTCAGGGGGGTTTGATCCATCTTCGCCCCTTCGGGGCTCAGAGAGGTTATCTCCTCTTCGCCACTTCGGGGCTCAGGGGGGTTTGATCCATCTTCGCCCCTTCGGGGCTCAGAGGGGTTATCTCCATCTTCGCCCCTTCGGGGCTCAGGGGGGTTTGATCCTCTTCGCCCCTTCGGGGCTCAGAGAGGTTATCTCCTCTTCGCCACTTCGGGGCTCAGGGGGGTTTGATCCATCTTCGCCCCTTCGGGGCTCAGAGAGGTTATCTCCTCTTCGCCCTTTCGGGGCTCATGGGGGTTTGATCCATCTTCGCTCCTTCGGGGCTCAGAGGGGTTATCTCCATCTTCGCCCCTTCGGGGCTCAGGGGGGTTTGATCCATCTTCGCCCCTTCGGGGCTCAGAGGGGTTATCTTCACTTTCGCCCCTTCGGGGCTCAGGGGGGTTTGATCCATCTTCGCCCCTTCGGGGCTCAGGGGGGTTATCTCCACTTTCGCCCCTTCGGGGCTCAGAGGGGTTATCTACATCTTCGCCCCTTCGGGGCTCAGGGGGGTTTGATCCATCTTCGCCCCTTCGGGGCTCAGAGGGGTTATCTCCATCTTCGCCCCTTCGGGGCTCAGGGGGGTTTGATCCATCTTCGCCCCTTCGGGGCTCAGAGGGGTTATCTTCACTTTCGCCCCTTCGGGGCTCAGGGGGGTTTGATCCATCTTCGCCCCTTCGGGGCTCAGGGGGGTTATCTCCACTTTCGCCCCTTCGGGGCTCAGAGGGGTTATCTACATCTTCGCCCCTTCGGGGCTCAGGGGGGTTTGATCCATCTTCGCCCCTTCGGGGCTCAGAGGGGTTATCTCCATCTTCGCCCCTTCGGGGCTCAGGGGGGTTTGATCCATCTTCGCCCCTTCGGGGCTCAGAGGGGTTATCTTCACTTTCGCCCCTTCGGGGCTCAGGGGGGTTTGATCCATCTTCGCCCCTTCGGGGCTCAGAGAGGTTATCTCCTCTTCGCCCCTTCGGGGCTCATGGGGGTTTGATCCATCTTCGCTCCTTCGGGGCTCAGAGGGGTTATCTTCACTTTCGCCCCTTCGGGGCTCAGGGGGGTTTGATCCATCTTCGCCCCTTCGGGGCTCAGAGAGGTTATCTCCTCTTCGCCCCTTCGGGGCTCAGGGGGGTTATCTTCACTTTCGCCCCTTCGGGGCTCAGGGGGGTTTGTTTCCATCTTCGCCCCTTCGGGGCTCAATGGGGTGGCCTTCGGCCCATTTCCCACTTTAATCCCATCATTTTGACCCTTAATCCCTCTTAATCCCCCTTTATCCGGCTTAATCCCGCGCACCTTTAGGTTTCGTGCAAAACGGATATGATATTCGTGATCCCCTACCTAGATTACCCCATAAACGACTATTTTTGTGAAAATTTTGAAAAATCCGCTCCGCGGCGGTTTGCACCGCGGTAACTCGCGCACCGCTTCGCGGATGTCGAAATAAACTTGATATTCGTAATCCCCGACCGAGATTACCCCATATACGACTATTTTTGTAAAAATTTTGAAAAATCCGCTCCGCGGTTTACACCGCGGTAACTCGCGCACCGCTTCGCGGATCTCGAAAAAAGTTTCATATTCGGCTTCGCCGACCTCGACTACCCATTTCCAAGTGTTTATCTCGAAAAAAATTTTTTGAAAAGAGAAGGGTCCCCCCTATGGGTGTCAAAAAAACCGTTTTCCGCGCGGAGCTCCGCGCGGAATGAAAATTTTGGAAAAGTCAGATTTTTGGCGTAATCTACACCAGGTCAAGATATGGTTTGCACCAAACCGCTTGTCGATACGACCATTTTGAATCGAGATATTTGAATCTAAAGCCGCGTTTACCCACCTTATTTTCTAGTAATAATAATATATATAAAAATATTTATTCTTCTTTTTATATTAATAGAAATTATTGTAGGCAGTAAAATTTTTAATTTTAGTTAATCAAAAATCAATAGTTGATTCCTCAAAAAATTATTTTGCAATTTATTTTATGAAACCATAAAATTTTATTTTCTTTTTACACTTAATAAGAGATTAATTTTTGAAAGAAATTAAATTTCCAACGCAGTGGGAGTCCGCAAAATTTAATAAAAAAAGACAAAGAATTATAATAATTTTTTTTTTGTAAAAAAATTGAATCCGTCGTGGTAGCTACCATTTGTTGGTTTTGAAAGACAGTTTTTGGTGCTGTCGCGGTTGATTCTAATAGAGAGTTAAAAAAGTTTAAACAATAAAAATTTGGACAAGTTTTTTTACAAAAAATTTCCAATTTTTTATTATTAAATATTATTTACAGTGAGGGAAGATCGATTATTAAATTAATTACATTTTTCTTTTTCTATTTTTAAAAATTTCTAATTTTATTTTTTGCCAATAAATTCAAAAAATTATTAATAAAAATTAAAATTGAATGTGCATTACCTGTGGTGATTGCCAGTGATATCCCGGTTCCAAAATTTGGATCGGTTCCGCGGTTCCGGTTCCAGAGCGGTTCCAATTTTTCACGATTCCGAGGTTCCGGTTCCAACAAGACTTATTCGATTCCGGAACCGGTTCCAGTAAAAAAATTTTTTAGCGTTAAAAGTGCATAAAATTTAATTTATTTAGTTCAATAAAATAAATATACTAAAAATGCTTACTTTTTCGAATGAAATTAAGTTAACTCTACAAATTTATACCTTAGAAGACTATATTAGGAAGGACACTTCTGCCTATCGAATACTAAATAATAGAAGATATATCCTAAAAATCATTGCAAAAATTTAGTCATCATTCGTATTTGGGAATGAATAGTTAATTAAAAATAAATTAAAATTTATGATCAATATATCAAATTAACTCAGCATCATGTAACTACGATTTTTATTAAATAATGCATTAATAATTTTGGACATTTTTGTTTTTTTGTGATCTAATTTCTCTTTTCTATGGAAAATTTGAACAATTTTTGAATTTTGGACTTTAAAATACTTGGCATATTCAATTATTCATTGAAATTGATTGATTTTTTGAAAATATTTTCAAGAAAAATCAATTATTTTGATATCAAAATGAACGGTTCCAGAACCGGTTCCGAACCGGTTCCGGGATTTAAACGGTTCCGCGGTGGTTCCGGAGCGGTTCCGTTTTTTGACGGTTCCGCGGTTCCGGTTCCAGAACCGGAACCAGAACCTCCCCTTTTTGTTGTTCATCAATAATGCTGCCACTTTTCTCATCAAGAGTTGATGCAAATTTTTCTTCTGTAGATTGAGGATCCATAGTAATTTTTGGCGCAATTTGTTTGTGTTCATCAGCTATAATTATAATTTATTAATTTTCTTAAATTGTTGATATGCTGTTAATTTGACCATATTTTAAATTATTTAAAATTATTGCAAATATTAAATCAAAATATGTCTAATTTTTTTATGAGTAAATTATAAAACAATAAAATTATGAAAATTTAAAAATTTATTTTTATCTAATACATTTTAATTTTTGGCTTTGATCAATGTGAATATTAAAATGAATTTTTCTAAAATTTTCCAAAAAAATTGAAATTTTATTTGTAAATCATAAAATTTTATCAGCAGAAATTTTTGTTAAATGAATAATTTTTATTAATACTTCAGAAAAAAATAAAAATGTAAGGCTGCCAATAGCCATTTAGTTTAAAAAAATTCATTTTATTATAAATAAAATTTAATAAAACCTTTTTGTGTCAGAAAGTAGATTTTGTCATTTAAAATAGAATTGTTTAAAAAATTTACAAAAAATATAAAATTTTATTTATAACTCATAAAATTTTGTTAATAGGAATTTTTGATAAATCAATAATTATAATTTTCATTAATATTTAGGAAAAATGCACTAAAAACTCCAGAGCAATTAAAGTTTAAAAATTAATATTTTATAAATAAAATTTAAATAAAAAATTTATAGAAATCATAAAATATGTTTTCGCTTTATGATGTCAGAAAGAAGATGTTTTTGGTCATATCCAAACATTGAATTAAAATTATAAATCCACATTCATCACTCCGTGTTCGATATTGTTGTTATGCACCACTGCTACTGCCTTCTGCTACTGAATGCGGTTGTGGACTGCCAATGTTGAAGAATTGTTTATTGGTTGGATGTTTTCCGGAGAAAGAATGTTCGACTTGGCTGATGATGATGATATGAGGAAGATGAAGACTGTTTTGTGAAACATTTGTGGATTGAATTTGATTTTGTGGCTGTTGCGATGTTGGGCTTGATGGATGTTGAGGTCGCCAACAGGCGAGGAAGCCGTTGATGATGTGGTTGGCTTTAATATTTTTGATATTTTAATTTTTAAATTTTTTTCAAATATTTTGATGTTTGTCAATTTTTCCTCATCGATTTGATTACTTAGAAAATAGTAATTAAATATTCCTATTAAAGTCAAAGTATTTTATGAGATTAAAAAATGAGTTTCTCTAATTATTGACTAAAGTAATTTTTAACTTCCATTTTGTTAAAAATATTATTTTGCATTTTCTTCATTTTATGCACTAATTAATAATTTTTTTTATAATTGTAAAACAAATCATTAAATTACTATAATTTTCCAAAAAAGATTGCTAATGTTTTAATAATTATATCGAATTTAAATTGATTTTTAATAACATTTTTTAAAACCCATAAATTTATCAACTTGAAATTTTATACAATGTCTAATTTTTAAATAAAATTGAAAAATGAGAATGGATGAAGACAATGACAAAATAAAAAATAAAAAATTAAAAAAAATTAATTTCGTAAAATGTATGGCGCAAAAATTAAAAAAAATTTATCTGGCTGGTAATTTCTTCTATATTTTTTAATTTAACTTTCTTAATTATCTTTTCAGAAATTAATAAAAAAAACATAATATTTTTTTTAAACCCATAAAATAAATTAATTTGAAATTTTATTAAAAAGTGCGATTTTTGAATATGAATGAAAAGTATATTTTATTTTGGTCTTTTTCAAAAAAAAATTTAAAAAAATTTAAAAATTATGTAATTCTTTTGAAATGTTTAAATACATTTTTTATAACCCATAAATTTTACCTAATTGAAACTAAATAAAAATTATAATTTGTATTGGGAAAAATATAAATTTAATTGTTTACAATACAAAAAATTTAATTTAAAAAATTAATAAAAATGATTATTCTATTATGATGTCCACCTCCAGCACCTGTCAAATGATGATGATGGGAATGGGAATCGCCACTGTAGAAAGAACGAAGTGATGGCGTTGAACGTTGTTGTTTGGATTTTCGGCTGCTGCTGTCCGCCAATTTGACGATTAAAGGGGGCGGCTGATGTTGAGGAGAATTGTTGAGATCGGTCTCATCGCTAATGATTAAGGCACATGATTCAACGGTGGTCATTCGGCAAAAGCCAACACCCCGGCTTGATCCATCCGGGTTTCTGTGGATGAGAATAATTAATTGAGACTTTTAATCGCCAAAAATTAGCTAATTATTTAAACAAAATATGATAAACTATAATGATTGAAATATTAGATTATAAGAAAGTCACTCAAAACCCTATTTCATTAAAAATGTGAAATAAAGTCCAAAAATAGATTAGTAATAAAAATTAATGGAAAATTTTTTAACACTTTTTATTACAAAGTTTTATAGCATTAATAACATACTCTGGAAATTTTAAATATTTTCCGGTATAATTACCCAAAAAATAAATAATTGAATTCACATTAACAAACCCAACTTATAAATTGCGTGAACTGATCACCAATCCACGTGGATTCAATAAATCGGATAATTTTTCCTCATCAAAATCGGGCGGCAAATTTGCAATGTACAAATTGATCGGGGTCCTGCTGCTCTTGTTATTTTTCATAAATTTAATTTTTTAAATGTGGATTGTAACGAAGATCTTTTTTATTTATTGAAAAATTAAGATTTATTTATTAAAAAATTTTAGGAATTCCTTATGAGTTTCAAGAAATATCGATAAAAATAGAATTTTCATTTTTGAATTTTTAGACATAATAATATTTAATAATTAAAAAATCAAATTATATGGAATTTTGTAACGATTTTTTATTTTGATTGATTCAATAATGATGAAATTGAAATAAATAAACTCATATTCTTTTATTAATGTTAATATTTTAAAATTTTTCTGAAGTCATAATGCTTTTTTATTGTGAAATTAAAATTGCCTGCGAAATACCTGGGCTGTGGTGATTGTTCTCCTTCTTCTCCTCCTTGTTAATGTTGCTCATTGGATGTTACATGTTACTCTTTGTTGCCTTCATCATCAGCGATGTTGCCACCAGCAGTTTTCTGTTTTCTCATCAACAGTTGATGCAAATTTTTCTCCAGTAGATTGTGGATCCATAAACGCTTTTGGCGCAATTTGAGAATTTTTAATTTATTAATATTTAAAAATTTGTGAATTTGTAATTTGACGACAATATTTTAAATGTTAAAAATTATTTAAAAAAATATTTCTACTTTATGGGTTTTAAAATTTTTCATTTTTTTAAACAAATTCATGAAAAATGTTAAACCTAAAAATTACGAAAATTAAAAAATGAATATTTTTTTATTTATTTTTATTTAATAAATTTTACTTTTAATTTTTTTGCTTTGACCAATGTGGATTTTAAATAGAACTGTTTCAAAAATTTACAAAAAATAAAATTTTTATTTGTAACTCATAAAATTTTATTAACGGGAATTTTTGATAAATGAATAATATTCATTGATATTTCAGAAAAAATTCCAATTGGACAACGACCAATTAGTTCAAAAAATTCATTTATATAATGTTAAAAAACTTAGATAAAAATACTGTATTTATAGAAATAAGAAAATATGTGTTCGCTTTTTGGTGTTAGAAGGAAAATGTTTTTGGTCATATTCCAAACATAGAATTAAAATATGAACCCACATTCATCACTGCGTCTTCGATGTTGTTGTTGGGCACCACTGCTGCTACTTCCGCCCCCAGACGCTGCTGAATGCGGATGTGGACTGGCACTATTGAAGAATTGTTTATTGCTTGGATTTGGATGTTTCCGTGGGAAGAATGTTCGGCTTGGTTGATGGTGATGATGCGAGGAAGATGATGAATGTTGTGCCGGAATATTTTGCTTTTGGCGCAATTTATTTATGATCACCTGCTAGAAATTTTAATTTATTAATTTTTTTAAGATGTTGGTTTGTTTAATTCTGCACCATTTTAAATTGTTAAAAAATTATTGGGAATATTAAATCGAAGAACAAAATATTTTAAAAAAAAAATAAAATTTAAAATAATAGTTTTTCACACCTCTGTAAAAGAATAATTTTGTTAAATAATGCTACCATAAAATTACCAAACTTTTCAAAAAAAATTCAATTTTGTCAAAACATCGACGGAGCAATGAATTTTTTATCCAATAAAAATGTGTTTTTTTACAATTTTGATGTACAAAAAAAGATTGTGGCTTTATCCGTGAAAATGAAATGAATTCCTTAAAATTTGCTCAAATCAGTGGTCAAAAAATCCAAAAAAAATGTGAAAATTGGGAAAATGGGTTGAAGGAAAAGCAGAAGGCACATACAAAAATGGAGGTCTTTTTTTGTGGAGGGAATTTTATGGACGGTTTTTGAGGGAATTTGACACAAATTTTGGATTGGGGGCGAATTCTCCAAGAAATGTGAAAAACAAAATGAATTGTGGAAATCAAAATGGATTTTTGTGGGGAAATTGGGGGCAAAGAGGCACAATCGGTGTGGACTGTGGACTGTGGATGGGAGACACAAAATTAAATGAATTCCAAGGATTTTGACACATTAATTTTGGACATTCATCAATTTTTCTTCCAATTTATGTTCTCAGAAATTTTTGGTCACTCTCTCATTTTCATCATTCTCTCTCGCATTTCCACAGTTTTGCCTCTTCAATCAATAGTGCGCGGAATGGGCGGCCGTCAATTGTTGGTGTTGATGGTGGGAAGATGAAGTGGAAGAGGAAGAAGGAGGAGGAGGTGGGACATTGGGCGCTACTGTTTGTTGTTGACCACCAGAATCCGCCATTGCCGTAGCCGTTAATGATTGAGCCGATGGATGTGCATTGTACGGTTGCTGCATCATTTGTTGCTGTTGGGCACCGGCCACTGTTGCCCAAAGTGGTTGTTGTTGATTGGGTTGAAGGATTTGTTGGTTTTGTTGTTGGCCGTGGTGGACAATTTGTTGCTGAGTGGCCATTTGCTGCTGTGATTGCGGTTGATGAATATCTATGAAGAAGAGAGGAAATAAGTTAAATTAATATTAAAATTTATTTATTTTTTGATTAAATATTAATATTTATTTTTGATCAATAAATGTAATCCTAAATTTAAAAAAAATAAAAATTGAGATATAAAACTAATTATAAAAAGTTGTAAATTGCCTTTTTTCGTAAAAAATGAAATTCATAAAAATTTACCTTATTTTATTTTTTATAAATTTATCAAGAAATGAAATATATAAATTCATAAGTTTCTGACAAAATAAAAATTGTTAATTAAAAAATTTTCTTAATTAAAATAAATTGTTACCTTTTATTTAATAAATAAAATGAAAAATTAAACCCTCAAAATTTTTAGTATAATCTTACTTTTAAATTCGAAATTTAAGAAAATAAATAAAAAAGCTTGAGACAGAGGCAATGGAAAAAAAATAAACTTTTAATTTTTTAAAAAAGATTAACTGTTAAGTAAGCAAATTTATTTTTTTTTAATCTTAATTTCAAAATCTAAGTTAAAAAAAAAGAAAATAAAAAATATAAATTTAATTGCTATATTTAATAGTATGAAAAAAATAAAAGTTTCCTTTATTTGATAAAAAAAAATGAAACCCATAAAATTTTAGGATTGTTTTACTTTAAAATTTGTTGAAATTTATAGAAATAAATAAAAAGCAATAGAAAAGGCGGACCGAAAAAATTTTAAAAAATTATTATCTAAAAAGATTAATTCCAAAAAAAAACCATAAATCTGTTTTATAGATCCAATTTATATCTTTTGCCTTCATTTTGTCTTATAACTTTAAAAAAAATGTAAAAATAAATAATCAAGCAATTCCTGGACAAAATTATTAATTTAAAATTTTTCTTAATTAAAATAAATTATTTGAATACAACCTAAAAAATTAAAAAAAAGGGAAAAAAAGAGAGAATTTGACTAAATTTAATAGAAACATAAAAAAATAAAAGTCTCTTCATTTGATAAAAAATATGGAAAATTAAACCCATAAAATTTTTAGGATAATATTATTTTAATATTCATCGAAATTTAAGGAAATAAATATAATAAAAGTAGAAAGAAGAAACCAAAAAAAATTTTTAAATTGCCCAAAAAAGATTGAACCCAAAACCCATAAATCTGATTTAGTAAGCCCAATTTATATTTTTTTAAATCTTGACTGCATGAAACTTTCTCCTAGTTGAGTATTAACAAAATAAAAATCAAAAATGACGACCAACCAATTGACGATTGTCCACCGGCATTTCCTTGAAGGGTGGCATATTGTTGCTGAGGCACAAATTGTTGTGGTTGTTGCTGAACAACATTTTGTGAATGTGGTTGAATGTGGAAATGTTGAGCAGAATTTGTGCCTGTTGCTGGAGTGGTCGATTGTTGTTGCATTTGATGAGGAGGAATTGGTTGGCCAACACCGGAGGCTGAAACCATGTTGAATTGTTGCTGGGCGGCAGCCAAAGTGAAATATTCCTGTTGAAATTTTTTTAAATATTATTTTTGATTAATTTTTGCCTTAAATTATTTTTTGGAAATATTTTAATTTTTTCATCAAACTCATAAATTATTTTTTGGAGATTTTAACATATAAATTTCGGAAAATAAAAGGTAGGCAAAAATGTTCCCTCAAGACGATCACAAAAATTTTAAAAAATAAATTCTAATGAAAAAAATATAAATTTAAATTTTCATCAATAAATAATTGAACTAAAATTAAAATATCCCACCGGATAAAGAAATGGGAAAGGCTGATAAGCAGCAGCAGCAGCCGCCGCCGCATTTTGTGGCACATAATATGAGGCAGCCGGCATTCCAGCTGCGCCCGCATAATAATTTTGAGCAGCCGCAAAAAGTTGCATTGGTTGTTGGCCTTGTTGGGCCAAAATATTTGCCAACATTTGTTGATCAATTGCAGCAGAAGTTTGCCCAGTGGAATTTGGTTGCGGTGTTTGCATTTGGCCACCCGAATCGCTGCCTGGCCCACCGCCTCCTCCATTTGTCATTCCCATTTGTTGGAATTGAGTGGCAAGCAAATCTGAAAAAAAATAAATGTTTTAAATATTTTTGAATTTTTTTGAAAAGAATTTTATTTTTACCAATTATCAAATATTCTTATTCTAAATTTAGGTTGAAACAAATAATGCTTTTGAAAACTGTCGTCAAATAATAATTTTTTAAAAACTAATAATTGGCAAAAAATTATCATTTTTCGTTTTTTTCCAACTTATAAAAATTTTATTTATTTCAAATCATAAATTTCTAAATTTTACATGCAATTAAAATAAAATTGTTTGAAGAAGTGAGCGAAATATTTTAAAAATAATTATAAATTATTTATAAAAAATTTAATAACATAAAAAATATACTAAATTATCTTTTATAAATTTCAGATAAATTTGAATTTTATAAATTTTTAATCTAATTTTGGATTCGATTATTATTCGGAAAAAATTGGGATAATTTTTAAAAATTCTATTTTTAAATTAAAGCTAATATAAATTTTAGATAAATTGAAAAAAAATTAAATCTCATAAATTTTTTTCACATTATTTTATATAATTTTTGGATTCCTAATTCGAAAAATAATTTTAAAAAAATAATTTCCACCTGGAATTTGAGCATATCCACCGGTTGTTGCCGAACCATATTGATGTGCGGTTGGAACATATCGACCGGCCATCGAATGGTTTTGGTAAGGTTGAAAGACGAGCTGTAAAAATTGGATTTATTTGGAAAACATAAATAAATTATTTTAATAATTTTTCGTAGGAAAGGTGTACTATGATTGATTAAAAATAATTTTAAAAAATAATAGAAAATAATTAAATTAAAATTAAAGTCCTTTAAATATTATCTTTTTCGAAAAATGAAACTCATAAAATTTAAGCAAATATTAAATTAATTTTGAATTTAAAAATAAAATAAAATAAAACATTAAATACATCATAATAAAAAATTAAAATTTTAATTAAAAATACAAAAAATTGTACCGAATCCATAAGTGGTGTTGTCATCAATGGGGTGGCCGTAATTTTCGATTTTCCATAGCCGCCATGATGGACTGAAAGTAAAAAATATATAATTTTAAAAACTGATTAAAATTGGGAAAGAATTGTTTAGTATAGATTTGAAAAAAATAATTCAAAAAAGAAACTTGTTTGTAAACCATAAAATTTATTAACTTGAAATTTTATAAAATGCCCAATTTTTAAATAAAATTGAAAAAATGAGGATAGAGAAGAAGACAATGACAAAATCATAAAAATAAAAAAAATTAATTTCGTAAAAAGGATGGCGCAAAAATTAAAAAAATTATTTGGCTGGTAATTTCTTCTATATTTTTTAATTTAACTAACTTTTCAAAAATAAAAAAAAACAGAACATTTTTTGTAACCCATAAAATAATCAACTTAAAATTTTACTAAAAAGTGCTTTTTTGAATGCAAATGTATATTCATTTTATTGCTCTTCAGAAAAAAATTTAAAAATTTTTGAACTAATAAATTTTATCTAATTGAAATTAAATAAAAATTATAAATTTGGATTGAGGAGATAAAGTTGAAAAAAAATAATCTCATTTAATTTAATTTACAATATATTAAATTAAAAATATAAATAAGTGAATATTTACTATGATGTCCGCCTCCAGCACCCGTCAAATGATGATGATGGGAATGGGAATCGCCACTGTAGAAAGAACGTAGTGATGGAGTTGAGCGTTGTTGTTTAGATTTTCGGCTGCTGCTGTCCGCCAATTTGACGATTAAAGGGGGCGACTGATGTTGAGAGGAATTGTTTGAATCGCCCTCAACCAATCGTTTGCCATGGAATTCGCTAATAATCGAGGCACATGATTCGGCGGTGGTCATTCGGCAAAAGCCAACACCCCGGCTTGATCCGTCCGGGTTTCTGTGAAAGTAAATATTTAATTAAATGAAATTTTTAATTTCAATCAGATCGTCTTTATTCGCAAAAAACTAACTAGAAAATTTTTTAAAAATATAATAAACTATAATGGGGGAAATATTTGAAGAGATTCAAAACCCTATCTCATCAAAAACTGTGAAATTAGGCCTAATGATTAGGAATAAAAATAAATGGAAAAAATCCAACAAATATATGGCAAAATTTTATAGCATTAATAACAAAATCCGAAATTTTAAATATTTTACGGCAAAAATTACCAAAAAAAAAAAATAATTCACATTTAACAAACCAACCTTAAAATGCGTGAACTAATCACTAGTCCATGTGGATTCAATAAATCGGACAATTTTTCCTCATCAAAATCGGGCGGCAAATTTGCAATGTACAAATTAGTGGGATCCTGCTCTTGTTGCTGAAAAATATTTTAATTTATTTTTAATAAATTTAATTTTTAAATGGACAAATTTTCCCAGAAAATTTTTATTTATCGAAAAATTAAGATTTTTATTAAAAATTTTTAAGAATTCTTTATGAGATGCAAGAAATATTGGTAAAAAAATTGTAAAAATATTTCATCGATGGATTTTTAGAAGTAAAAATTTAATTATAAAAAAATGAAATTAGTGAAAAAAGTTATATTAAATATTTGTGATTTTCGAACCATTTAAAATAAGTTGAAGAAAAACATTTTTTAATTTCCAAATATTAATTTTCTTCACTTTTCCCTACCTTTGCCATTTGTGCATGAATTCCGGTGCCCCCAACATCGGTAAGTCCTTTGACGGCTGCCTGTGCCGCATCCGATCGTTCAAAATCCACAAAACCATAGCCTCGGCATTTCTTCGTGGCCTTGTCCAAAATTGCCTTTGTAGAGACAACCTAAAATATTGGACAGATTTAGTGGTTGCATTTTAAATTTTTTACTCGACTCATTTTATTTTTTAAATTTATTTTTTAATAATGTTTGTCTGAGCTTTTTTGCAATATTCTAATTATTCCGGAAGGATTGTAATTGCACTTTTCTTTCATTCCGGAAAGGGATTGTAATTGCACTTTTCTGAGTTCATTCCAGAAAGGGATTGCACTTTTCTAAGTTTATTCCGGAAACGAATTGTAATTGCACTTTTCTTAGTTCATTCCGGAAAGGGATTGTAATTGCACTTTTCTAAGTTCATTCCGGAAAGGGATTGTAATTGCACTTTTCTAAGTTCATTCCGGAAAGGGATTGTAATTGCACTTTTCTTAGTTCATTCCGGAAAGGGATTGTAATTGCACTTTTCTAAGTTCATTCCGGAAAGGGATTGTAATTGCACTTTTCTTAGTTCATTCCGGAAAGGGATTGTAATTGCACTTTTCTAAGTTCATTCCGGAAAGGGATTGTAATAACGATATACATAATATAATAATTTTAATTAATTGATATGGTTATATATTTTTTTAAATTTAGTTTAATTGTATTTGAAATGCGTTTTTACCTTTCCATAATGAGAACAAATTTCACGTAATTTGTCATCCGTGCAATCCTCAGGCAATCCACGAATGTACAAATTTGTCTAAAAATCACGAATAAATCTATAATTTATTTGATATTATATTTGAATATTAAATTTTTGTTACTTATTAAATAATTTCAGCTTTTGAACCTATTTAAAATATTTAATTTGATTATGTAATTATAGGAACAATCATTTAAAAAAAAAACGAAAATTAATTGTTTTATAAAAAATTATTTGCTATTTATTTTTTAAACTCATAAAATTTTACTTTCATTTTACACATATAAGAAATTAATTTTTAAAAGCAAAAGATGATAATATGCGAACACATCGGCCCGAAAAATTAAAATATTCTCAATTAATCAAAAAAAATATGTCAAAAATATTAATGAATGTAAAAAAGAAAAAAATATAACACATTTTTTTTTGTAAAATAATCAATAATAATTAAATTTCTTGCCTCGCTGAGAATGCCTCCATCTGACTCGCCACCTCCCCCACCACCATAATAAGCAGCCGAAAATGAAGAAGAACCACCGGCACGATCCTCATATTGATGATGCGATGATGTGGATTGTTGTTGGAGAAGCATAATGCGGGGTCCGTTGCTACCGGTTCGTGGTGATGATGGCAATCCGCCGGCATTGCTATCGCTGGCCAACAATGTTACTGGTGAATCGGAATTTGTTGTGGTGGCTACCATTTGTTGGTTCTGAAAGACAATTTTTTGATGCTGTTGCAGTTGATTTAATAGAGAGTTACAAAATTTTTAATCGATAAAATTTTGTTAAGTTTTTGTTCTTACAAAAAATTTCAATTTTTATTAATAAATATTTATTTACAGTGGGGACTGATGACTGAAGATTGATTATTAATTAATTACATTTTTCTTTTTTTAACAATTTTTTTGCTACCAAATTCAGTAAAATAATAAAAATTATAATTGAATGCACAATACCTGTGGTGATTGTTTTCTTTCTTTTCCTCCTTGTTGATGTTGGCCCATTTGCTGTTGCTCTTTGTTGGCTTCATCATCAGCGATGTTGCCACTTTTCTCATCAACAATTGATGCAAATTTTTCATCGGTAGATTGTGGATCCATAGAGGCTTTTGGCGCAATTTGTTTGTGTTCACCAGCTATAATTTTTATATTTTAATTTTTTCAAAATTAATGAAATCACATTTATTAGGCCATATTTTAAGTTGTTAAAAAATTATTGTAAATATCAAATCAAAATATATCTAATTTTTTATGGGTTTTAAAATTTTTTTTTCATTTTTAGGAAAATTCAAATAACAAAAATATTGTTTGAATTTTTATTTTAATTTAATAAAATTTAATTTTTGCTTTGACAATGTCGATTTTAAAATAGAATAGTTATCTCAAAAATTCATAAAAAAAAGTAGAAATTTTATTTGTAACTCATAAAATTTTATTAACAAGAATTTTTGATAAATGAATAATTTTCATTAATATTTCAGAAAAAAATACAAAGCGGAACAATCCATATTGTTTAAAAAATTCATAATAAATAAAAATTAAAATAAAAAATTTTAAAGAAATCAGAAAATATGTGATCAAAAGAAGATGTTTTTGGTCATATTCAAAAATAGAATTAACATTTATAAACATACATTCATCACTCCCCCTTCGATGTTGTTTTTGTGCACCACTGCTGCTCCCACCTCTCCCTGTTACTGAATGCGGATTTGGACTGGCACTGTTGAAGAATTGTTTATTGCCTGGATGTTTCCGGGGGAAGAATGTTCGACTTGGCTGATGATGATGATGGGCTGCCGGAAAATTTGCGGATTGTGGCTGATTTTGTGGTTGTGGCGATTGTTGGGTGATGTGACCGCCAACGGGCGAGGAAGCCGATGATGATGTGGTTGGCTTTAAAATTTTTATTTTTTAATTTTTAAATTTTGGTATTTTTCAAATATTATGCTCTGTTTATTTTCGTCTTAATTTGAGTGTTTATAAACAAAAATTAATAAATATTCCCGATGAAGTCAAAATATTTTATGGTTTCAAAATATTTTTAAAAAATTTTGTTTTAACCATTTAAAATTGGGTTTTTTTTCAAATCATCAATTAAAATAATTTTAGAAAAATATATTTTGTTTTTTCGTCCTTCTATGCATTAATTAAAAATTTTTGTTTAATAGAAAAACACATCATTTTAAATTATATAATTCCAAAAACGAATTCGGATGGTCAGGAAGGTAAATTGTAGATTTTTTCGGAATTAAATATCGATTTTTAACTAAAAATTAGTGGCAATCGATAATTATTCTAAATAATTGGTTTGCCCGATGGCTATATTAAATCAAAGCTAATTTCGATTTTTTGACACATTCAATGGGGAAAGAAACCTGTTGATGAATCCGATGCTGTTGTGGTGAGGCGGGAGGCACTGTCCCGCGTAATGTTGTGGCCATTTTTAAATATTTTTGATGGAATATTCTTTCTATAATCCAATTTTCACTTGGCTTTTCTCTCAATACTGTTTTTAATGCACTTTAATAGTTCGTAATCAGCTGATCAATATTTTCAAATTTTTTTAGATTTATTTATTTGGCAATAAAATGTGGATTTATCTGAAAAAATTGATGGATTTAATTCAAACATAATTCATTAATAAAATTAGAGAAATTTAAAATATTTAATTTCAATGAGAATATCAATTATTTTATTAATGTGTTTGTTATTTGAGGCCGAAACCTGTCTGTAACTGAAAATATATTTTCAGGAAAGAAATTGGATAAGGAATTTAATTGCCTTAAGATTTCCTAAATTTTTCGATTTTAGGAAATTTTAAAATCGAAATTATGATTAACAATTTTTCCTTATATTGATATGGATAATTCAAAATTCTGGGACCCAATGGTGCCAAAAACAATTGAAATTTAAAGAGAAAATTAATTAAAAATTGCCCCCTGTGAATAATTTTTCGGTATAAAAATCTATTCCGTTATTTCATTGAAAAATGCCATTCCTCCCAAAAATGTGATATTAATTCTTTTCTCATTGAATTGACCTAGAATTTAATTTGCGACACTCAAAAGTTAATATTAAAAACGTCCCGTAAAATAGTGAGCTCCAAATTATGTGATGATATGCGTGGGAGGAGGGGCATTTTTGGATGATTGATGAGGGTGAAAAATTGCCGCTCGTCACATAAAAATGCGCAGGAATTTCGCGCGCACTCAATTTCATAACGGAAAATGGTGAAGGCAAAATTAAAAAGGGGGCGAGATGAGCAAGTCGAGATTTTCGCGCTCGTCAAAAATGGACAGAACAAAAAAGTGGGGATAGAGTTGGGGTTGGGGAGGAAAATGCGCGCGCAAAAGGAGTAGCCAAAAAAGACGTATTAGAAGGATAAGGAACGCCAAAAAATGTGAACATTTTTCACCTATTTTAGGAATGAGAATCAGCGGAAGCGTCGAATTCCTTCGCATTCCTTCTCACTGACTTATATGGGAATACGGAATAAAATTAATGAATGGATGAATGTGATAGGTTGAGTGGCGGTGGCGGAAGACGAGATCAACGTCAGTGGCAGCCAGCTATTGTAATCGGCGGAACATGGAGCCTCCATCGAGCACCGACCACCCTCTCGCGTGTTTTGGCGTGCCTTCAATGGAAAAGTGAGCGAAGAAATTTGATAAAAATTTCTTCAAGGGGAAATGGGAAGGAATACTTTGATTAGGGGAAATTAGGGAATGGACATCGACATTCGATAATGAGAAGATTAGAATTAGAATGGAATCGAGAATTGGCCCCGCGGGGAGCGGGTGGTAGGGTATGGGAAACGAGAAAATATTGGCAAGGCAAGGGGAATCGGTGGATGAGGAATGAGGATGACTCAGAATCTCAATCAGTTTTAAGAGGGAAGCACACAGCTGACTGAGCAGGAGCCATGTATATTTACTTGTGTGCTCCATTTTCATCGAGAGTAACAAATTGATTGTTCCTTGGCCCCCGGGGGAGGGAAGGAAGATGGGAAAATACGAGGATGTTGTTTGTAAATAAAAGGAACGGGGTCTTTTAGAATGGAAAAGGAAAGGATTTCCCCCTTTTTTGCAGAAAACACGAGGATTTTTTGCAAATGAATATAAGGGGCCTAACTGTATGTTAAATATGGTTTAAAACCGATTTTTCCTTACCTTAAACCGCCCCGAATATTTCTCTCTGACTTATTAAACCTAGTATAGTCTTTCATCCGGAACAGTTGGGTTTCGTGTGTAAGCTTCACTAAATGTATTGTATGAAATATTTGAACTTAACCCCCGTGTTAAAATAAAAGAACAAAATAAAGGTAATTTTGTGGACAAGGAATCTGCCTTTTTTGCCTCTATTGTCAGGAAGGACTAATTTTCCCAATATATAATATTTTCCTAGAGGAAATATCTATAGGCAAATTTTGGATTCCCTTTTCAAAATGATTTTTGGACTTATGCCAATCTATCTGTAATTGCTGTAATATATTTTCCTCCGGACCTCCGGTCCGAAAATGTGGAAATGCCTGCCGGAGGCAATAACGGTGGAGAGATTAGTGGTGGTTCAGAATTCGGGACTTTAGAGATTAGTGGTTCGCGTGGGAAATGGAATAAGTTCAAAACCCTAATTCGGGTGAATATGAAAAAGTGAATTCGCGGTAACATTAGGATTCCGCTACTATTTTTTGCTGCTTTTTGCGAGGCAACAAGTCGTAAAAAAATACATTATTATCTAATTTTGATGAACGCATAATGTTCACAGGGTTCGCGACAATAACAAAAGAATGGCTAATTTGTTTTGTTGGATGATGTGATGCGATTTGATGAGAAGAAGAATAATAGGATGAGTAGAAGAATGGGGGATGAATGGAAGGTGGAGATTTGGCGGTCGCCTGCCTTGGGGCATTTTGCTAGAGCCGAAAGCCGATTTTTACCGGCTAATATTTGCTGCTGGGAGCAAATCCGCCGTCGTCTTCCTCCCATTCTTTTTCCCTGTGAGCTGCGCCCATCGATAGAAAAATATTGGCGGCGGCTGTATGGGAGAAGGAAGAGGGAAGGAATGCGGTGATGGATGAATGCGTTTGCCTTTGCCCAATTCCATCGCATAAAAATTCACAACACAGCTGATCGAATCGAAAATGAGGGTGAAGTGGGGTTTAGTTGGGGAGAATATTTTTGTTGTTGGCTGCTTGCCCGACCATCATCACGGGGGGTGTTCCCCTCTTCTCTTACCACGATAAAGTGGGTTAGAGAAAGGAAAATAGGGGCAGATTATAGGGTAGAGAATTAGAGAAAAATAAAGGCCGCATGCTGCCCCACAGGGAAAGAGAAACAATGGCCACCTTATTTTGATGTGTGTGTGAGTGTGGTGGAATTGGAAGCCGGCAAGGGGTGGTTTGGCGGCGGACCGGCAGAGTCCGCAATAATGGCCGCCATCTTTTTAACCCTTTCCTACATTCCCTCGCATTTTCCCATCTCTACCCCTCGGGCAAATGTCGAATTCGCTGTGTTGGCGAACAGCCAACACAGCGAGCGGGAAAATGTAGATGAAATGTGAATGTGAGGCAGAGATGAGTGATTGGGTGGAATGAAGAAGGGGATAAATGGAAATGAAAATAATGGCTGCTTTTACATTGGCGATAAGGAAAAAATTGATGTAGGGAAGGGATTTGGGAGAAAGAATTAAGATTTTTGTTATTATTACTTTAAATTGTTAGTGACAGCGTTTGCATTATAATTCATAATCAACTTATTATTAGACTAAATTCTAAACAATTTTAATGCGTTTGCAAGCTTTTTGTTGGGTATTATCTTGTCTATCGAATGATAAAAATGTAAACAATTTGTTGAATTAAAATTGAGAAAAATATACTGGCAATTACAAATTTAAAAATTTGATTTTTATGAAGAAGCATTTTAGAGAAAAAATTGTGTTCAAAATAAAGAAAAAATTGGACCACAACATAAACCATCATAATATTAACATTTATATCGAACAATAAAATGTCTTCTAAAATTGAAACAACGGAAGATTGGCAAGGTGTGATTGGCACAATCCAAGACCGAATGAAACATTTGTTGGAGACCGGCTTGGATTCTGATGTGCAATTCCTTGTTGGGAAGGAGTCTTTGGAAGAAGTACCGCAAGTATGGATTAAAATTAATATTTTAAATAATTTTTGACACATTTGAAGTTAATTAAAGCTCATAAATTGATCCTTTCGAGTTCTTCGGCAGTTTTTGAAGCGCAATTTCGCCATGAACACGAAATGCCAATCAATGTCATCGATATTTCGGCCTCTGCTTTTAAAGCAATGCTAAACTTTATGTACACCAATGATTTTTCGCTGATTAATAATGAAAATTTTCTCGATGTCTATTCAGCAGGTTTTTCAAAATTAATTAGCCAATAATGACGGTCTTTGTTATTTAGCAAAGAAATATTGGCTCCATGCATTCGTTGAAAAATGCCATGAATTGGCTCCAAAAATGATTAATCGTTTCAACTCTGTCGCTTTATGGATGGAAGCAAAATTGTATGATGACAAGGTACGAATTGTTTAAGCAGTATGCAAAACAATATAATCTAGTTTTTCGGGGCAAGTTCTTTTTGGGACTCATTAACCCGAGTTTGATCCTGAGACCTGCTGATGAGTATAATGTAGCCCATTTAAATCTATATCATTTAATTAAAGATAGAGATATTGTGATCGTTTAATTTATGATAACTTTAAAAATTGTAATTGAAAAAGTAGCTATTAAATTTAAAAATTGACCAGCATCTTCTTATCTGTAATTTGGCCTATGTTTTTTTTTTCTATAAATTGTCTTATTTTAGAGCCCAAAATCTTAATTGAAATTATATGCTATTTACGGCCAATTTTTAGAATTGTGGTTCGAGTAGCGGTATTTTATAGTATAGCTCGGAAATATGTAAATGTATAATGTTAGTAGTTAGATCTAAATATCCATATTAGTCAGCTTATCAGCCAGAAAAAAACGAACAATTATAATTGAACTATAAAAAAAATCAATTTTTCAGATTTTAATTGAACATTGTTTGCAATTTCTTGACAAAAACAATGCCAATTGGAGTATTTTGAAATTGAGCCAGGCAGATTTGGAGGAATTAATCACACGTGACACTTATCGGACCGATGAATTACGTCTTTTCAGATATGTAAGAATTTTGTTCTGATAAGCAAAATTGATTAAATTTTTTTTGCCAGTTGACATATTGGGCCGATGAACCCACTTTTAATGAGGGCGGCAGTGATGGGCTAAATGGGGAACAATTGCGTGCCAAAATGGGACCTTTGATCAATGCAGTTCGTTTTCCGCTGATCCCACCCGCCGATTTCATAAAGGAAATTGGTAATATATTCCAAATAAATTTAATGTAAATCTTGTCGATTCCCGAATAGTGCAAATGTGGGCTTTTTCGATTTATAATAAATCGGAAACCGGTTTTAGACCTTTCAAACCTTATACCATTTTGTAGACCTCATCAAGGCGCATCGAATGTTTTATAATTTGCCATGGTTAAGTCAAAATTAAAGAGTTTTAAACCAAAAACTTAAAAATATGGTTTAAACGGTTTAACTATTTAATTTTTGGTTTAAAACTGACGATGCGTCTTGATGAGATCTACAAAATGGTATAAGGTTTGTAGGGTCTAAAACCGGTTTATAATTTATTATAATCGAAAAAGCTCACATTTGCACTATTCGGGAATCGCCCACATTTGCACCGTCCTTTGTTTATTCGGGAATTGACTCCGTACGGTTTTTCAAGTTTATTGTAAGCTATTATTTTAATTTGCGAATAAAATTAATATGTCATTTGTCGGGTCATACATCCATTCTTTTATGATAAAGGTAAAAGTGAAGGGTCCCCACGTCCCCTTATGGGTGTTGGGATAGGATTTAAGTTTACGTGAGATGATTTTTGCCACATCATGTCTGTAACCTATCCCCAAATAATACTAACTCTAATCCTTTCCCAAAAAGGGATTAAATCCGACAAATACCATTAATAATATTATCAAATGACATGTGTTGTTTTGAATAATATTTTTCAGTGCCAACCGGCATTCTAAATGCTCAAGAAATTGCGGCCATGCTTATCCATTATTGCGAAGATTCCAATGACGATTTGAAGAAAGCTTACCCATTGCCATTCTCTGCTCAACCTCGTGCAATTCCACCCAACAAATATGAAAAATTGGTGAGCAAAAATGTTGTCGATATCGAGGAGGAAAAAGCGCGCTTGGCAGAAAATGAGAAACAACAGAAAAAAGCCGAAAGCAAAAAGCGAGGAAATGAATCCGGAAATGAAAATGATGGAAATGCTCGACGAAAGAGTGCTCGAATTGAACCACCAATTTAAATGAGAAGGAAAATATTAAATGGCATCATTTTATTGTCTAATTTCGGGCTTGGAATTTTTAAAATACATCAAATTATGTTTATGAAAATTCACATATCATCCCATAATATTTAATTTATTGCATAAATATTTAATACATTTTACTTACTTAGAAAATTCAGAAAAAGTTTTTAATGTCGAAAATGAAATCAGTTGAGATTTTTATTTATTTTTTTTTTTTAATTTTCGGTCTTGTACAATTTGGATATTTTAGCAATCAACTAAAAATAATTATTAAATATCCACTTAGTTGTCGAAATATTTTATGAGTTTAAAAATAATTTTTAAAAATTTTTATTTTTAATTTTTACAATTTCGTATACAAAATATGGGTTGTTTTGTGTTGAGAAAAAAAAATATAAAATACCAAATAAATTGTTTAAAAATATGAAGGAATAGAATTTTCTGATAACCCATTGGTACGCATAAATCAAAATTATTTTTCAAATTTTTTTAATTGCAAAAGAATTGATTATTCAAATACAAATTAATTGATTTTTATCCACCACCAATTGCGGCATTCACATTTTTTCGGGATTCCATTTTCCAAACATCCTTCATATATTTTCTCTTCTGGACTATCAAATGATGAAATGTCAAGTCCATAGCGAGGATGGTCGCAAATTTTCCAATTTTCATAGAAAGCAAAACTATCAACGTTGGCCTGAAATTATTAATTTGAAAAATATAAAATCATCTTATTTGATCCTAAATCGGTTACTTTTTTTGACCTAAATTTACTCATTACATCAGCAGATCTTTGGATTTGGATACATATTCGACTGATTCGAAACTACTAACTAGGATTTTTTATTACATTTATTAAAAAGAATCTCACTTTGATTGCTTCTTCTGCCTTTTCAAAAAAAGTTTTTTGCGAAGGATCATCAATTGGCGAACAAAGGCGTTTTGATGTGTAAGCCTAAAAAATCAAATTCAGATTTTCTTATATTAATATTTATATTTATAATATTACCATTTTGCTTGTTCCGCTCAAATTCCATTTCGACCTTTAATTATTTACATTATTGTACAAATTTATTAATTAAAAAGTTAAATATTTTAAATTTTTTTTTCTACAATAAATTTGCTTGAAAAAATATATATAAAATAAAAATAATCTTTTTTTTTAAAAATGTATCTCCAAATTTTTGACAATATTACACATTTATTTATTGTAACTATATTTATATTATAAATAGGTCCGGTTCTAAAGAAAATAAAAATGCAATTTAAATTTACTTAAAACAATTTGTTTGATTTGACCAAAATATAAATGGAAAAAACAACAATTTTACAATCATTGCAACCAAAAACTGACTGAATAATTATGATCATTTATAATGTTTAAATTATTACCTTTTCTCTAAATAAGATTGGGCATTCACTAACAATTCGCGCAAATCAATCACATTTATCTCACCACGCTCATTCAATTCATCAAAAGTATCGAATGTGAATGTGCAATCCTTTCCATCGGGTTTAGAATTTTCAGTTTCTTTGCATTTTCAAAGTCCAGTATCCCCTCGATGTAATGTGCTTTCGAACCAGTGATGCTTATAGATTCCTCCTCCCCACATAACAGGAACATAAAATTTAAAATCATGGGCACAACACTGCAAAAAAAGGAATTTAAAAAAAGAGAAAATTATTTGAAATTTCTATTCAATTTTAATGATTATTTTTTTTTAATAATTTTTAAAATTTCATTTACAATTTTACCTCGCCAAATCGATTTAGAATATAACAATTTGTGCGAAAATACAGCTCAAAAGAATCAATTCTATTGGCCAATAATTGAACAATAATTGTTCGATTAAAAATTCCATTATGTGTTTTGTTAAGCACCGTTTCAAATATATTCATATACTTAAATTAAAATAAATTAAAATTTGAATAATAAAAAAATAAATCGTACTCCAGCAGATTCTCCAGTTGCTAATAAGGCCTTTTTCGATCGCATAAATAAACGACCTTCGGCACCTCGATATTGACCGCATTTAAATTGCAAATTGAAGTTAATTTTGGTCAAATTTGAGGGACATTCCCCTTGAACATTTGCAATTATTTTTGCAAAAATGAAAGCAAATAATAAGGAAAATGAAAGAAGGAGTGAAAAATTATTCATTTTCTAAATTTTTAAATAAATTAACGAAATTATTAATAATAAATAAGTGGAAAAATATATGACTTAAAAATTATTAAATGAAATTATATGTATTGTACAAAATTATTTCGATGAATTGAAGAGAATTTTGAAATAAAAACGTAAATTTATTGAATCATCTTTTATCGCAATCGCTGACTGCTGAAAAAAAATTTACTCAATGAATCATAAAAGAAAAAACAGAATTTATATAAAAATTACTTCAAAAAATATATTACGTATATATTAGTATATTTTCAAGTTTCAAATATTATTACTGGATAGTTTTTTAGAGTGCTAGAAAAAATTGAAAGTTTTCATTTTTGTGCAATTAATCATTACTGTAATGTTTTTCTTCTTGGGAGAATCCAACTAATTAATTTGGTCAGAAGTTTCGCGGATTTTCGATTTTTTGGATAAATTTTTCAGGGTAAATGGAGAAAGATTTCCTTGATTGAATATCAAAAAAAATTCATGAAATTGATTTGTTCTTTACTATTAATTAGTAAAAAATTAATAATTTTTGGGCAAAATTCTGTCAGTTTTAAACCAATTTATATAATTTTAATATAATTAGAAAACCCCAGCTCTTAAATTTGATATAAAATTATCAAAATTGTTTCATTATTTGATGAATTATTATTATTAAAACGGAATTGGTCGGGCAAAAATTTGAGTTGTTCTCAATAAAAATGGATTAACATCATCGTAATTTTTAATTCTAATAAAAATGAAGTTACATGACTTTTGAATTATGAAAATATAAATTATAATTAAAAATAACAGCTTTAACGTTATCGCATATTGATAAAAATAAATTCATATAATGGATTAATTTAACAGATAGTAAAACTTTCTTTCAATTTTTCGAACATTTTTCTTCAAAATTCATTTCTTTTTGATCATTTAAACTACGGAATATAGCCTCGACCACAGTTGCAATTAGAATGACCACAATCCGCCGAACATAGAAAGGCAAAATCGATCGGAATCGGAAGTGGATGGACATGAGCCACTTGCGAGAGGATTGATTAAGTTAACGTCGTAGTGCTGCCTCAAATCCACCATCCGCCGAAGAAAACATTATCAGCAATATGAATGGTGGATACAACCAAGAAAAGCAATGTAAACCGGAAGAGCAGTATCTTTGTATTTAGAATTAATTTTTAGTAAATTTTTATTATATTTATTTATTTATTTAATTTGACGGATTTTACAAATTTGACTTTCCTTTCATACAATCAATTTGAAACATTAGAACCAAATTATTTACTGAATAAACAAAAGTACGAATTTTTCGTAAAATCTCTGTAGATTTTTAGTAGAGATCATGGATCGGACAGAAAATTTGGTCAGAAAAAAAATGGAAAGAATTGACCGTAGTTTCTTTTGTTCTGTTCTCTGACAATGAGTATGAAATATTATTTTTAGAATTAAATTCAATCTCAAAAAAGAATATGGTCACATAAAGAAAATGTGTATTTAAGAAAATTGCCTGGGGTAATAAATTTGAATTATATTTTTTATTATAATTAGGGTTGGGCGGTACCGGTACTTCCGTTCGGTACCGGTACTTGCCGGTACCAGCCTAGTCGGTATTCGGTACCGGTACTGGGTTTTGGGTCGTACCCGGTACCGTTACTCGGCACCGGTCGGTACCGGTACTAGTCGGTACTGACGGAACGGGAGAAAAAATGGTAAAAAATCATAAAAATTTTTAAAAAATCAATTTTTTTTCTTTCAAAAATTAAAAATTTTTGATACAGAGAAATAAAAAATAGCTTCATAAAAGATTTAAATTTGACTGAAATTTTCATTTTAAAGAAAAAAATTTAAAAAAAAATAAAAATTTGGCCAAAAATGCCATTTTAGGGGGTTCTTGTCAGTACCGACTAGTACCGAGTTGAAAAAACGGTACCGGTAGTACCGGGGTCGGTACCGGTACTGGCAAAATCGGTACCGGTACTGGCCCAACCCCCGGTACTTCGGTACCAGTACCGACCGGTACTGCGGTACCGCCCAACCCTAATTATAATATTGGAGAGGAGAGTGTTGTATTTGGAGCAATTTTGAATGAAATATACGGGCAAAAATAGACAATATAGGATTAGTCAGAAAATGGGAATGCACAATGAGGATTAAAAATATACTGTACTTATTGACGGGAAAATTGCCCCGGGCAAACATTTTGAAAATTTCTTCCAACAAATTGGGATTAGATAATTGAAGGAAGGAATCATTTTTGGATGCATTATTTAACCAATATTCCCTCACAATCATTTATAAAGCCAACATATTTGAAAGAGAAAAATGTTTTCTTATATTTTTTATTTTTTTTAAATTTTTCAATTTAATTTAAATTTAGCAAATTTAGAAAACAATCATATTTTATTCAATTTATACATTATAATAAAATTCTAAAATGAATCAACAAAATGGACAAAAAGATATCGTTGAACAATGGAGGGAATTTTGCAAAATGGAGGAAGAAATTTCAACAAAAAAGCGCTCAATGAAAGAAGAAAAGGAGAATGTGGCCATAAAGAAGCAAAAAATGATGAAGGAGATTACAAAAGGAATGTCCGAAAAGGATGAGGAAATTGGCAAATTGAAAAAGGAAATTCGGGCATTGAAAATGAAAATGGCAAAAATGGAGGCTGATTTGAAAGCAGTGATTAAAAAATCTTTTAAAATATTTTATTGTTTTTTAAAGCAAAATGTGTCGATTCATCGTAAAATGCCATTGGAATTATTGAATGAATTGTTCGGATCAATGCCATTGGAAAATGCTTATAATCTTCTGGCCAAAATGCCAAATGGCCTTTTGGCAAGAAATGTTCAAAAAATGATTGAAAGCATTAAAATGGTAAAATTTTTATTAAAAATAATTAAAATAAAATTATTTCTAAGGAAATGAAGAACAATAAATGGAATATGGACGATTGTGGAGCAAAATTGACTATTTCTGAGGATGGACTCGCCGCTGAACATTCCGGTCCAAAAGGTAAAAAAATATTATCCAGAAAATAGGAATATTTAATAATTTTAGGAATTAATTTCGTTCGTGCCATATGGTCAATTCAATCATCCAAATTGGCCATCAATAAATCGGCGATTATATTCTATTTTGAAGTGAAAATTATCAAGAAAAATGGGTATATATTTTTATCAAAATTATAAAATTAGCTTTTTAATAATTTTTAATTTTAAATGCATAAAAAAATTAACGTTACTATGTTAAAAATAATTACTTTTTGATCAAAAATTATCCATAATTAAGTGCCGCCAGTGTTGTCATTGGATTTTGTTCTCAACAATTTCCTTTGGAATACATATATTCGGGAGTTGGCGAGAATTCAATTGGAATTGGGAGAGGAATTATGATTGAATGGATCCATAACCGATTTCGAAAATAATGATGGATATTTCAAGAATGGAGATATAGTTGGTCTAGGCTTAATCTCTCTGGCAAATTCATCAATAAAATTGTTTGCCACATGCAATGGAAAATTGTTGGGTAAATATTCAAAAATGTTTTAAAATTTATTAAAATTTAGGGAAGGTTAAATTGCCTTCAAAATTTGCAAACTTCCAAATTTTTCCGGCTATTAATATGTATCATGCTGGCGAATGCATACGTGCCAATTTTGGGAAAGAAAAATGGCATTTCAAAAATTTCGGCCAACTGCTTGAATAATATTTGATTAGAAAAAAGGAAAATAGATGAAAATGCAGGACAAATTGATTACAAATGCTTTTGAATAATTTTCTATTTTTAAATAGTTAATTAACTATTTTAATCAAATCTATTCAACAGCAGGCCTTAAATAATATTGTATCCCATTTTACATTTTATTTATTTTATTTTTTTTTCAAAAAATCTTTTTTTTCACACAACCTGAATAAATTTAAAAATTGATTAATTTTCCAATTTAATAATCATCCATTTTTAATTTAATGTCATTTAATATTTTTAACTAAATAAAAATTTTTTAATGGAAAAAACAACTTTCTTAACATTAAAATAAATTTTAAAAAAACAATTATTGATAATTCCAATTCATTTTATAAATTCATTAAAAAATTAATACCAATTTTGTTTGAACTCATAAATTTTTTCTTTATCTTTATGCTTTAATAATTGAAAAATATAGTCAAATAAATTAAAAGGGAGTCAACCATGAACATAAAAATATTATATTTAAAAATTCAAAAAAGAAGCAAAGAATATTTTTTATTTGTCATTCAGCAATTTAATTTTACTTTTTTTTCCTTGAACTTTAATCAAATTCATTAATTATTTTTGGAAAATTTACCAGAGACAAAATGATCATTAGCGAGTAATATTATAAGATTCTGCCTCTACCAAAAATTTTTCCATAAATTAATCGAGATTGAATAGTCTCTTTCATTAATTAATTGTAATATCTATCTATTCCTTTCAAAATTTAAACATAAAATTATTTTTATCCTTTTTTCTTGATGAAAATTGATCTTTGAACTTATTTTTTTCGAGGGGAAATAAACATGAAAATATGTGGAGCAAAATTGTTTACTACCTATTTTCCAATAAATACATTCATTTTTGACTTTTTCCAAATATCAACAACAACCAATGTTGATTAATATCATTTGTTATTATTTTTTCAGCTGACAATCGACATCCAATATTTAAACGGAAAATTTTTGGCAAATGAATAAAATCTTGATTTATTTTTATATTTTAGCATTGTAAATTAAATTATCTTTAATTGAAAAAATTTTTAACTCGCCGCCTAATTTAAAATTTTTTACTAAAAAAATAAAATACATTTATTATTTTCTTCTAACTTTTCATCATCCGGAAAAATGCATGTAATAAAAAATAATAATAAAATTAAATTGATTTAAATAAAATTTAGATTTTTGTCGAATTGCCTTCGTCTGAACAACAAATTGAAATTGACATAGAGGGCTCAGAAAATGTTATAGATTTGAAGGATTTGCTTTTGAATAATGACGGTAAATTTTTCAGATTTTATTTTTTAGAATTCGTTAATTAATATTATTTAAATTTAATTAAAAATTAAATAATTTTTCCCGTAAAGATGTGAATCTTTCGGCGGATGCATTGAGCATGAGTGCAATCGTATATGAAGGCCAAGAATTGGAGGATGAGGGAAAACCTCTGAATGAATTTGGCATTGAAGATGGCGACACTGTCATTTTACGCTTGTGAATGCATCAAACGGAAAAATTGATGCTTGGATATATTTTAAATTCTTAATTCCTTGCCATGCCATTTCAATAAATAAAAGCTGATAATTTTCTTGAATAATTCTAATTTTAAAATTGAAATAATATTTCCTTTTTTGAAATTTTTTTATTTTCGGAAATAATTTCTTTGCCATGAAATTTCAAAAATAACGATAAAATGATGCATAAAATGATGTTTATTATTTTATTAATTATTAATCTAATTAATATCCAAAAGACTAAAGCTAGGATAGTGTGTAGTGTCATACATTTTTAAAATAGTTAAATCACTTTTTATGTTTATTGTTGCGTTCCAGCAGTGGAAAAATATGCATTTTAAATTTAAAATCTAGATCGTAGCGCCTCAACCATCACATTTATTCTTTGATCTCTCATTAATTTTCGGTTAAGAAGAATGTAAAGTAGAATTTGTTTTGATAAAATGAAAGTGTGTAAAACCCGTTTTCCTTTAACACAAAAATTTCATTGAAGGAATCCTTTGTTTGATCTTAGGTTTAATCCGTAGAAAACGAAATTTGAGCACCCGAGAATATTGCGCATTAAATCAAATTAATTATTGCATAAGGATTGGCAAATTTGGCAAAATTAAATAGCTTTGATTGAGATAAATAAATTAATAAAGGATCTTTATTAGTGAATTTGAGGAAAAATGCAAAAAAATATGGCCAAAATACAGGACTTCAGGCCATAACTTTCTGAACTTTTAATTTTGATCAAATTGGTTTTAAAATGTTGTATAGAAATACGTTTATTCGAAATAATTTTGAAAGCTTAACAATTTGCTGGAATATCCATTATATTGCGCATGCGCAATATTCGGGTACGAAAATTTCGGAGCCATTTAATCGTATACTTTTGATCATTAAACTTTCCATCCACTTTTATTTCTTTATCAAATTTTACACTATGAGATTGATGGCAGTCCATCCTCCTAATTGGTGAAATATTTGGATGATTTTTTTCTCCACAGAATTTCTTATTTAAAATCAAAACAAAATAAATTCTGCATTTTTTTATTAATCTCCTTTCTCATTGCTCCATGAAAGAATAATTAATTCTTAATGTTTTTTTTGTGAGATTCAGATAAACACTTTTTATCAAAATCTTCAAACCCTTTTTAATTTATAGACACTGATTGCTTTTAAATATGAAAGTGTCCAACATTACTTTCTGTCTGATTATTGTCATCACGGCGATTTGCTTGTTTGAGCCTGCATTGGTGAGTAAAAAAGATTTTTATGTTTGAAAAAATTATTATTATACCGGTTGAAGTCATTTCGTTCTCGGCCTTTACGGTCACACCGATTTGGCGAACCATTGTTCACTAGCCTTTTAACCAATATAAATGATTTAAAGTGTATTTAATAGCCCAATGTATTAGTCATTAGCTATCAATTGGTATATTGACCATCCAAAACTTTAAGTTTTCAGCCAAAATGTGGACAGAAAAAACATCTTAGAAAAATCACCCATGTTCTTGTATTTATGGCCATAATTTGGCCAAAACTCTATAATTTTGGATGGTCAATATATCATTGAATAGCAAATACTTAAGATAATACGAGATATTTTGGAACAATTAAATTGGATAATTCGGTAGTGAACTATTTGTTACCAGTCAAAATCGCTGATTCAGACCGAATTGGCCGAGATTGAAATGTCCCTTTTCGTTTTAAATGATCGCAATAATCAATAATTTTATCATATATGACAGGCTTCCTATGCATATTCACAAGAGTATTGTGAACGATTTTGTCAAAATAAATGCAGACTCTTGCCAAATAAAGTTGACGAGAATTACTGTAATGGTTCGTGCAAACATCATTGTGACGAGTGTAAATTGGAAATGGATTGTGTTTACGCAAAATCAAAAGCAGAAGGCAAATGATAGAAGAATGGCCTCCGATGTTAACAAAATGTGAAGAATAAAAAAAAACACACACATACATGTAAAATAATTATAATTAATAAAATGAAAATGTTTTACCCAAATTATTAATCATGTTGACTTTTTTAAGGGAATTTTGAATAAAATGTTCTTTGACTGAAATTGATGAATGCTGACGGCCTAATTTGTTTGAAATTATTTTTTATTTTGTAATGCTTGGGAAATTGCCTCATCAGCTAATATTTGAGTATTTCTTTTTTTTAATTCATTTTATGGTGAATTTCATTTCTAGCAATTTTCCATTTTAATCTGAGAGATTTATTGAAAATGACAATCCTTTGCATTTTTCTTTTCATCCAATTGTCTTTCATATTCTTCTACCAAATATAAAATTCTCCATATATACTACATTTTGCGGTTGAGTCAATTATACCAAAAAATATCTTGCTCGATAAAAAATTCTCAAACAATCAAAGCGATTTAAAAATGACTCTATTTTCTTTGTATTTTATTAAGAAAATAAAAATACATAAAAAAATTTCCCACTAAAATGAATATTTTAAATAAATTGCAAAAATATTTAATTTACATGTTCCTTAGTTAATTAGATTCAATTTATAGAAAAAGTTTTTTTTTATTAAAAATCTTCAGCTGAAATTATTTATAAAAAATGTCGGAAGAAATCATAGAATTGCGCAAAGAAAACATCGAATTGAAGAAATTCGTTGAAAAATTAGAAAGAAAAATTGTCGAATTGGAGGAAAAAAATGGTAAATTATTGGATCAAAATGCCAAATTTTGGAAGAAAACAATTGATTGAAAGCGGAAAAATCACAAGTTAGTTTTACTAATTTTAAAAATATAATATTAAAATGTCAAATGATATTTTTTCAGGAAAACACAGAAAAATCATGTAATGCAAATGAAAATTTATAGCCATTGAAAAGATCACATGAAAAAGATGTATCTAATCTGCTGGAAATAAATAAAAAACCAAAATTCACTACAAAAAGGTAATAAATAAAAAATAAACTTATCAATTTTGATTATTGCTGTTAGATTTGTTCCAAATTGGCTGATCGAAGTTATGGAATGGATTAAGCGAATTGAAATGGCCAATTCCGCATTAAGCATTTAATGCGTAACATTCAAGCAACTTTGTTGGCCAAAATTGCATTTGAATGTGAAACCGGATAAAATAGCAAGTTTGGAATGTTCCCGAGCTACTTATGAAGTGGGAAAATGGGAAGTATTTCTTTTCCGTGAGGACAATCTTGTTGATACGGATATTCCAATTGCTTCAATTCCACCACCAAATTATATTATTGGCATCGGAAGAATCGATATAAAGTTCGTTTTTTTAATCAAAATTAATTTTGATATAAATTTTTTATACAGTATCCTAGATGTCGGGGTTAGCAGGGATTAGCCTTCCACAAACAGAATATTATCCGGGTTCGGAGCCGGTTGTTGCGTGAGGAATTAGACTAAGTTAACTCGGAGGTTAATTAGTCTTTGAGGAGAACTTTTGCTGTGGATTTGATTGGAAATGGACTTTGGGTTGGTTTGGATTGAGTTGAATTGAAGTGTTTTTGGTTTTATAAATTTTATCCGATTGTAAAACTGAGGTTAAACTGGGGTTGAAATGACAGAATTCAAGGGGGTTAGAAGAATAAGGAATGGGATTTATTCCCCCTGCTTACTGTAAGCGAACGGGGGAAAATTCCCATTCCTTATTCCAAAAATTGGGTTGCAAATGGAGGGGGGGGGGGGAAGCCCGTGCCTATGTGGCAACTTGGTATTGGGGCGGGAGTGGGTTGCCGCCAAAAAAAAAAAGGGAAAAGGGTGGGTGGAAGGGACAGCCGATGCCCAAAGTGCACTTTTATGGATCGATGGTTGCCAGAATGATGGGGGTGGCAAAGGACGGGGGGAGCAGCCACCATCTCTAATGGCTAATGAGGAAGGAAGGGAAAAAGCGTGCGACTTGGATGGAAGGATGATGGGAGGATGGATTGACGGGAATGGAATGGAATAAAAGAGGGAAAGGGGAAATGCGGGAAAAATGAGAAATGTTTCTTAGAGGATGAGGGAGGGGGGGGGAAAGCCAAAATTGGCCTATAATTTTGGTTATATTTAGTAATAAAAAATATATTTATTGATAATTTTTTTTGCTCTTTTTTATGGGAATAAAATTTTTAAAATATTTTTAACTAATAAAATTCTTTTCTTTTAAAATTTATATAATAAAATTCTTTACAAATTATTACACAATATTTTTATATCTTTTATCTATCCATTTTCATTGCCAATCAATTTTCCATTATAAATCCAAATATTCACATAAAAAATGCTATTCTTCTTTATTTTATTTATTCCTTTTTCATTGGCTAATGATTGTCTAAAAATGGTACAACATAACAGTACCCATATTCGCCCCTGGGGGCTTACTCGCCCATTGTTGGCTTTTTCTGGTGAACCAAATAAGCCAGTTTTTTTGTGCCCAACGGTTATTTAATAAATTATTAAGAATATTAAATTTCTAAAATTCAATTCAAAAAATATGAAATATTTTATTTAAATCCTTTTTCAATTTTTTAGAATTCACCCAATTCAACAACATTGGCTCCAACCCAATTTCCATCAAAGGCTTCTTCACCATCATCTTCATCCCCATCATCTTCATCCCCATCATCTTCATCACCATCATCTTCATACTCATCATCTTCAACACCATCATCAACAATTTTGGCCACCACGACAATTCCAATTCCGACTTCCACATTTTTTCTTCTTTTTCTTATTCTTCTCCTTTTTCCTCTTCTACTCATCATTACCATTTGGGCCCTTCGGGTACAATCACGCCTCCCTCCCCATTCTCTCACAAATTTTATTTCATGCCCCAATTAAAGAATCGCCGCACTCAACAAATCCGTCGCCCCATTCAAATTCGAGCTCAAAGGCTCCCGCCCCCACGCCCCCCTCCAATCCGTGGTCCAATCATCCAGCCACCCGGTTTAATATCACCAATTTGGAGGGGGCTGGGGGCTGGTCGGCTTGAGGACAATGCTCCTCTTCCACTACAACAACAATCTTCTCCAGACACGCCTTCAACCCTTCGATCTTTTCATACTGCGGCGGCTGTGAATTGTTCATCCGATGATGATGAGGATTCTTTCTGATTAAATCGAGGAATTTTATGCCTAAATATTGCATAATATTTTATATTAAATAATTGATTAATAATATATTTTTAAATTTTCCATTTTTATACACTTATTTTAATTTAATCTAAAATTTTCATAATATTTAAATTTCTTTCTTTGGATTGATTAAATATATTTCTATCATGGAATTTGATGGAAAATTGAAAACATACGGCCAAAAAACAGAATGGGCAAAAATATTAATATTTAATAGAGTGTAGAAGCAGCTTGGATGTCGTGCTAAAATATTGTCAGAGGGGGAGAGGGAGGGAGGGAGGGGGGGGGGGTAAGCCATGCATCTGGAATTGATGTGGACAGCAACCGTTGGAAGTGGCTACGGCCAAAAATGGATGGTGAAAAGGCTATTTTTTGCCAAATTTTTATCGATAACATTTTGTAGTAGAAAAAACATTTTTATTTCTATTTAAATTTGCTAATAAAATGGAACAAAATCGTGACAATGAAAGCCGAAGAGGTAAGGATTTTCCGGGAAGGAAAAACACATTTTGGCGAACATTTTTCGGAAAGAGAAAAAACATTTTGGCGAACATTTTCCGAAAAGGGAAAACACATTTTGGCGAACATTTTCTGGAAAGAGTAAATATATCTTGGCGAACATTTTCTGAAAAGATTGAAACACATTTTGGCAAACATTTTCCGGATAGATTGAAACACATTTTGGCGAACATTTTCCGGAAAGAAAAACATATTTTGGCGAACATTTTCCAGAAAGGGAAAGCACATTTTGACGAACATAATTACAGGAATTGGAGGCCAACGCGGAAGACGCGGAGGCCGAACTGGAAGAGGTGGGGGCCAATTAGGCCAACGCGGAAGAGCCGGTGGCCAAGGAGGCCAACGTGGAAGAGGTGCTGGGCGAGGAGGCGGAGGCCAAGGTGGCTTTGGCCAACTCGAACGGGGAGGAATCCAAGGAAGAGGAGGTGGGCAAAAAATGAATTTTTAAGAAAGGGAAAACACATTTTGGCGAATTTTTTCCGAAAAGGGAAAACACATTTTGGCGAACATTTTCCGGAAAGAATAAAACAGATTTTCAGGAGGCGGAAGAGGTGGTGATGGTGAAAGGGCTAGAGGAGGCGGACTTCAAGGTGGAAGAGGGGAAGGAGTCCGCGGAAGAGGGGATGGAGGCCAAGGCGGAAGGGGAGGGGGCCAATGCGGAAGAGGGGATGGAGACCAACGTGGAAGAGGAGGTTGGTAAACATTTTGGTGAACATTTTCCGAAAAGGGAAAAACACATTTTGGCGAACATTTTCCGAAAAGGGAAAAACACATTTTGGCGAACATTTTCCGAAAAGGGAAAAACACATTTTGGCGAACATTTTCCGAAAAGGGAAAAACACATTTTGGCGAACATTTTCCGAAAAGGGAAAAACACATTTTGGCGAACTTTTTCCGAAAAGGGAAAACACATTTTGGCGAACATATTCCGAAAAGGGAAAACACATTTTGGCGAACATTTTCCGGAAAGATTAAAATATATTTTGCCGAAAATATTTAGGGGGCGGGAGAGGAGGCGATGGGGGAGTCCAACGTGGAAGAGGCGGCGGAGGCCAAGGAGGTGGAGGCAGAGGTGGCGCTGCCAGGGATGGTTGGGGATCGTCATCAAGCGGATCTTCCTCTTCATCACCTGATGTTTGGGGGAATCCCCGACTTCCCTGGCGGCAGCGAAATGGCCTCTCTGTAAATGAGGCCGAATGGTTGTACGGGAGATACCCATTGTCGGATGCTTCTTCCCGTTCGTCGACCCCGGCCTCGCCATGAAGAATGAGTCGTCCGTGATTCCTTCTCCTCTCCCTTCCCTCCCATTTTATTATTATTTTTTTCCCTCCCTTTTCCCCACCTATCCCCTCCCCCCCCCATCCATAATATTTTTAATATTAAATAAATATTTTTAATAAATAAATTTAATAAAAAAATTAAATATATTGAAATAGATAAAATAAATAAATATGAAAATAAATAAATATGAGATTAAATAAATTTAAAGTAAATAAATACCAAATGAATAAATATGAAAATAAATATATTGAAAATAGATAAAATAAATAAATCAATATCAAAATAAATAAATATGAAAATAAATAATTGAAATTAAATAATATGTAATTAAATAAGTATAATGATAAAATAATATTAAATAATGATTAAAAAGTTTGATTTATCAAATTCAAAAAATAATGAACAAATCGATCAGGGAATTTATAATGCTTAAATATATTAATTATATTTGGGAATTCAAATCCCAAAGACATAAAATAAATGAATGTAATAACATAATGCCCACAAACAGTAGAGAACAAATTCTGTAATTTAATAATGTTGTATTCCACTTTTGTAAAATTTTGCTTCAAATATTTCCAAATTGTTTCATTAGGCATATCTCCGTAAGAATCAAAATAAAATGCCTCATTTGGGCTTTTTGCCCATATAGAACACCAATGAGAGCCTTTTTCCATTGCCGAGTCCTAAGATAGATAATTTTTTAAATAAATTTAAATAATTTACCAATTTTACAACGAGTGAGCTTGGGTAACTCAATAATTTTGGTAAACGATCAGCAGGAAAAACACCTCGGAAATATTTTCTAGTTATTGGATGATTTGATAAAATTCTATCGATTGTTCGGGTGTCCATTTTTTCGTCTCTCTTTCATATATAAGTAAATGGCGGTGGCTGCGGCAGCTCCAGTGCCAAGAAAATACAAAAGGCATAAAACGAAAGTTTTAGGCGATGAATCCAATATTTCTGGAAAGCATGCAATAGGCTCAAATCTTACAAATAAATTATCCAGTGGTTCATTACTGATGATAGCTTCAGATGTTATATTTTCCTCCATAATTTATACAGTCAAATCGGAAGTAATTGTACGATTTCCTAAAATAAATAAATAAATAAATATTTTCTGAATTAATGAAAAATAAAAAAAAATGAGAATTACGGTCTATCAAAATGAGCCCGTCTGTCTCTGCGTATGCAATTAATTGTATTCCATCCCCGGGCACTGCACTGTTAAATCTTATATTCACAGTTGTACTGCCATCTTTAACCAGTTCAAAGCCATTAGAATCCTCTTGGCTATTAGTTAGGTTAAAAACGTAAATGCACCATCCATCTCGAAACATTGAATTATTTATCCCATTGCTTTCATTTGTATTAACATAGCCTAGATGTTCCATAGAGTCATGGAAAGCTCTTGCATAGCAATTGTTTTCATAGTCAAGGTTATATGGATATTGAGGATATATTCGGCCATTTGCTGTGAGCTCTATGTCTCTAACCTTGTAATGTTGAAATTTGAAAGGGCTTTCAAATTTATTTCCAATAAATCTGGAATTACTCACTAAGCCCAAGACAACCCTTCTGGGCACCCTGAATTAAAAAAAATCATTCTTTTAAATATACAAAAAAAATATACTCTTCGGTAAATAAATTTGCAGAAAAGTCTGTACGTCCCGCGCTGATAAATAGGGATTTCATAAATGTTTTTCGGATCCCATAACGAGCTGGCTCTGTGTCTAGTTTTCTGGCGATAGATAAGCTCAGTCCATCCATTATATCAATCGTTTTTACAAGCAATCGTACATCAGTGATCTCAAATCTGAACTTTTTTTGCGCAGCATTTGCTCCAGCAATTTTTTGTTGAATTATCATAAAATCACTGTTGTTTGGCGTAATTTCAAGATCGACTTCAACATTACTAAAATATTAAAAATCTATTTATGAATAAATGAATTCAATTAACCTTATTAGATATAAATTTTGATTCATTATATCGGCTGATAGTTTGCTGATCATTTGTACCTTTTTGCTTTTAGCAAATCGATTTTTTCTCCCAATATAGCCTTGATCATTGACATCATCCGGATCCTTAACATCCCTATAGTAGCCAGTTAATTGTAGATGGCTGTCTTTTGCGGCTGGGGAAATGCTTAATTCAGTATCAAAATAAGTTTTATAGGCATAGAGTTGATTCGAAGTATACACTTCCCTCTGATTGATTAGGACTTTTAAATCTTTAATCCAGGTTGCTCCGGGCATCTGAATTGTTGATACCACATCTGTATCCTCCAAATCTGTTTCCAACCCATCTTCTGCTATTTTATGAATCCGGCATTCCGTTAAAATATAAATTTTGCTCAAATCAATATAGCTAGTTATTGGATGGATTTTAAAATAAAATGGTGTAGAATTTATTGGATTCAACTAAATTTCAAATTATTTATTCAAATTCAATATTATTTTCACTCACAGTCAAGTATTCCCGAAAGCTTGAATTGGAGATCGCACAATTAGTGGGTGGGGTCGAGAAAAAGTCTAATCCTGTGCTAATACTTTCGGCTGAGGAGGCATCCACTTTTTTATATAACATGGCCGAATTTTCAATAATAACCGAGGCTATCAATTCTCTTCTTTTTTAAAATTGTTTTTTGTGGAATAGTTTTTCCAATTATGTCACTAGGTTTTAAAATGACTCCACTTTTTGATCGGAATTTTCTTTTCCTTCCTCTGCCCGTTTGGAGTTTGCCAACTAAGTTTTTTATTCCCTGTGCAGCTTCACCGGATACTGCCTCTTTAATATCTCCTCCTTCCACAACCTTAATAGTTCATAGCAATGAAATTTTTAGCCAAACACATTACCTTATTCAGAACCCTAGATGTTGTGGCTAATCCCTCTTTGCCAAGCTCTTTACCCACACTCATAGCCAAGGGACTTATTGTGGATGCAAGTGGCTTAAGCATCCTCCAAATACTTTTCAATGCGCTGCCTAATCCGGTACCTCTTTGATTGTTATAATAGCCAAAGCCCCTCTGAAATGGAACCCCCTCAAAGTAAGATAGAGCACCTGCACCAGTTTGTGGGTAAATTTTATCCGCATTTAAATTTGATCCATCAAAAATAACATGAACCATTTTTTTTGATATTAGAATTTAATTATATTTTACAATTTTTAAATAATGAATTAGAATACAAGCGATTTCTTAAATTGAAGGCTTAATATGACTTCTCCAAATTCGAAAGGCACTTCTCTTCCGTTCAATGATTTAATTTCAATGTCCAGTATATCCAAGTCTTTTGCAATTATTTTATGATATAGTGGTGAAGAAAAATTTTTCTCTACAATTTGTCCCACTTGCCCCTCCACAGCAATAACTTGTAGTAGATTAGAAAATGTATTGCCAACTATCATACTTTCCTGAAATTAGCTATAATTAGTTAAAAAAATGAGAGACATACAATCAATCCGCTGTTTAAATATATGCACAAATGGCTAACTCCTCCATGCAAATCTACCATATATTTTGCGATTTGTCCATTGAAAATCGGGGAGTTAGGTTCATAGCCAATAACATAACAAATTTGATCACTGAGTGAAACATATTTGATTTTAGGATGGGTGATTTTAAGAGTAAATCTTCCTATGTCATCCAAATAGTAAAATTGTATTCCCTTTGCAATGTGATATATTTCCTGCTTTTCCATGGCTGATTTGTTTGCATAATTCTCATCATATTCTTCATGTTCATATATAGATCGGAAATCATGGATATGTTTATTAGCATGCTCCAAAAATTCAGGATAAATTCGCATTTTCTCATCCCATTTTAATTTGTATTTTTCGATATATTTTGCCTTTGCCAAATCAAATACAAAATGATCTTGTTCATGCATAAAGCGCAATTCTGGATATGGGTCCTTGCCTTTGACCAATCTTATTGAGCCATATTGGCCAAATGCCGTCAAGCTTGGATCGATTTCGCTTGGATGGTAGACCAAAGTGGATGAATCAGTCTTTATTGATTCGTCCTTTTTTCTCTCCGCTTCCAATGCGTCTTCTGCCTCTTTCTCTATTACTGTTCTCCTGACTTCTTGCCTAGCATTGTCCTCATCCACATCTTCTGGCTCAATTAATTCACCCTCCTCTTCCCCTGTTTGTTTTTCTTGGCTTTTACTTTCATTTTCTCTTCGTTGCTGAGTTTCAGCTAATTGTTCTTGTCTTTTTCTCTCATTTTCTTTGGCCTTCCTTTTTTCTTCCTTCTTTTTCTCTTCCTCAGCTCTGCGCTTTGCTTCAGCTTGTTGTCTTTTTCTCTCATTTTCTTCAGCCTTCTTTCTTTCTTCTTTCTTTCTCTCTTCCTCAGCTCGTCATTGGGCTTCAGCTTGTTGTCTTTTTCTCTCATTTTCTTCAGCCTTTCTTCTCTCTTCCTCAGCCCTGCGCTGTGCTTCTGCTTGTTGCCTATTTCTCTCATTTTCAATCCTCTTTCTCTCCTCCTCAGCCCGGCGATTAGCCTCGGCTAATTGCTGTTGTCTTTTTCTCTCATCTTCGCGTTTTTTGGACTCTGGGAATACAGGAGTTTCCTCCTCAATGACATCCTCAGGGTCCTCTAATGGACCTTCCTCTTCCGTTTCGTTGGCACGTCTTTTTCGAGTCAAATGACTACCAATTGAACGGTTCAACTCTGTCAACATACCATTATAAATTCCATGTTCCAATCGATGAGGAGACAAATATGAGCCTCTTGGCACTTTGAATCGGAATTTCCTACCATCATTTAAATGTGCAATGACATATTGCTGTTCTGTTGTGCCTATTGTAGACCAACTTCAAATTGGAATTGAAGATTTGCATAAAATTTCCAAATTAAAAATACCTATTGGGATATATTATTGATGATAACCCAACAACCCATCCGGGTCCATCAAAAAGCAATTTTTTCGGTAAATGAATTTTAAATTTATTAGTTCGATTGTCCGGAAATCCCGGCGTATTACTTGGGACAATAACATAAAAGGAATTACTCATTCTGTTTCACAACAAATTTAAATGAATGAGATTTTTTTGCCGGTTTTCTTTTCTTCTTCTTCTCTTTAACCCCAAATGTTCTTTTTCATTGGCCCGCGTGTCTTTTCGGAATGCTTCATCATCAAATCGGCAATGTCTTGGTTCAGTTGCACATCATCCAGGCAATATGATTGAGTGTGCAAAAAGCGCGGCTCACCATTCTTGGTGGTCACAACCTCAAAGCGATTTTCCAGCATTTGATTCTCAGAACGGCATTTATCGCATTGATAATTGGCCACACCATATTTTGGGCGAGCAAGCTGTTATGTTTATGTTCAATTAATCAATAAAAAGAAAAGGAATTCTTACCTTCCAGAACAACTTCGGATTTCCAAATGGTGTTTCATCCTCTTTTTTAGGCGGAACCACATAGGGTGCGGGACGATTTGTTGCCTTCTTTTTCTCCAAATTCTCATTTCCAGTCAAATCTTCATCTGAAAAATATTCTCTTATATATAAGTTTAATATTTAATAAAATAGTACCGTTTTCCACTTTGTTCTCATCTCCACTTTTCGAATCATCCAGTTGAACCATATCCCCCAACACATTATTTTCGGCAGCAGCATTTTCGGTTTTCGTGTTTTGTTTGCGCGGCATATTTGAGAATTTAATATATTACCACAACTTATTTTGTTATCTAAAATTATTAGTAAATAGTTTGCTTTTTAGTTGTTTGGGAAAATGAATTGCATAGCGAATACAGAGCCATATTTATTCCTGCATCCGCTGACTCCACCCTTTACAAATATCTTTTTTTTTGAAACCAAATTTGGCGCCAAATTTTCAAATTGCTTGCCCATATTTTTGAGTACCCAATAGGGATGGGGGACCATTAAACATGAGGGACCATCTTTAAAAAATACATTCATCAATTCCAAGCTGCTATTCCCTACTTTTTGGCGCCAAATTTCGAAATAATTTCCTTTTTAATGCCCAATAGGGAGAGGGGGCCATTACAAATGAGGGACCATCTTCTAAAATAGCCACACCTACTAATCTTACTAATCGATTTATAAAGTTTAATCAGACAAACAATAATTCATTTATTAAAAATTATGGTTGTACCATTAACTTCTGCATTATCTAAATTATTTGGTTGTGAACCCAAAAAACTTGCTGAATATTTAAACAATCCTGAAGCCGTTAATCGAGCGACAGAATACCTGAAAGGAAAAAAATTGCGGACAACTTACCTTGACAAAAAGAAGACAACAAGAGAAGTCAAATTTGGAGGTTTTTCACTCAAACCTTGCAGCCAAGTTTACGCATTTGAGGGTTTTCTGGGTAATTTTTAATTAATTAATTTATTTATATTTATTATAATATTTAGAAGTTACATTGCCCCAATACTTTTACATAAAGTACGACATTCGTCTATTTTATCCGAATTTGAAAACAATTATTGAGTATCATAATAAAGGGCACGCTAAATATTATCCATTGGGTTTAATATGATTTTATTTTTAAAATCAATAAATAATTTATAGAATTGTTGGCAATTATTGAGCCAGGAGAAGAAACAACAATTAAAGAAAAGGACGAACCAAATTATTTAAATTTTAACCCATCTGGATTTTTCTCCGATTTACAATCTTGGTGAAATGCCTCCAAAAGCCACTTTAAATTTGCCTGATTTGGAATTTTCTGTCAATACAACAGGACTTACAGTCTATTGGTTTGCATTTTCTAATACCTAATTTATATTATTATTGCAAAAAATTTAGCCCTGAAAGTTTGGCTACGCCACGGTTTGTTCCTTGGGATTTGCCTGGCCGCTGTACCCGTTGTAAAAGTGGCACAGTTGAAATTGACTACATCATCCAAGAGCAAGGGGTCACAATATTCTCGGCTAGATTGAAGGGAGGAGAACGATTCATTGCCTTCGACAAAATTGCCAAATTTGGAGATCAAGCATTCATGCGTATCCGGGCAAGAAACAAAATTCTGAATATTCCTTTCAAAAGGCCAGACATGATGATGAATGTGGCAAGAGAAGAAATTGTTGATAATTATGATCACCAATATTTTAATCAAATTCCTATGCCACCAAATAAACCACAAGGAAATGGCCACTATTATGACCTTAGCAACATTCCTCAATAATTATTTTGTCATTTATAAAAAATTGATTTTTTTTTTTTTGAATAAAATGGAATATCCAAACTTGGATGAAAATGAACTTAAAATCAAAATTCCCAGTGGAATTATTGTTTCTGGACCATCGAGTTCAGGTAAGACTGATCTAGTTGTAAAAATCCTCCGCAATGCCTCTGCCCTTTTTCATCCTAGTCCTAATGCTATTGGTAGGTGATTGAAATAAATATTATTTTTAAATATTTTATTCAGTGTGGGCTTATGGAGAATTTTCCAAATTAATTCCGACTTTAGAAAGAGAAGGGATAATTGTTGTAGCAGGATTGCCAAATGACGACTTTCTAAATAAAATAGCAAAACCATTTATCCTGGTGCTTGATGATCTAATGGGTGAAATTGACCCTAAAAGATTGGCAGATTTATTCACCAAAAAAAGCCATCATAATAATTTTTGTGTGATATTTCTAAGCCAAAATTTATTTGACAAAGCAATGAGAGTTCCTCGATCTAATGCTCAATATATTTTTTTAATGCGAGCACCGGTTTATTATATATATATATTAAAATAAATGGCTATATATTCAAATTGCAGAATGATATGTTAAGTATTAGAAATCTTGCACACCAATTATTCCCTAAAGAAAGTTCATATTTTATGGATGCATATAGACAAGCTTGCAGTGAGCCTTATGGCTATCTTTTGGGTTTGAGAAAATAAATGCTTAAAATTTATTTTATCTTCAGTTAATTTACATGCTAATTCTAATAATAATCTTCGTTTACGGACAAATATTTTTCCCGAAGAAGAAAGTATAGTTTTTTTACCAAAAAATGGGTAGAAGGAAAAAATTGCTGCAAACAGTTGGCGAACGAGTGCTCAAAAATTTCAATTTTTTGAAAAGACTTTGCAAAACTCATTCAGAGAAAAAATGGAAGAATCAAATAAAAAATGCAAATACAGAAGAATTATTGGCATTAACTGAAATTAGCAGCAATATTTTGGCTGGACGATTTTCTCTTACTAAAAAGCAGCGTGAAAAATTATTGCCATTTGCAAATTATATTAGGAAGATTGCACGAGTTAGAAGTGAGCAAGGAGCTAAAAAAATATTTGTAAATCAGCAAGGAGGGCAGGCAGTTTTGGCGGCATTATTATCGCCAATATTGGTGGAAGCAGCTCAGCATTTAATTTCAAAAATTACACAAAATGGCTAAAAAATTAATTTTACTTCCAATGGATTTATATCAAGGTTTATTGGGTTCAAAAGAAGAAAAAAATATGGCGGACATAGCTGAGCATGAACCACTGCACTATGAAAAGAATTTATTGAAAAAAATCAAGAGAAAGAAAATTAAAGATCCAAGTGCAAAAAATGTCCTTTATAATCAGCAACTTCGGCGATATTTGAGGAAAAGGAAAGAAGTTAAAAATCGCCCTATAAAAGTGCAGTTAAGTGAAGATCCACAAAATATTAAAATAATAAAAGCTGGAAATGATTCGAAAGAACCCGTCCAAGTTGCTGCCCCAGATGAAAACGAAGAACTGCAGAGAGTAAATATTGAAGAGAATGACCCAAGTGTAAGCTTTGCTACATCAAATGCAGAGGAATTGTTCAATACCCTTCAAGGACATTCATCTAATAGAAGTATAGAAAGTACACCAAAAAACACAAAAACTTCAACCAGTAATACATCTATTGGCAAAAGAACAAGGGCAGTTAGGTTGGACTCGGAAGTTAAAAGGCAGATACATGATTTGAAATTCGAACGGCTTTTGGAAATTATAAATAGGAATCCAACGAAATTTGGAGTGAAAGATGGGAAAATTTTAAATCCTTCTACCGGAAAACCAGTAATTAAATCAAATTTGGATTGGGCAATTAAAAGACTTATAAGCCCAACATCGCAAAATGCACCTTCGCCAGTTGGATTAAAATACTTGCATAGATCTCTCTTGGCAGATGATGAGGCTAGCCAATTCCTGCATGATAAATATATGCAGAAGGGTGAAGGAAGAAAAAAGAAAACTAATTCATTCCGGCCAGCAATATGGAAAAAATAAATAAAATTTATACCGACCCCGAAAATCCGGGTGGTTTTTCGAGTGCAGAGGCTTTAATAAAAGCAGTGAAACAAAAATATCCGAATATTTCAAGAAATTCGATTTTGTCATTTCTCGAAAAAAATAGAACAGCCACTCTATTTAAGCAAGCAAGAAAAAGATTTCCAAGAAGGAGGACAATTCCCTCGAGCTATCTTTCTGGTAATATAAAATAAAAATTTTTTGGTAAGAAATAAATAAAATTAAGATGTCCAATTTGATTTGGGTGACTTTCAAGCGTTGGCTGAAAAAAATGAAGGAATGCGCTATTTATTGTTGGGCGTTGACGTGTTGTCCCGACAAATGTTCGGAGTACCTACGAAAAGCAAATCTACATCGGATATGAAAAATGCATTTGAAAATGTATTTGCTCAATTTCCTTTCCTCCCTCAGAAAATATTTACTGATAGGTAAGTAAATATTTTAATTGATTAATTTACTCGAATATTTAGAGGCTTAGAATTTGAATCACCGCAAATGAAACAATTTTTTTCTGAAAAGGGAATTCAAAAATTTGCTGCTCAAAATTCAAAAATAAAAGCAGCAGTGGCTGAAAGAGGATTAAGAACTCTTAAAAATAGACTTTACAAATATTTTAGTGAGAAGAATACCACCAAATGGATTGATGTTTTGCCAAAATTTTTGCATGCCCTAAATAATTCTATATGTCGAATTACTGGAGTAACACCAGCCTCAATAAATGAACATAATTGGCCAGAAACATGGGAAAAAGTCTACGGAAATACAATTTCGGAAGATAAATTCAAGCAAACTAAATTAAAAAAGGGCGATAATGTGAGAACGAGTATACCCAAGCAGATCTTCGATAAGGGATATTTTCCCTCCCGTTCTGACCATATATATACAATTGAACAAGGAAATTCTATCCAACCCGAAACTTATGAGATCAAGGATTATCATGGGAATGTACTCAAGGAAAAATTTTATCGGCCGGAATTAGTCAAGACTCAAGTGGATGAAACTACAAGCTATAGAATTGAGAAGGTCATTAAAAAACGAAGAAATAAGAACGGAGAAAAAGAATTTTTGGTTAAATTTATTGGATACCCAGAGAAATATTGGATTAAAGAAAATGAATTAATAACATGATCAACTTTTTTTCATATATATAAATTAATAAATGTGTTTACATATACAATCAATTGGATTGTTCTCTCGGCACCAATTACGGTCCGACCAACCAAAATGGACAATTCTTTCAGAAGATAAGACAATTCCTTTGTTGATGACTGGACGCAATTTTTTCTTCATTGGAACGGTATGAATTTGACCATCTCTTGTAGCACGGAAATTTTTGGTCAAAGTAAATGTTTCAGTGACTTTTTCTTCGGGCATTTCCCCCCATTTTTTTGCCATTTCTCTGTATCTCTCATAGCTCAATTGATTCTTTACATCATAGGTCAATGGGATTCCTTTCATTCTGCGAACAAATTTCTCTTCATTTGTGATTTTGTCTCTAAGCCAAATACAATAGGCTTTTGGGGCAGCTGTAAAAATATGGATAATTCATTTATGTATAAGGGAATGGGTAAATCTTACTGCTGATAACTTCCAATATTTCATCTGATGGATATTCTTGCGCCAAAGCACCTAATTGATCACCAGAAAATCTTTCCAATGGATCACCCAATTCTTCATCAAATTCATAAATAATACTATCAGTGTCCTAAATTAAGAGATAATTTAATATTTATATTTATTTTAACCATATAGATAATTTTGCTGTCATTTCTCCCTTCCACAACTTTATAGAGATGATTTAAAAGGTGTACTCTAGCAGCGGACGTGGTCCTAAAATAATAAATTGTTTAAAATAAATATGAAAATCAGACCATAAAGCCACTATGAGATTCGAGGCACTGTGCTCTCGCAAGAGTTCATCTTTTGTCCGATAACATATTAGAACATTTCTATCATCCAATTGGTCGTAGACATGAATTTCAATATTTTCATTATCAAGATAAAAAGCAAGGTCTTCTTGATTATTTACAATCACGCTGATGCTGAGTTTGTTCCGAAGAGCGAATCTTTTAAATAAATTAGATTCACTAGACTCTATAAAAATACCTGCCCCAAAGGGAATTTAATCCCAATTTTGCAATGTATCTCATCCCTGGATTTTTTTTTAATTTTTGCTCGATCTAGACGAATTCCATAAAGTTGCCATGCCTTTTCAATATATTCACTTTTCCTTTTCTCTCTCTCCTCCTCAGAAATATCATTTTGGAGACAATCTTTTGGCCATCCTTCTGCCTCATATTTTAATTTCATAAAAACCTTCATATATGGATGAAACAATTTGTCATCCCAATCAGATGGATTAGGCCAATTGTAAAATCGATAAACATGAGAGACTCGATATCCAGCCTAAATTAATTTTTCTTTATTTTAATATTAAAAAATACCTCTAAAGCTTTTTCTAATTCCAATGAAGTAATTGTAGTAGAAAATCCCCTTTCTTCATCTTTAAAATGAGGACATTGATAATTTGGCCTTTTTTTTATTCCGCCTTTATATTTAATTGCGCAAAGTCGACATGTGGGGAAAATAAGTGAATCTTTTAGTCTCATTGGTAAGACGGGTATTTCCGAATAAACATGACGTGGTGGAATAACAAGCATTTAATAATCTTAATTATTATTAAATAAAGTAAAAAATTATTTCCGTTGGGTACCCCTTCAATTTTATTCCCATCATCATCCTTCATATTTTCTGGCCTCCACCAATCCACATCTCTATTAAAAATTGTTAATTCTGGATGTTTAATAGGATATTTTGTGTGCCAATTTCTATATTTTTGAATTTAAAAAGTAAAAAAGAAGGAAATAGCTCACATGTATGGATATAATGATTTAAAATCACGATAACGAATTCGTTTGTGTGGTCGATTTATGATGCTTGAAACCATTGCTTCAGGGCCAGTTCTTCCGCTAAAATTTTATTTTTTGTTATTAATGAGTAATAATAATATACCCAAAGAAAGCATCCTTCAAATCGATTAGGCCGGTGTCAGGGAGATTATCGAAAAATGCTCTCATACTAATTATTTTTGTTTGACCATCTTTTTGAACACGAATAATTTTATCATTTGCCAACATTTTTTCTATCTGGCACTCCCAATAAACTTCGACTTTAAATTCCTTTGTCAAATCTTCCATTCTTTGAGCATTCTTTTCACGTATTGTTTATGCCGGAATTCCACCTGCCAATAATTCATCATCATTCGGGAAGCATTTAGGACACGCATGCCAAAAACACCTGAAATATAAATATCTTTCCATTTTTATCACAAAATTTTACCCATTCACTTCAATGGCGATATCTTTCTCATGGTCACCCGTCTCAATAAAACCATCAAGAAAGTATTCTCGATAACGAATATTGCCTTCGGGTGTGATATATGGGACATTATATTGTATTTCTCCATTTTTATCTTCTGCTGTGTGAATTTTGATATTTTTCAGCAATTCTAACCACTAAAAAATTTTTAAATAAATTAATCGATATTTAATTACTTTCAAAAATTTTCGGGCTTTTGTACTTTGCCTGCCATGCTTTTCATATCCCATATGGGGGGTTAAAGCAAGATGATTTTTCGGCAATAATGATTGGAAAAATCGCATGCATGCTGAAGGCATAGTGATAGAAAGAAAAAGGTCTTGTTTCGTGACCTCAAAAAATAATTCTCTCATTTTAATCATTCCATGGACCAATATTTTCACATCTAAAATTTCTATTTAATTTTTTATGAACTCTAAATAAACTGACCGTTTGAACAATATTCGGCGATTTGGTCATTTAGATTGAATTTGATTTTATCCTTATTTTCTTGATACCAAATTTCGAGTTCGATTCTTTCCTCAGGGCTCATACTGCCCGGTCCATAATATTTTATATCAGGAAGACCATCTAAAGTTACATCGTAGTTTTCTTCCTAAATTTTCAATATAATAATTATTAAAAAAGAAGATTACCCGATTAAAATGATATGGGAAAAATGTTTTTGATTCGATATTCAAATTAAATGTTTCAACAAATTTGGACAATTTCAATGGAATTAAAAGATACCTAAATTTTATTTGAAAATAATAAAGATGATAAAACTCACGAATCACGAAAAATTGTTGTGGTTAGATCAGTCCCTCTTACTTTCATTTCATAAAGGCGATTTCCATTTCTTATTAATTTTGGGACTATTTGTTCATTTTGGAGAATTCGTCGAAAGGCAAAAATATTATCATATTTTGAACCTTAATTTTCGACTAATACTAAATTAAGAATATAATTATTAACCGGCATGTGAATAAATAATATTTGGGAATGTTGTTTGAACTCTCTTCTTTTTTGTTATTTTTTCTGGTTCTTCTTCTTCGTCATCCTCTTCCGATGAATTCGATTCATAATTGCATTCACCCACAATTTTATCCAATAAATAATTGCCACCCTTTTGCATTTTCAGCTCATTTTGTTCAAAATGTATTGCCCAGTCAATAAAATCGCCCATCGGATCATCTGTCTTTGTAAAAACGTCTATTTCTGTACCTTGGAAGTCAAAGGGTGCCCAAGCATAGAGCCGATTTATTCCACAGATTTTGCATGGGTTTTCCTGAGAACTATTCCATATTCCTTTATCAATACATTGAGAACATGTCACATAAGCCCATAAAAAGTTTGTCTGAATAATTTTGATACGTAAATTTGTATTTTTTTTGGAATTTACTTCATGTAGATATTTCAAAATTGATGGATTTGGTCTAAAATGGGTCATTGATTCTGTGTCCATAAATATATATCGAAATTCGCGTTTGGGCCTTTCCACAAATTGCCTCATATAGCACCAACGAGGTAAATGATATCCAAGGCAACTAAAGACTTGTATTTTTTTTAATATAAAATTAATTTGACCGTCCACAAAATCGTTCTCCACATTTATGTCCTTTTGTATGGTGCTTAATTTTAATTTCTTATCTGTTCTAAATTTAAGTATACCTCATTCCTATAGATAACCGAACATTCCGGACATCTTTTTGATTTAAAACATATATCCTTTGTATAATGATGCCAATAACAATTGAAACTAAATTTAAATGTTAGCATATATTATTATATATAAAAGAAACTTAGTGAATAATTTTGAGCAACCAGCACAAAAATGCTTGAAATTCGGCTCATCTTTGCATGGAAATTTTGGGCCAACCCGCTGGCAATTTGTACATTTTGACTAATTTTAATTTTATTAAAAATCTGTTTTATTATAAATACCTTGCACCATGATCTATGCCGCAAATCATTTTGATATGGCTTTTCGCACTAAATTTGGAATAAAAATTTGAATAATAATAATATTTTAATACCTGAAAACAATATTTGTATCGAGAATTTTCATCAAAAAGCAAATTCATTGATTTAATTGCTTCATAATGTTCTTCAAGATGCCAATAAAATATGCATAAAGGCTCTTCATAATTTTGAACATTGCTCTTATAAAATGGCTTTCTCAATTGGCCAGTATTTTCAAAAGCAAATATTTTGAATTGGCCTGGATATTGTTGGTCAATCCATCCTTGAATTTGATCACCATAATCATCAATATCATAGTATAAGAGATCGGGATTAATGTTACATTCTCGGATCAGATCATTGACCATTCTGAGTTGTTTTTCCTCCTTTTGGCGAAATTCATAAAATTGTTTAGGCGATTTTGTTGCCTTGACTAATGCTGTAGTGATTGCTCGAAAAAGACAGTAATGGTCGGTTTTTTTGCTTTCATACATTGCATTTTTATTCATTTTGAATTGAATTGGTTGGGGCTTTAATGGCCTTTCTCCAGCATTTCCAGCTCCCGGATGCCTTCTTTTTCTAGTCAGATTTTTGTCAGAGAGTTCAATGGCAATTGCGTCGATTTGAAATGGTCCAGTGATAACGGACTCCCTCCCTTTTGCTCTGTTTGATTGATCAAAACGTTCAAATTGGTTAAGTATGTCTTCAGTTGTTGTTTCATTGAGGTGGTTGACATTGATAAAAATTTCATAATCCAAAAGTGGACTATCGAGAGAAAAAATATAACGGTTTGGTGATAGCTGTTGTTCTTTTGCTGATTTATAGATGTGATTGAGAACCAATTGAAACAAAGATTTTAATTCCTCTTCTGGATATGGAGCCTTATACATTTCATTCAGCTCAAAGGTTCCAAGGAATCGATAGCCTAAATTTTAGACTTAGTTATTATCCCAATACTTTTCTCCGGCAAAAACCTTTGTACTGGCCCGTCTTCATTTGTTGGGCATCCAAACAAACATAATAATCGCCATTGAACTGATTTTCATCCAATTTTTTACTCAGCAATGGATCATCCCCAATCAATTGACGACGAATTGGGTTTTGGTGGGTATTATCACGGTAAAACCTTGCCCTTGTCTTCTTTTTACCATCGCCAGCTTGCTATTATTTTATAAATATTTCCAATTTATAATTTAATTTAGCTTACATTAATTTGCATTGGTTCAAATTGAAATTCTTGGATTGGCAACAAGTTTTGAGGCGACAAAATTGGCGGCATATCTTCAACAGAATTAATTTCCGCTTCCTCACCATTGCTTAGTAAATTTTCAATCATAAATTTGCGGGAGTTCATTTTCTAAAAAAAAAAAATTGTTAATTTAAAAATGAAATTCGATTCAATAATTAATTGAATTCAATACAATGAATTATTCAGGAAATTTCAAATCAATATTTATTATTATCCAAATAAAATGGATCTAATGGACAATTCAATGTGATAAATGCATTTTCATCTTTTATAGTTCATCACTATAATCACTATCATAATATTCATCATCACGGCCATCATCCATTTTCTCATCCTCAATTTCCTCTTCTGCCATTTTCATGTTTGGGAATACATCATCGCCATTGTCCTCGCTTTCCACAAAATCATGGCTGCAGCAAGGTCCTTCCGGATCAACAGGATCTTTTTCGACTTTGAGCATATATTTATATTTCCATTTAGAATTATTAGACTGACATTGATCATCCAAGGTCACGCGAAGATGGGGAGCATCTGGACGAGAAGGGCGAAAACAATTGCAGACAAATTTCTTCCATTCATTTGTGGGAGCTAAAAATATAAGTCATTTTCGATTGAATTATTTGAAAGATAAACCATTGTTTCGGCCAACAGCAATTAATTTGTCGGTGAATTCGCTGAAATCCGATTCCTGGGCCTCAAATTCCGAATTGTCAATATTATTAACCAATGTTGGATCCATCACATATTTCAACAAAAATGAAACTTTCTCGTCACCCTTGTAGTAGAAATATTCAATGACATTGAAACCATTCATATGCATCGCTAATTAAATGAATTATTTGGATTAATAATTTATAATTATTTTTACCTTGTTTTAAATACTCGGGAATTGAATCCATTGTGAAAAATCGTTTAATAAGAGCCATTATTTTCGAAATAAGAGGTTGGATGATTTAATTTGTATTTTTGCAAGAGAGGGAAGCTGATGGAATTAAAATATTTCTTCCCTATATTTCATCACTCTGATGTGTCGCTTTTCCCGCCCAATTTTTGAATTGAAAATTTACGCGTACGCCATTTTTATGTGTAGTGGAAAAGAGGAGGGATGTTTATTAGGAATATGAAGAGACATTGAAAGTTAATGCATAAGGAATTAATCTAAAATTATTTTCAGATTATAAATATGGTTTTATTAATTCATAATTACCACGTTGGAGAAATGCCGGACTCAATTAAAGAATGCAAGTTGATAATATTTTAATGTAGCCTATCTAATTTTAGTCATGACCAAAAATGGCTTTAACATGATGGAAAAATTTTATTTTGATCGCAAATCTGACAAGGAACCATTCTTTGTCGCTGTCTATCGATTCAAAGGCGCTACCTATAATCCGGGAAAATTCAAATTGCTATTGGAACCTAATATTCAATCAGATGTCCCAGAAGAACTCTCAAGCCGCAACAATTTCACTTTAGGTTAATTTATTGATATCATAAAAAATTGACCACTTTTTTTGAAGGCCCATTCAATGATGACATAACAAAAATTGTGATTTTGGCCTACAAGGCAACCAATCAAGAAATCCCCGAAGTCAAAATGACCTATGAAAAGAAGGAATAAAGATGAACAAAAAAAGTCAATTTATCATTTAATCATCTAATTTAATTCTTCGATGCTTGAGTAAATTTTGTGGAAGCCCATATCCTCTAGCTTTTGTTGGGCACAAATATGGATTATATTCAATTGGTTTTTTTCTCTTATATTTCCTGATTGGTCTCTTCCATTCTTCCTCATTCAATTTTATCTGCATCTTCTTAATTTCGTCTTCTCTTGCTTTATCAATTTCATTTTGCAAATTTTGCCAACGTTCAAGGTCATCCAATATGGCTGTGACAGTACTAAAAATCAAATTATTTAAGAATATTAATATTTGGCAATAATACTCGGATTCCACTGGTTCAAAATCAGCAAGAAAATCTTCCATTGAATCATTTGGGATTTCCATGAGACTCTCATCATCTTTTTCAAAGTCTTTTGAGTCGTTATTTTCCAAAGAATTTTTGGGATGTACTTTTATAACTAAAATTAGGGTTTTAATAAATAAATAAAATTCTTAACCTTTATAGCCAGTAGGTTTCAAACTTTTTTGACTTATTCCTTTGAAATAAAAGGGGCTGTTTTTGGATATTTTTGCCATTAGCCATTCAATTTTCTCCATACTTAATTAATTAAAATTTGACAATTAAAAAATGAAAATAAATAAAGAATAAAATCCATACGAATTTTTAACAAAAGATGATTTTATTCAAGAAAATGATTTATTCCAAAAAACAAATCATTTAAGTCCAGAAAATGATAAATCCAAATTATTCTGATTGGATGCAAATTTCCTCTTCTTCATCTTCATCATCATCGATAGTAATCACTTCTCCAGGTTTGAATGACTTTTTCGCGCGTTCCAGCCACAAATCCAATGCAGTTTTGCGCTTTATGGTCCATTTGCTCTCCTTTTTGTTGCCTATATTTTGAAATTATATTTTGTTGAAAATTAATTTAACTAACTAGTCTTGTGGAGATTTTCGATGGTCTCCCATTTTTTGATTGAAGTTGAAGGTTGAGAGAGAGTCGATGAATCCTATGATGTTTAAAATAAGTTTTTTCTATACAAAATTAAATTATACCAAATTTTTGTTCTCGCTCACTGACTTTTCCATAATCTCGAGCTCTTTTTGGTTTGATAAGTTTTCAATCTTAAATAATATATAAAGCTAAAATAAAACAATAAAAAAAACTTACGGATTTGGCCATGCGAATTGTTTTGATTGGGGAGTTAATTTGACGCAAAGGAATCTAAATAAAAATTTGAAATTATTTCTATTTAAATTAGCTTACCAATGGCGAAGATGGTGGTGGTAAATCGGAATTCAATTTGTTCAGTTTAAAGCCAGTTGGCATTTTTGGTGGAATATTTTCCTTGTTTTCGGATAAATATTTGTTCATGTTATCGATAAAGAGACGGCCGAGACGGTTAAGTGATAAAATTAATTTATTAAATTATGCATTTTTTAGATAAACTTTACCTTCTTTCTTATGCCAGTCGGAATTCCACATTATCATTAGCATTTAAAGTCTGAATAAATTGTTGTAATTTTTCTGCAAAGTATAAAATATGTCAAGTACCAAAATGTACATTTCATTAACATTCATATCGTATCCAAAAATAGTCAAAAAGCTTTTAGTTTCCATCCATCCATTTTAATTTACATGAATTTTCTATCCAAATGCATTCATCCATCACACATCCAGTAGAAAAGTTTTTTCCTATCCAAAATGGCAACATTTCTCTAATAAAAAATTCCATTAGTGGATGGAAAAAAAGCGAATGCCATTTCCTTTGAACGAACACATTTCATTCACTCCCACTTCATCCAACTGCAAAGTAGCCGAATAAAAGTTTTTTATTGGAAAAAAATAATATTTAAAATAAATGTCATTTTATTTCCAACAACAACCGTATATTCCACCCCGTCGTGTCGGCTTCTTTCCAATTCTTCCTCGCGGAGGTGTTAATCCTATTTGGGCCCCGCCGATCGTTCCCTTGAGAGACGTTGACCCGATGCCAACCGTACCAATTTTGGGACGAGAACAAGGAAATGAACAACCACCACCGAATGCGGCTTCGGCCAATGCGATATCAGCCGTTCCGGCCCAAGTTCCATCGGCTGAGGCCCTGGTTCCACCAGTCGTTCCAGCCGAGGCTCCGGCAGCTGCTTTGGCCCCAGTTCAAGCGGAGGTTGAGGCCCAGGCTCAGCCGCCCATAGTTCCACCACCAGCAATCCCAATTGCGGCACCAAATCGTGTAATTGTGCGGGGATATGTGGACGATGCACCCGTAAGTTTAAGGGCAAAAAAATGAAAAGAAATATTAATTATGAAATTAAAATGTGAATAAATAGGGAATAAAATTTTAATTTTAGTTTTATGAGGACCCGATCTATGAAAAAAATGGAAATAGGCTGTGGGCAATTTATATGTTGGACGAGTGGGCGAACAAGGTCCGATTTGACGGGCTACACTGGAGAAGTAGAAAAAGCTTTGTGAAGGTCTGGAAAGAGGTAGAGGCCCCACTTCAAAAAGAATCAAAATGGCCAATTCAGGTTTGTGTTTGATAATATTTTTATATTCTAAATAATTTTAGGTTGCCTATGATGAAGGGAAGGCTGTGGCTCCGGATACGATCATGGCGATCGATCGTATCGTCTCCAAGCATTCGGCTCGCGGGATCGATGATGCCGGATTTTTTGAATGCCTCGACCAACTCGAGGCATGGATCAATGACACCGGTCCAATGCCGGCATTTATGAATGTGAATGTAATGATTTTATAAGTGAATTTTTAAATTGTATTAAAATTTTCAGGTTATAACACCCGTTGGCGATCCCCGTTTGGCCCCTCATTTGGAACGACTCTGGCAGTATGTTGCCAGTTCGGACCGGATGATTCTACGACTACGTCGGGACAACGCGAAACTCAAAGACGAATTGGCACAACTTGGTGGCGAAATTGATCAACTCAAGCGAAGAGCTTTCTCCCGCCGTCATTGAAGAAAATGGATGAATGAATGAATGAAATTTGAGGGAAAGAAAATTCGGGGATGAATAAATTCAATTAGTGAATTTTATTTTGTAGTGTGCCCCTCTCCCTCACACAATTCAATGCCCTATACAGGGTGGCCGAAAAATCCGTTCCCACTTTTATTTTTATTTTATTGATTTTCATTCATTCGTGGGATTATTGAATTATAGTTCATTTTTTAGCCCAAACATTTTCCTATAATGGCTGATAAAAGAAATTCCGCTATTGCATTATTTAATTCGGGAATGGCGCCTTCAAAGATTGCAACCCAAGTTGGCCTCTCCAAAAGGGGTGTGAGCAAAATCATCAAAAAATTCCGGTAAAAAAAATTTCAAAGAAAAAGTCCAAATAAATTGTATAGGGAATTTGGCACAATAGAGGACCTCAAAAGAAGCGGAAGACCCAAGTCAGTGAACACACCCAGAAACCGGAAAATCATCAAAATGCGAGTCAAGCGAAATTCAAGGATCTCAATGAGAAAAGTGGCCCGTGAAACCGGAATTGGAAGAACATCGGTTCGATGCATTGCAAAATCTGAACTTGGGATAAAGGCCTACAAGCTCCAAAAAGTTCAATTTCTGAATGATCAAAACAAAAGAATTAGAGTCCAAAGATGTCGACTCCTCCTTCAGCGGCACGCAGGTCCTGAGATTCTGTTTTCGGATGAAAAAATCTTCACCATCGAGGTGGCGCATAATCATCAAAATGACAGAATATGGACAACAAAACCTCCTCTTTCTGATAAGATTGTTTCCCATTCCCAACATCCCCAACAATTAATGGTTTGGGCCGGAATTTGCTCATCGGGTAAGACTCCGCTGCTTTTTGTGGATCCGGGGGTCAAAATCAACAAAAACTACTACCTTCAAGAAATTCTCCAGGGGGTTTTAGAACCTTGGGCCAGGACCCATTTCGGGAATAGGGAATGGATTTTTCAGCAAGACTCTGCCCCCGCCCATAAGGCCCGAGAAGTTCAGGAGTGGTGTCGGGACCATTTGCCTGGGTTCATTTCCACCGAAGAATGGCCTCCCTATTCCCCGGATCTGAACCCTATGGATTATTCTGTATGGTCCATTTTGGAGGCCAGGGCCTGTGCTAAACCACATAAAAATTTGGAGTCATTACGACAGTCCCTTCTTAGGGAATGGGCGAAAATTCCGGTCCAAGAGCTGCGTGCCATTTGCGAAAATTTCCCCAAACGTTTACGTCTATGTATCAAAGCCAAGGGTGGCCATTTTGAATCAATTTAATTATTGTTATACCCCTTTCTTTTGTCCATCATTTGATTGTATTTTAATCCATTTATCTTTATTTGTAATAAAGTTATGATAAAAAACAAGTGGGAACGGACTTTTCGGCCACCCTGTATATTCCATTAGTGGAATTCATTTTTTGTCATTTAATCAATTTAAAAAATTTATGGGCCTAGATAAAATGTTGGAAAAAATAATTGAATGAAAATATTTATTAATTGTTAAATAATTAATTGGTAAAAAATTAATTCGTAAAAATTATAAGTCATCGACATTAAGTATTATATTGGAATTTTTGGTTTTCTTATTATGATAGAATTCCTTAAAATAGTTACTCCTTTTTGTCTTATATTCTTCATCATTTCTTTTTCGTTCGGAATATTTTTGATGATATTGTCTTCTATTTCTCTTTTTGCGCCATTTTTCATATTTAATGCTTGCTGATTTTGTCCTGAGAATAGACTCCTCCTCCATTGTCATTGCATAAGCTTCCCTATCGGTGCAGCCACATCGCTCATGATCAATAGAAGCTGAAAAATTATTTGAATATTTTAACAAAAAAAAAATTCTAAATACCATCAAAATCCTTTAACATATCTGGATGGCCAAGTACACCAGCAATAGAAAAAGATGATCCAAATTTAATTCCTTGGTGCATCCCGTCATTCATTGCCAAAAAAAAATTGCCTTTTTTTTTTTGAAAAAAATAGCATTAAAATGAATTTTAATTTTACCCGGTCGATGAAGAATAATTTCAAATGGAATCCCAAATTTTCGAAGTGAATTCGGCGAGAAGAAAAATTGAAAATGGTCCAAAGGATTTTTGCAATTTGTTGGCCAAATATTTCCAAAAATTAATTCCCCCAATTCACGAACTTTTGGACGAAATTTTCCTGGTATTATGAGCCACAACTTTAAAAAAAAAATCTTGCTTTATATTCCTTTTGTTTTACCTGGGGCACTCCTGTCACCATGAAATTATTTGACCAAAAATGATCTGCTTCATAGTGCAGAGGAAAGGGCAAAATTCCGCTCGCAGAAGAGACGAATCCAACAGGGATATCCGCATTAGGAATTCCCTGAAAAAATAAGAATAATTTTTAATTAATCAATTTATTTGCTACTTTGCAAGCGTGAGAACAATCCTTTATTTCATCAACAATCATTTTCAATTTTTGGTCAACCAGGGTGGGCAAATTGAAGCCAGCAAAAGAAAAGCCATAAAATTTTTTCTCCCCTTTTTCAACAATTTCATTGAAAATACTTAAAAATATTTTTTTTATTTTTTTTTTGTTCCAAATTTTTATCCCTACTTACCTCTCCTTGAAATCCGAATCAATATTGCCATTTTCAATCCGTTCATTCCATTCTGATTTAGCCTTGAAGCATTTAAATCTTCTCGCTGTCGCAAAATCCTTCAATTTTCGCTCAGGCAATTCTCCCATCGGTTTCACATGAAGTCCATATCCAGTGGATTCGCTTCCATAACGTTCAAAGAGTAGTTTCTGCGGCCTAACTTGCATTTCAGCAATTTCAGTTGGGATGCCAGGAAAAGAAATATCCTCGGGAATTGTTGCCTGAAAATAAAAATTTTATAAAGCTAATTTTTATTTTTTTGGTACAAAATTTTCTCATTAAATTATAAATTAAAAGAATTAAAATTTTTATAGAAAAAAATAGCTCACCACTGCCCCAAATTGGAAAATTTCCTTTCTGCTTTCATAGGCCAATATCATTTCATTACGAAGATGAAGTGCAGGAGATGATAATTTAATTGTAGGAATCATTTTTTATAAATTTTATTCTTTAATTTATTTAAATATATGCAAAATAACAAAGAAATAAAATTTTCCCAGAAAAATTCCCTCCATATTTGGGTTAATTGGCGTTTAAATTTCCGCCAATTTTTGGCAGAGTAAAAAAATAGTGGGTAGTCCATTTTGGCAGGACAGCTGTCTATTCCCATTTAGCAGACAATTTTTTTCTCCCCCCCCCCCAAAGCTCTTTTTCCATTTGATTAAGCATTCCACATTCGTTTTTCCCGCTTGGCCCCTTCCCTTCCATTGACGTAAAAAATTCCATTTTGCATTTACAATGGCCATCGTTCATGGAATAAAAATTGAAGTGAAGGGACCATCCATCAAAAATTATCCATTTCTTTTCTCTTAAGAATATTTTTATTTGGTCAATTATAAAATTTAAAAAAAATAGAGACCGTCACAAGTTACGACGAGAGCTTGTGCGCTCTATTTTTCATCAATTTTATTTAAATTTATTTTATTTGGCATTATGTAATTAATTTGGCTCATTTTTCATTTCGACTTTTTAATTTAGTCATTAAACGTCGGTTTTATTATGGCCCCTTAGGATGACCTTTGATCCCTTCCACTTTAAAAAATGCCCTTTAGGCATCGGCTGGCCGTAGCCTTCTCCCGGCCCGTTAGCAAGTTGCCACATAGGCACGGGCTTCCCCCCCCCCTCCATTTGCAACCCAATTTTTGGAATAAGGAATGGGAATTTTCCCCCGTTCGCTTACAGTAAGCAGGGGGAATAAATCCCATTCCTTATTCTTCTGGGGTTTATAAAGGCAATAAAATGCTCGGGTGATGTGTGAACTGCCGAAACTTTATAGGCAAAAAAGCGATAACATTTGATTTGAGAGGGAAAAAAGAGTCATATGAATGTTGGATTATAGGCAAAAATAGAATCAAACAAAGGAATTTTGCAAGGTTTTGCAAGGAATAGATTAATCGTAACAGAATTATAGGGAGAATTGGGCTGATATGAAATTGTAGGGGAAATCAACATCCGTGAATTTTGCTTGGTAAAATGGGCAAAATGGGTGTGGAGGAGGAGAGAAAGAATCAAATGACATTAAAATAGGGAAATTGGTAATGGGGTGATTGGGACAGGGTGATACGGAATTTTATGTTAATCATATGAATATTTTCCTCTCATTTCATCATTCCGTTTTGGTCCCAATCCATTGGGCCAACGCATTCCGCGACACTCCCACCGACGTCAATTGTCCGGCAGCCCTCTGATTGGTCGGGTTCGGGCAAATGGGATATCAACACTTCCATCAGTTTCGCTTCGGGTTCGTGGTCGGAAATGAGCTGATAACGAATCGATGTTCATTGAAAGTCGCGGTTTGGGCGTGTTGGGTGCAGTCTCCTCGTCTGTTCGTGTGAGTGTTTGCATTGATCTGCTGGGAACATGTGATAATGCAAATGTTGGATGTCTTTCCTCAATCAATTTGTCGGTTTCTCCAATTGTTTTCCTCTTTGGTTTTTGCCTTTTCGGTTCTTCTCTTTTTTGTTGCTTGTTTTTGAAGAAAGTTGAAAATCTGGGTCGGGGTGTGGTGATTTGTTGGCTTTGTCGTCTGATTAATCCACGAAATGTGGCGCATATTAGTCCAATGAGGTAGGCCAATAAGATCGGGAATAGAAAATCTCGAAGTAAAAGAAAGAATGACCAGCAGCAGCAAAGAATTATCCATTTGTGGACTATTTCTGCAATAATTTCATGGAATTTTGCAGCAATCACTCCTTTGAGGCCTCCTGGTAATGCTCCAAGTTGTTCGGCGCGATCTTGAATTCGTTTTGCAGGGTTATTTTTCCAATTTTCGAAACGGGCATATTCATCGATGTGGGGGAAAATTTCAAAGTCAGTGTTGTTGTTGATGGACCAATCATGGAATATGATTGGGTGCAAATTGAGATGATGACCTAACTTTTCAGTCAGGCTTTCTTGAAGTTCATGCACATTGCTGATGTCCAAACTGGTTGCCATGTTCGGTGTCGATTTTCTTCCAAACATTTTTACTGACTTCGAAGTAATGTATTTTGTAGATCCCACAATCAGATACTGGTGAGCTGGATGAGATAATGCGTAGAACTGGATCCAAAAAGGCTTCTCGGATTGAGCCACGGATCCGCACTTTGATTGGGATGTAGAGGAAGCATTCTGTTGTTGCACGAAGACCAATTTCTTTGAGTTGAATTGGGCCACATGAGAAAACTTCCAATGCTGATGTTCCAATCCAGCGAGCCATAAGCCAAGGATTACGAAGTAATTGCCTTGCTTGAATTGTTGGGTTCTCATTTCGTTGATTTCTTTGGCATTCCTTTTGATAAAGTTGTTCCAATGCTCGACTAGCGGAGATTTGAGTGGCGGTCAATTGTGCTGCCAATTGTTGTTCATTGACATATCTTTTGCCACGTGGAGCGCGAATTGATTGATATTCGCTTTCCAAAATTCCAAATCCTTGTTCCGAAAGTCTGATTTGTTGTCCATTGCAAGCAATGACTTGTCGGGCATTTTGCACAAAAGTTAGAGCTTGTTCTCTTGTGTTGGATAGAAATGTGGCGGCGGCATATTCACTAGTACTGGTTGATTCTCCTTGCAATGTTTTAATAAATTCAAAATCGCAGCCGCTGCACTTTCCATTTGGGCAGTTCGATGTCCAAACAAGACTTGAATTGTCAGAAAGTGCGCAGAAGTCATTGGCATATGTACAATCCTCCAGTGAATGAATTGGTGAAAGCAGTTCCATGTTGTGTGGTTTGTAGTAGAGCGATGCAAATTGTAGAAAACAGTTCGTTACCGAACTTGTTTTTGCACCGGTGAAGAAGCTGGCAAATCTTCCGGGAAATTCTTCATCCAGAACGCTGTTTGTTTGCCAAATCTTTCCATTGGGATTGCCTGTCAATGTTTCCTTGGTGAATTCACACTTTTTAGCATCCACCATTTTCCTGCAATCTTTTCGAGAAATGTGCAGCATTTCCTCGGTTTTGTCGATGATGAATCTGTCTCCGAGAAAGTTTGTGTAGTACGATTCCGTAATCGTTTTTGCTGAACAATGGTATCCAGTCAAAATCGGTTTTGGTTTGATGATTGGTCCATAAAGGTGAATGGTCGTTTTTGTCCATGTTGCATTCAATTTCGGGGGCGCTCGACAGAATTGTGAATTTTCTCCCAATTGAAGTCTCCACAAAGTTCCACCACGATGTGAACAGGCAACGACTGGATCGCCATTCATTGACAATGGATTCCATTCATCGCGGATTCGTTTTCGGGATTTGTACGCATTGTAATCAGGAACTTCTTCTTCTTGACCAATAGGTTCAATGAATTGTGGTGCCTGGGTCGATGCCGTTGTAAAATTTGATAAAATTAATTGCATAAAAACAGTCGTTGGACTGATTGTTGTAGTTAACATTGTTGTTGTACGAGCCGTGGTTGTGGTTCGTCTTGAAGTTGTGGTTTGAGTCATTGGGCTTGTAGCTTGACTTGCCACTTCTCGTTTTATAGTTGTTCGTCTTGTTGTTGTCTTGTATGGTTTTTCAGTAGTTGTAGTTGGCTCATTTGTATTTGCTTGATCATTTACTTGTTTGTATCTTTCCCAAAATTGTCGAGCATAATTGCGAGAATGTTCCGCACGGGCCTCCGGGTCATCCGGCATTTTGGCGCGAAAATCGTGAAGAATATCTGCATATGGCTCTTTTGTTGTCGTTTCTGGGTCCACTCTTTTTTGAAGATGTGGAAACAAATTTGGGTAAAGATGCCAAAATTCTTGTTTTGGAATGGGCTCTTCCATTTCTTCCAAGGTCATTGGTTTCCAGAGTCCTTGAGAAGTTTTTCGTCGTTCATTTGTTGCTGAGGCAGAAAAGATCATTGCAAACAGCATTAGAAATGTCAATAACATGGGCACAAATCGCAGCATTCCCCATCCTCTGGGTGAGTGACTGAGTCGTTGTGTGGGTCGTTTATTGCTGAGAATTTTATCTGCGATTTTGCGCAAATTGATGCCTTTTCCCGAATAAATGTAGAACCCAGCATTGTATTCTTGGCATAGGTTGTGGCATTGCCTCTTGGTCCGTGACCATTCGCGGTTTTTTCTTGTTTCTTGGAGAATCAAATTGGTTTCGACGTCGGCATTGTAGAGTTTTCGCATTGTTGGTTGCAGATTTCTTGCCAAATTTTTCTCATCACTAAAGCAAAGCACAATTCGTTCATTCTTTGGCGATAATGATAGTTTCCGGTCAATTCTTGTTTCAGGATCAAAGGTAAACCAGCGAGAATTAGGCATATAGCCTTGAAGGATTTCAGCGTTGTTGTCGCCAAGAATGATTGTCTCGCAATGCAATATGTGGTTGCCATAAAACTTTTTATTTCGAATAATGGCAATTGCTGTGTTCACCTCGCATTGAAGTTCATTCATGAACTGTTTGAAACCACCCAATTCGTTTCCATCGATTGGCGAGAAGGTGATGCAACCATATTGATTTTCCGCCACAATTCCTTCAAAAATTGAACAAGAACCGAGCCAATATTCAAGTGCTTCCATAATTTTTGATTGGTCAAAGGGCTTTTTCTTCAATTTTGACCATTTTTCATCCCACATCAATTTTGCTGTTTCCTTTTGTCCAGTGTTCAATAGTCCGGTCGCTGCTTCATGAATCATAAGCCTTTCATTTTGAGGTAGGTTCTGATAACGAGCGAGCCAGACATATGTGAGCACTTGCATGAAAGTTTCTGCTCGGCAATTAGCATAATCTTTCATCACGAGTCGTTTTTGAGCAATCCGTCCGAGGGTTACGTTTCGGGCGCATGCTTCATGATGAGGGGAATCCGGATTGCATTCAGTCAGAATATTGTAATCCAGGATGATTGGCTTCTTTCGGTCGGCAGTCAGATAATGCAATTTTGGTTCAGGAGTTACACTTCTCGATCGTTGGGGTCGTCGCATTTGATGCCGAATTGGGGTGGATTCTCGTCGATATTCAAGTCGGCGGTTTGGCGAATCCACTCTTCGTTTTCTCGGCGATGGCGTACGAATATTCTCATGATTCTTTGGTTTATCCATTTTGCGTTGTTTTGATGGCATTTCAATTGGCCTTGCGCTTCGTTTTGAACTCGTAGCTTGCATTGATGAACTTTGTCCTTTCTTTGAATTGTCCACCGATGGTGCCAGAATACTTTTCCTTGGTTCGATCGGCTTTTGTTTGCTTTCATCAAGGTGAGGTATTTTGAACCCTTTAAGAGTTCCTTTCTTTGTTGGACTTTCTTTTTCCAATGATTTTGGCTCTTCTTCAATTATTTCTTCTTCATAGTCCAATTCAATGGCTTCTTCATCGTCAGGATATTTGCGATTGAATTTCCGTATGCCCATGTATTCTTCAAATAAATGGTCCCACGGTGGATATGGTTGTTTATTTTGATATTTGCTCATATGGTTGTCAGCAGCTATGAGACTATCCCGGAGCTCTTGGTTGAAATGTGCTTCGCCCTGGCTCCAGTGATATTCCCATTCTTCTTGCAAGTCGGGCGCAAGTCGGGAAGGTCCCATTGGAATGGCATCATCGTCCTCATCGAAGTAGTTTAGATCACTTTGTTTTTCGCCGAGATAATTTAAACGGCTTATGATCTCTTGCGATAAATGTGGGAATGGCGTAGTCATTTCGATTAGAGGACAAGCAAATTCTGGTTGAATTGGTTCACGTTCGTTGGTGATTTCTAAATTATAGATTTGATTGATTGCCCGATTTAGTTCCTTGTTTATTTGAATTTTTGGAAAAAGTTTTGTGATCATTGATTGATCATGCAGGAAGATTGTATTTTGAGAGCTTTCCAGGACTTCGGAATCTCCGAGAGGTCCCTTGCTTTTCCAAATTTCGAACCCTTCAGGGCCATCTTTGTAGAGTCTCAGATCTCTGATCTGGCTCTCAGTTGGAGGAAATTGCTTTTGGGCTTTTCCAATCAGGAATAATTCGGCCAACTTGAATTCTTGAGCAGTAGGGAGCTTTTCATTTTGCATATGCAAATGAATTTGCTTCAGGAAAGAATCTCCCATAATGATGTCGATTGATTTGTTGATTTGTTTAAGAAATCTCAAAAATTGAACTGTATTTTCTTTCATTTGTTTCCATTGACAAAAGCGTTGATCATTAGTGAGTGAAACTTGTTTTGACTTATCAGCCGTTTTATTGCTTATTTCGAGTTGTATTTTTTCATCTGCATTGATATCTGAAGGAATTTCCTTGCCAGAATCGTTTATTGGATTGGTTTCATGCCAATATTCATCTTCGACAATAAATTCAAATTTAGAATTTTCTGTTTCGTTGAGTTCGATTGATTGAGCTGAAGTGATCCGTTTCACTTCAAGCTTTTGTAGAACATATGCCACTTGTTCCTTTCGCTTTTTCTTCTCTTCGGTTTCAGAATCGGAAGAATCAGATTCCGATTCGGATTTGTTGGGTTTGCATCGTCCCCATGGTTTCAATTGAATTCGTTTTTCGCCTTCAGGATTGCAGGTGCATGGCGAACTTTTGCGAAGATAAGCACAGATGCAAGTGAGTTCTTTGCCAATTTGCCGGAATTCCATACATCGACAATGGCAATTGCGAATGGGCATTGGAATTTGAATGCGGTATTGTTTTGTTGATATGGGTGGCGATTTTCTGATTCGCCTTCGTGGAATTTCATCTGAATCGGATGATTCTGAATCTGAATCCGAATCTGAAGAAGTCCATTGTTTAACATATGCAGGCAAAACTGGTTTCGACTTGAGCATATTTGAAACTTCATTCGAAGGCCTTGGCATTGGTTGCGATGACCTTGGTTGATGATCGGAATCTAAGTCACTTTCTTCAGATTCACTGCTCCAATCGCATTCGGAGGATGGGTCTGGATCACCAGGCCTGTCACTGTCATAAAGGACAGCACCGCAGAACATAATTTGCGGATTTTCAGCATTTGTGTAAGTTGCTGTTGACTTTTTGATTCGTCCGGTTTTGCCGGAACCACTGAGAATCTTGCCCAGTCGAGATTGACTCAGTGTGAAGCCGCTTGGGAGCTTCTCAATTGGATTGATATATAAATCGTTGAAATGATCAATTCCAAGCATCAAGTCAGGTTCCCTCATGTCTTGGGGAAGTGCAATTCGTTTCTTGCGCAGCTGATCTTCTTCGATCGAGCTGAGGGCCACGATTGGCATTTTGTTGAAAATGAATTTCATTTTGTTTAGGGTGAAAATCATTTTTTCACCACCGTCGCACAAGAGTCCAATTTTGACGCGATCGCTCAAATAGCGTTTCTCATTTGGATCACCGAATGAAGTGAGGTAGCATTCCTCCTTTTCAATTGCTTCCAATTGAAGTTGTTCAGCAGCTCGGGCCGAAATGAATGAACGTTGTGATCCATTGTCTATGAAGACTGAAGCTATCATAGATTGCCGGGGATTAGCCGGATTGAAAATTGTTGCCTCCGTTGTCATGAGGAGGGCTTTTGTTAGCTTCTCCCTTGATAGGAGTACCTGGTCATGGGTTTCTGGCTCTTTTGGCTTGGCATGATTGCAGCAAGCACATTTTGTGGACTCTTCACTAGACGAAATTGAATCGTATTGTGCCTCTGTTTGTGTTTCCAGAGTTGGTGCGGCATGTTGAATTGGTTTTGGGCAGAGAGCGGTTGGGTGGCTCGCCTTGCATTTGAAGCAGGTCGCAGGCCGTGGACAATTGCCAGAAATGTGTCCATTGTGAAGACAGCGCCAACAGAGATTTTTGGCTTTGACTATCTCCTTTCTTTGTTCGAGTGTGCTATATTTTGTGCAACGGTCATGCCAATGTTTTTGTTCGCAAAATGCGCAGGGGCTCGTGGGTTGGCCTTTATTCTGCACAGTTCGGGTTGAATTTGAGTCTGATGAATCCGACACAAGCGGAGTTCGGCTCGGGGCCGGGGCACTGGCCCTTCTTTTGATAGGCTTTCGCGCTCGATCGCCTTTGGATTTGTTTTGTTGCTGGCTTTCGACCGATGCATTGATGAATGTTCGCTCTCTTCCTTGCGGTTGATTTCCGCTCCCCCTATTGCGAGGGTTGTCATATCCTCTATTGCGAGGTGACATTCTTGACAATTGTTGCTGGGGCTTTTGATTGGATTGGCCTTTTTGATGACCATATTCATCCATCACTTCTCGAATGTTGCTTTCTCGTCGAACAGCGTCATTCAAGGTTTGAAGGAACTTGGTTGTGTTCCAATTTTCTGGATCCTCGGCCTTCTTGACCAGGATCGTGCGCAGAAATTGCGGATTGAGCTTCTTTTCCAAAGTGAGGTACACCATTGGGCCTTCGGTGTCCTCTCCGAGAGTGCGCAATTCTCTCGTGATGTCGAAAACAAGAAAAAGTTGGTTTCCAATTAGTGGGTCCCAATTCGTTCCAATCCCAAATTCCCTCGAAATTGTACACAAAATAAATGATGAGCAAATTTATTGAAATGCAATTGAAATGTGTGAAAATGCAATTGAAATGTGTGAATGCAATTGAAAATGTGTGATGAACAAAATAATAGAAATTGGTGATGAAAATAAAATTGTTGACGAACAACGTTAAAGCATTTTGGTTGGTTTGTTGAATTTAAGTGAAGTCAAAGTGAAGTGAATGAAGAATGCACACGGAGGAAGAACAAACTCCTTATCATCATTCTTCATCGCCACAAACGGCGGATATTCACATCGCCGCAAACGGCGGATATTCTTCCTGGGAAAGGTGGCCAATCCCGCCTCTTTATGCTTCAAGCAGCAATAGAAATGAAAATGATCAATGAACATTGAAATGGGCGAAAAATGTGGAAATAAAATAATTAAAAAATGGAAAATAAAATATAAATAAAAATATCAAAAATAATCAAAATTCATCATTTTTCGCTCATTTCCAACACTCCCCATTTGATAAGATTTTCTTTCGGCTCATTCTTGACACTCCCCATTTGAAAGGTCCATTCGGCACATTGACACATGACCATATTGGCACATTGTTTGCACATAAACATTTGTCGCATTGTTGTCATTTGCCCATTCATGCACATTGTTGGCAATTGACGCCATTGAGAAGAAAGAGGCATTGAATGAGCACCATTGAGCAATTGAGGAATCATTTCCAAACCTGAAATTTGTCGTTGAGCAACCAACTGCTCACTTAATAAAAAATCACATATTGCCTTCCAAACGGCATTATTTCCACAAACGAAATTAATAACCTATCAATCAGGCATGCTTTTACTAACAAATTATTTTGAAAATTTGCCAAAAACTCGAACCTTTTGCATTGTTTTCGAATCAAAAATTGAAGCTCGAACGCTTTTATAAATTCAACTTTTTGTTTTTTGGTTTCGATTTTCATTCCATAGAATACCTCCCCACTTAATTTAATTAAGCTCGAGTAATATTCTTTTAATGAATTCGTCTTCAATTTTTGACGACTGGATGCCACAATTTTGAATTGTTTTAGCCCAATTTTTGAATTTGGTTCAAGCAAACTTGATTTATTCATGCAAATTATTTCTGAAACTCTTTCTTTATTTATCTCAATTTCGAAAAATTCATTCAGGACTAACCATAATTTAGTCATTTTGTCAGATTTTGGACAATATTTATTGGTGGTTGGACAAACCCAATGACATAAAAATAAATCAAAGTGTTCACTAACGAACGAATTTTGTTCCAAAATAGTCGACTTTTTCAATTTTTTCCCACTGGTCAATAAAAAACCTGTTTTATTTTCTTCGTTATCTGGTTCCCCAGCTTGATCAATTGCTTCCAATGTTATGGCTAATTCATTTGCCGATTCTGCATTTGATTTTGCTGAATCATTTTCACTCAAACGTGATGAAGTTTGCATTGTTTTCGGATATTTAAATCTTTTCCAAATTTTAAATGTGCTTAGCCAAACCCAATTCTTAAAGAATTGATTATCATTAATTCTCTTTCTAGTGAATACATTATTCTTAAGCGATGTTTGCTGTTGATAATCAAACTTATTTTTCGCCTTTTTATTTGACTTAATCATCAGCTCAAGCGCTTTATTTAAACAAGAAGAAAATGGGTTTGATTTCGATACAAACTCGCTTCTGTAATTCAGACTCTTTTCAAGTTCATTATTTCTTTCAGTATTTTCCTCACTAAAAGAACTATCTATTTTCTTATTTAATCCGCAAACGGATTTTGCTAACTTTTCTTTAATGAATTTGCGAAATATTCCAATCTCTTTAGGCTTGTCATGCACTAACGCAGTTTTTCTCAGAAATTTATTTGGGAATTTAATATTCTCATCCATCAAACTGGACATTTTAATTGGTAATTTAGTTTCTGTTAAATGAAAATTAAGTGAAACCTTAGTTTCACCCTTCCCATCATTAACTTTCATTAATTTTACTTTAAATGTCCCACTAACGGGATTTTTCATGTTTAATTTTGCATTTTTCAAACCTTTATCATGAGCTGATTGCACAATTTCATTTGGTTCTATGACATGCAAATTGGCAATCAAAGCATTACATTTGTTCTGCGGTTCGATTAAATTTTGCAAATGAGATCCAAATAGCTGTTGATTTTGGTGAACTGATTCCGCTTTATTTATTTGTGTCGATTTTTTAATTGAGCCACTAACGACTAATTGTTTTGCTTTAAAGTATTTGCGCAGTCTATATTTTAATCCACTGTACGAAGCTTTCTCTCTAACGAGAATTGATGAACTTGGCTTTAAATTTTGTTTTTGAATTAGAATGTCCCTTCTAATCGAACTAGAATTGTGATTATTTTGTTCTTGAAAGTTTTGATTAGGCTGAATATCCACGCTTTTTTGATCCTGTAATTGTTTCTTTTCATCAATTTTGATGGTCTGATTCACTGATAATTTAATTTTTGAAACGTTTAGCACCAAACTGCATGGTTCAAAATTATCATTAGCCTTTTGCAAATTGAATTTTGAATCAATATTGGTCAAACCAAAATTTTTTGGATCTAAAGTTTTGAACCATCTTCCTTCATTTTCGAACATTTTTAGAAGGAAATCGATAGCTATGTCATATTCTTCTTCTGTTCTCCCTACCCATTCTAAAAGAGGTTGGGCTGAATCTTCAAAGTTTCTTTCTAACAGTTCAAACTTTTCCAAATTGGTTAACGAATTATTTTGATGCACTAACGCATCAAAAGTTTCCCAAAATGGAATCCAATCTTCCCGTGACCCTGAAAAAGTCCGAAGTCTAATTTTGGTCTTTTTCTTAGCCTTTTCATCTGATTCAAGCTTTTCGAACAAAGCCAAAGCGTCATTATCCATTTTTGATTCCAAAATTTTAATCCTTTTTTCCCAAATGATGATTTTTTCTGTCAAAGATTCCAAAAGTTTTGGGATTTTTAATTGGTTGACCCATTCTTCGAACGAATATTTAATTTGTTCCCTTTGCGCTACTATCGCCTTTCTCACAAATTCATTTGCTTGCCATTGTGCATCCAAGATTCTTTGCTCTAACGCAATTAGTTCATTGCAATGTTGTTTGGCGCGAAAATATTGGCAATTTATTTGATTCTGGGTTGATGTTGGCCCAAGGGGTTCGGGTAGAGCCTTAGCTAACAAGGCGTTTGCATTAATAGCACACCCCTGAATGATTAATTTGGTCGGTGAACTCATCACTGAATCATTAAAAATCCCAAAATATTTCTTAACAAACTAAGAATTTTGACTTTAATCAAACTAAAATTTAGAAATTTATTCTTTATCCAACAAAGAAAATTGACCTTTTCGAACAAAGAGTTTTGACTTAAATTTCCAAAAATTTATTCCTTAACAAACTAAGGATCCTCCCACTTTATTTTTTAAAAAATTCGAAAAAATAAACCCACTTTTTCCAGCCAAAGGTTCCGGTCCGAGTCGCCACTTGTCGAAAACAAGAAAAAGTTGGTTTCCAATTAGTGGGTCCCAATTCGTTCCAATCCCAAATTCCCTCGAAATTGTACACAAAATAAATGATGAGCAAATTTATTGAAATGCAATTGAAATGTGTGAAAATGCAATTGAAATGTGTGAATGCAATTGAAAATGTGTGATGAACAAAATAATAGAAATTGGTGATGAAAATAAAATTGTTGACGAACAACGTTAAAGCATTTTGGTTGGTTTGTTGAATTTAAGTGAAGTCAAAGTGAAGTGAATGAAGAATGCACACGGAGGAAGAACAAACTCCTTATCATCATTCTTCATCGCCACAAACGGCGGATATTCACATCGCCGCAAACGGCGGATATTCTTCCTGGGAAAGGTGGCCAATCCCGCCTCTTTATGCTTCAAGCAGCAATAGAAATGAAAATGATCAATGAACATTGAAATGGGCGAAAAATGTGGAAATAAAATAATTAAAAAATGGAAAATAAAATATAAATAAAAATACCAAAAATAATCAAAATTCATCATTTTTCGCTCATTTCCAACACTCCCCATTTGAAAAGATTTTCTTTCGGCTCATTCTTGACACGTGATGCGTTCCAACTCCAAAAGCATTCCATGGGTTTTGGACAGATTTTCGGCTCTTGGCAGGTTGGACAATTCAGCATGGAGTGTGCGAACATAGCTTTTCTCATCTCCATATGTCTCCTTCAGGAGCTGAATTGCATCTGAATAGTTGCGATCTTCCAGTCGAAATCCGCTGATGAGGGCTTTGGGTTCCCCTTCAAGTAGCGAGCGCAACAAATTCAGTTTTTCGGCATCATTGCCGACTTGGTGTGGACGGCACTTCGGAAGCTTTCCCAGAACTCGGGCCAATTTCGACGATCACCCTTGAACGGGCGGATTTGTAAAGTTGGCAGCGCATAAATGGTCCCGAGTGGGGCTTGAGCATTGGGCGCAATGTTGACATTTGCGCCAGCCGTGGCGGCGGCTAGAGCTTGAGCATGGGTGATTTCAGCTGCCCGCTGTTCTTGGTCAGCTTTCAATCGAAGGATCTTTCCCTGGGCCGAGACTTTTCCAGCCAAAGTTTGCAATCCATCAAGCTTGATATATATAGCTTCAACCGCTTCAGCAACTTTGTATTTGGTTTGGAAAGCGGTATACTTTTGATCTTCATCGCCACCGGCGGCACCCAGTTTGCGGATCAAGTCACTCCAATTCTCATTTCCAGTGCGGACATCGTCGATTGCGACGGAGGCGGTTACCATTTGCTTCTTGATCAACTCAAGTTGCGCTTCGTAAAGGGCCCAATTTTCCAAGGTGGGTTTGGCATTATCGACCTCAATTTCGAGCGCAACTGAATCTTGGACGTGCGATCCAGCGCGAAGGGCATTAATGATTTTGTTTTGGATTGGTCCAGACATTTTAGAGTCGAAAAATGTCTTGAGAGTTGAATCAGTTTTTCAAGAGCTTACTTGTAACAACAAGTGGCTCTGTTTGTGAGTTGAAAAGTTGTTCAAGAGCTTACTTGTAACAACAAGTGGCTCTGGGAGTAAATTTTAGGAGAGCTTACTTGTAACAACAAGTGGCTCTTTTGCCTTTTTTGGATGGATTTTTATTTGACCAATTTACACGAAGGTAAAAGGGTCTCAAAGTTTTAAAAGACAGAAATACACGAAGGTAAATGTGTCTTTTCTCAATCCCAAATTTTACTTTTTTATCCCACAAATTTACTTGTCGAGGGTTGACGGGCTCAGCAAGTGGCAAAGGGCAAATGCAATTGACAGTTGTTTGACAGGGCACAGCAAAAGTCACGTCGGGGCCACCAAATTTCTGTCGGGGTTAGCAGGGATTAGCCTTCCACAAACAGAATATTATCCGGGTTCGGAGCCGGTTGTTGCGTGAGGAATTAAACTAAGTTAACTCGGAGGTTAATTAGTCTCTGAGGAGAACTTTTGCTGTGGATTTGATTGGAAATGGACTTTGGGTTGGTTTGGATTGAGTTGAATTGAAGTGTTTTTGGTTTTATAAATTTTATCCGATTGTAAAACTGAGGTTAAACTGGGGGTGAAATGACAGAATTCAAGGGGGTTTATAAAGGCAATAAAATGCTCGGGTGATGTGTGAACTGCCGAAACTTTATAGGCAAAAAAGCGATAACATTTGATTTGAGAGGGAAAAAAGAGTCATATGAATGTTGGATTATAGGCAAAAATAGAATCAAACAAAGGAATTTTGCAAGGTTTTGCAAGGAATAGATTAATCGTAACAGAATTATAGGGAGAATTGGGCTGATATGAAATTGTAGGGGAAATCAACATCCGTGAATTTTGTTTGGTAAAATGGGCAAAATGGGTGTGGAGGAGGAGAGAAAGAATCAAATGACATTAAAATAGGGAAATTGGTAATGGGGTGATTGGGACAGGGTGATACGGAATTTTATGTTAATCATATGAATATTTTCCTCTCATTTCATCATTCCGTTTTGGTCCCAATCCATTGGGCCAACGCATTCCGCGACACTAGATGAACGAATTATGAATTTTGCAAAATGCACTTCACATTTATTCGAAAATTGTCATTCAAAATTTAATTCCAAAATAATTTCCCGCAACATGGATAATGCAATGTTGGCATCAATGAAGACTTTGATGGCATCTTTGGCCGATAAAATATACCAAATTGATTTATGCAAAGATGGCAATTGAATAATTTTGATCGACTATTCCCTGGCACTCTTGAAAATGCTCAATTTCTTGTATTATATGATGAATCATTGAAGGACATTGATATTATTCTGAATTGGTTGAAAAAACATTCAAATATTGGAAAACAAAAAATTATTCAAATGAGTCCTATTCAAAAATTTATTGATGCTTTGATTAATGACATTAAAAAGGTAAGTCAAAAATTTAAATTTTTTTTAACAATTTTAAAGGAATTTATCGACTCAAATTTGCCTTCAATTTTTCTTATTGGTTTTCGACCACACAGCAGTAATATCCAATTATTTAGGCTGGAAAATGAGCGAACTGAAATTCTAAGATTATATCACCTACGTGAATATTGCTATTTGGCTCTTTACCCAAAAGGGGAAGGACATTGGACAGAAGAAGGTCGGAAGAAAATGGAATTTGGCCATGGAAAGCCAATTCTTCAAACATTGAAATTTTCTCATAAATAAAATTAAGAAAATTATGTTTTTTTCATTCTTCGCATAAATTGCATTAAAATTTTAAAATAAATAAAAAATGCAATATTACAGATACAGACTACATAAATCAACCACAGGGCAATCGTCGAAGTTATGGACCACCCATAAAATTATTCAAAAAAAAATATATTAAGAAATTCTTGCGGTAATTTCTAAAATTTTGATTACAATTTAAACAAAAGAAATAACTCGTCGAAAAAAAACACTTATTAAACAAATTTTGCTGATAAAAATTTTTTTTATGAATTTTGAACAAAATATTTAAGAAAAATTTAAAAATTGTTATTATTAGGTTACCGAATTAATTTTTTCTTTGTAGCCAATTTTACATTAATTCCTCTTTTATTATTTTTTTAATTTAATTTTTAAAATTTTGTAGAAGTTGTTCTCATCATTATTTTTGTTAGAAAAGAGATAAAAAGAAAGCTTTTAATTATTTGAATGGCGAAAAAAGTTTATAACTTGCAAAAAATATTTAAAAAATTATTAAATATGCATATAAATAATATTTTTCAGTCCTTTATCCTTTTCATATTCATTTAAGCTAAACACTGAAATTGGCACATAATAAATATGAAAAGTCCATAAATTGGGTCAATAAACGAATAGCATTGTTTAAAAATTGACCCGAGGCAATTTCCCAAACATTCTGAAATACAATTAAAAAATATAAAATTCCATTCACAGCTTATCATATGCAATTGAATGGTGATGTGATGAATGAATTGACTTATTCAAATTAAGATACACTCGAACATTTGCCTAATAAACACTTGTTTAGGTAAGCATAGCATGACAGATGACACTCGGCATTGATGGATATTAATTTTTTTTCATTAATGAAAAAAATGCATTCATTTCTTACTCATCTACCAATATCAAAGAAAATTTACACAAATTTATTTGACGCATTTTCCCAATTCAATTCCATAAATAATTTCTTCTCCGTCATCATTTGACCTCATTTTTCATTTAGCTTACTTATATTTATTTTTGGTAGGCTATCAACCAAATGTTCTTCATATTCATATCAAAAAATTCAAATATAGCTTATTGGTTTCCATTTTTCTTCATCAAAATTGCTCAAAGAATTATAATTTTCAAATATCTGCTTGAGGCATTTTCCCATCAATTATTTTTACAATTTTAATCTCCATTTGAGGTCGGTAGTATCTCTTTCAATAAAATAATTCTCCTATTTTGCCCACTAATATTTCCTAATTCCTTTCCCATGCAAAAATTCCCTCTTTCAATGATTTCACACTGAAAATTCATTTTAATCATATTTATTAATTAATTTTCCATTTTTAATAACAGGGAAATTTTTTTAATTCAATAAATTCAAAATTAATAAAAATTTGAAATGGATAAAATGAATAATAATCAACAGAATAACGACAAATTGATGAAGGAAAATGAGAAATTGAAAGAGGAAATGGCGAAGAAGGATCAACAAATTGGTATAATGAAGGAGGAAATCACAAAATTACAAGAAGAAAATCAAAGATTGAAAGATCTAATGACAAAAATAAAAAATTCGTGCGAAAAGGTAGCCAAAGATATGAATTTGGGAAAAATAATTTATAAAAAAATAATTTCAGTCAAAATCATCAATTTACCGTCGATCATTGCCAGCCGAATTAATGAATGAATTGTTCGGCTCATTATCGTTTGAGAATGCTTATTGTCTTCTAGCTAAAATGCCAAATGGCCTTTTGGCAAGAAATGTGCAAAAAATTACCAATGCCCTTAAAATAGTAAATTTAATTTTACATTAATTTTTTGACTCCTCTCTCAGATAATGAAAGGCAACAAATGGAATAAAGATGATTGTGGATCGAAATTAGCAATTTCTGAAGATGGACTTTCTTTGAAACATAATATTGGCCCAAGTGGTAAATTTTATAAAATTAAGAAAATTTTTCAAATAAATTTTTTTTTACCTATTTTGAAGGATTTAATCGCGTTCGTGCCATTTGGCCAATTCCAGGATTAAATTTTCTATCGACAAATATGCCACTAATAATGTCCTATTATGAAGTGCAGATACTCGCCAAACAAATGTAAATTTAAAAAAATTTAAAGTATTTATTTTATTTAAAAATGATTAATAATAAAATTTATTTGCCCATAGAATTAAATAAGAAATTATTGATTTATATTTGATAGTTTATAATAAATATGAATAATATAAATGAGAAATGATTAATTTATTGATAATTGATGATAAAATCATCGAACTATTTTTCGAGTTAAATAATCATCGTTAAAATGAAATTCAATAAAAAATGAAATAGTCTACTCTTTTTATCAGATTAGTTAATTTCACTTTCAGGAATTTGTAGGTTTAGATATATTCTTAAGCTTAAGTTATGCAATTTCTAGTCAGATCTTATAATCAATAAATGGCAAATTTAATGATAATATTGATATTAACGTCAATAAATTCTTGCATTTTTGCCCAGTATTTACGGCATTGCCTTTGGTTTCTATTCTCGCGAAGTTCCGCATGACGGGGATTGGCGACATAGAAAGGGGAATAATTCATTAGGAATAAATTGCAAAAGAGTAATATGGATTGATGGATCCACATTCAAATTCGGAAATGGTTATGGCGAATATTTCGGAGATGCCAGTTGTGGATATTTCATAAATGGAGATGTGATTGGCATTGGCATAATCTATTATCCAGCAAATTTATCAATGCATTGCTTTACAACATGCAATGGCGAATTGTTTGGTAAAATAATATAATAGAAAAATATTAAAAAAAATACATAATAATAATAATAAAAATAGAGCGAATTTGGTACCAAATTAATTTATAGCTTAAAGTTTAAAAAATTGATACTAAGTTCTAGTTTGATGAATTGATTAGAAAAAAATTATTAATTTGATTGGTAATTGAAAAGAAATATGGAAATTTCAAATAAGACCAAAAAAGATGCTACAATAAGATTCCAAGCTTTTATTTTTAGACTAAAATTTTCTGGCCCAATATGTTTTCTACAAAAATATAAATAAATCCATTGGAATTAATTTTTTTTTAATAATAGCTTAAAAATTACTGAGACATTGACCAATGCGTTAGGGTTCGAAAAATATTTAAATTTATATAATTTTATTTTTTCAAAAAATATAAAGTAAATATGAAAAATAATTCAAATTTAGGTAAGGGTGAATTGCCCTCAAAATTCGCCAACATTGAACTTTTTCCGGCCTTCACTTTGTACAATGTAGGAGAATCAATCCGCGCCAATTTTGGGAAGGAAAAATGGCATTTCAAACAATTCAATAAACTCCTCCAATGATTTGGGAAAAGATGAAGAAAGAAGAAACCATCATTGTTGAATTAAATCGTTAATCAAGCATAAAGAAATTATAAAATATTTTTTATTTCATTATTCAATATAATCAAATTTTGAATACCTTGAAAATGATTTCATATAGTTTAATTAAATCATTTAGATTGGACCCTAGCCATTATTGTTAGAACTTTTAAGAAGCTTCAGGGAGCCACAATACAATTGCGCGAAGGGCCTTTTCCATACTGGTATTTACAGTTTTTTCAGTGATTAGGATATCAATTTAAATGATATTTGTCAAATTTATGGATAAAAAAAATTAATTTAACTTCAACTAATGATTTTGATGATTGCTATAGGCTACAATTCGGGGATATTTATAAAATATATGTGCTGATAAAAATCAAAAGAAGGAAGTAAGATCAAAAACCCATAACTATATTTGAATCTATTGTTCACAATTTAGACAATTAATTATAAATTTAATTCATTTTAGTGAAAGAATTTGGACATTTTTCTTTCTTATTTTTAAATTTTCCATATTCATTTTTTTCTTTCTTATTTTTTGAAGTCCAGCCTCTAGTATAAAAAAATGTATTTTTGGTGTCGGGATGGATGAAAAATGGAATTTCCCCATTCCTATTCAAATGGTCATCTAATTTTTTGATTCATTTTTGTACGCGCACCATTTGGATGATGAAGATGCCGAAGAAAATGTGAAACATCATTGGAAAAACATTTAACGCAAACTCCTTCGCCTCACATTTTCCCCTCTCCATTCCGATCCGTATAAATACATTTTCTACTTCCAACCAGCCAGTCCTCTCTCATCGATGCAACCTTTTAAATTTTCCTTCCAGCCGCCGAGCCTTCGGCGATTGGTCAACGCGATATTTTTGAAGAGAGTCGAAAGGGCGGAGCAGAGGGAATATTCAGAAGGGTGAAGGAAAATGGTTGAAGAAATGGCAGTTGGGAATATTTCATCTGACAGAAAGAAATAAAATTAAATGACAATTTTTGGATGGTAATGGTATTTTCGGAAGTAAAATTGGTGCAATAATACATTTGGAAATAAATGCAAAAAAATATTAGTCACCAAATCATTAGTATTTCTCTCTTCCATCAAATTAACCAATTTGATGGGAAAAATACATTTTCCATACATAATCTCCGATTAATTTTTTAATAATTTAGATTCATACATTTTTTTATTCAAATATTTTCATTTTAATTTTTATTATAAAAAATTAATTTACGATTTTCTAAATTTTTGCTACATTTAAAATTTAATATTCATTTTTTAATTTGTAAATTTCCCCTTTACATTTTCCATTTATCTTAGAAGATCATTTTAGGCCTAAACCAAAATGAGCAAAATATAACAATTTAATTTTCGTTTTTTTTTCTACCCATTATCACATTTTCCCAATTCCCATTTTAATTTGATTTCTGAAAGGCTAATAATCTTTTTTAAAAAATATATTTTCTGATTTTTTAATTATTTCGATAAATTAAAAATAGATTAAATTTCATTTTATATGGGGCTTCTTTTTTCATTTATTTCCGAATTTATTTTAAGTCAAATAATCAAAAGATTTTTTAATAATGTTTTTTTTTTTAATTTTAAAATATTTCGTTCTTTCGGCCATCCGTCAATATTATATTAATTTCATACAAAATAAAGAAATTTATCTTTGGAAAATAATAAAATTTTATGAGTTTGAAAAAAATCCAAAAAAGATATCGAATTTTTCAAGAAATTTTTATTAAGATATTTCTGAATTCCTATCAAATTTTTTATTTATTGACAATAAACTTGAAATTTATTATATAATTGAAAAAATAAAATTCTATCAGAAAAATCAAAATAAATTATTTAAAACATTTATTATTTTTTAAAATTTAAAATTTATTAATACAAGGCCAGCTTAGTCTATCCGCTTGCCTCTAAATTTTCAACAGGAGGAAGGAAATTGCGCGGCTGTCCTCAAAATGAATTTTAGTTTGAATTTAAGAAGACAAATTAATGGGAGCAACGGTTGTTGAAAAGAAGATACAAATCGCCGTAGGAGGTGGTTGTCTTGTCATTTGGGATGGGAAGGTTATTTAACCTTTTACCTGATGAGGGAGAGGGGAAGATGGAAAAAGTATTAGGAAGTTAGGAAGAGGAATGAGGAATTGAAGGAGGAGGATGAGACGAGAAGATGGCGAGCTGGAGATAACCTCATTTTTGCCTCAAAATTTTTGTGCTCATTTGACCATATTTGACATTGTCTGCGCTGGCTGACGGAGAATGAGGTGGGAAGTGGTGGACGGAGTGGAGGGTGGTGCTGTCGTTATGGGCTGTTGCTGACAACCAACTAATTTACCTCATCAGTTCAATTCAATCTTCCAGCCGGCAGAAGCCATTTCCCCCCATTTTCATGCATTTAATTTGCACTATACCACTTAATTCAAATTAATTTAATAAAATTCTTATTTCTAGTCTATTTTCAATCCCATAATTTCAAGTCTATAAATCATTTTCAAAATTTCCATTTTTTACTATCAACTATCAAGTAGCAAGTTATTAACATTACCCTACAATATATAATGTTCGAAAAATATTCTACTAAAATTTTTTCATTAAATATAAATTAATGAATCATAAAATAGGTAGTAGCATTAATTTTAGGCTTCAGACAATTTCCAAAGAGCAATATACCAAAGGAATTAAAAATTCATAGTCCAATTAAATAAAATAAAATGCCTTAATTGGTCATTTTGCACGAAAGAATATGCAGAATATTCCAATTAAAAAAATTTACCACAATTTATTGATTCCCTTTCGATTAAAAAAAGTAATTCTTTTTATTTTTGTTTTTTTTAACGAATATTTATTCATTAACAATCAAAATTTTAGAATTTACTTAAAAAATAATTATTAAATATACCTGCAGATGTCGAATTATTTTATGAGTTTAAAAATAATTTTAAATTTTTTATTTTGACCATTTACAAATTGTGTTTAAAAAAGGGTTCCCATTCCCACATTGTTTTTAATTAATCTGGAATTAATTGTTTCACTAAACGTTTAATTAAAATAAAATTAATAATTTAATTATTCGAAATTGTGATCCACCAATCAAATTCTTTACAATTTTATTGCTGGGAAAATAATCTTTGAATAAAATAAAATAAGAATGAAAAACTGTAGATGATGGTTGTGTCATCAAAAAATTTACTTATTTTTTCTAGAATATATAAAATTGCCTGGCGCAAAAATGAAAGCACATTTTTTAATCTCATGGCATCATATCTAGACAAAAAAAAAATGCGGGTAAAAATATTTTTGTGGCGCTAGGAAATGTTTGGAAATGACAACTCTGATGGACGGACAAAGTCCACCAATAAATTTTATTTGGCATCACTAAAGATGGGAGGAAATTTATGCGATGAATTTGGCTAAAGGCATCAAAAAAAATTTGAATATATTTATTTAGTTTGATAAATGGACTCCTTCCTACCTTTATCAAAAATTAACTTTGAATGATAAAAAAATATGAATATGTCCATCAACAGTAGGTCATTCCAATTTTTATATCCTCAACTGTACATTCTATATAATATATGCCTATAGTTGATCTTAAAATTTAAATATTAGTAAAATTTCCATCTAAAAATTTGAAAAAATTTCTCCAAATTCGAAATTATCTGCAAAATTCAGATAAAAATAATAATAATAAAATATGAAATAAATTCCATAAATAATATTCCGTTTTCGTCACATTAAAAAATCATAAATGAATTAATTGACAATTTATTCAGTAAAAAGTTACGAAAAGAAAATTCAGCTATTTTTATAAAAGAAAAATCAATTTGAGTGAATCCCTTATAATAGAAAATTGCAAAAACTTTTTATGTAAAAGCAGAAAGCACAAGCACATCCTTGATCCATCCTTTTTTGGTAGATTACTGTAAACAAAATTATTATTTATGTAATTTTTTAAAAAATTTTTTTAGTAACTTTTGGATAAATCCTTACTTTCCAATAAGGTTAAATATATTTAAAAAAGACATTATTTTTTATTAGCCTATAAAAAATTTGCATTATATTTTAATATAAGAAAATAAGAAAAAGGATTTTCAATTCAAACTCAATTCGCAGATTGTTGGTTTTCGAATAAGAAGACTTCCTATTTTATTTTTAGTCGCCACTCTAAAAAATCATCAAAAAATTCAATCAGAGTAATTCTGTTGACCCTTGACCTCTAAAACAAAGTACAAAGATCGGTACAAACTATTACTTATAAAAACTACATATACAGTATGCACTTTTAATGGCACTGTGTCTGTTTATTATTGCAAATTTTGGTAAATCTTTGGTTTTTTAACAAATTATTGCCAAAATAAAATTTCAAAAATTTTTATGGCCAATAACCCTAAAATAATTTAAATTGACTAAAATTTTAGTATTTTATGATAATCAAAATTATTTTTTATACTGGGTCAAATTATTTTTCATTTAACCCCCCTCATGTTAATAAATAATCCGCGAATGTTACACATCATTCATGATGAATCATGATTAAAAATGATTTCTACTTTAGAAATTTCGTAATTTTTGTGTCATCACATTATTAATATTCTACCAATCAGTAAATAAAATACATATTTATAGGTAGTGTATTCATTTCATTTTGGTAGAAATCCTTCTGCTCATCAGATGAAATGATTTGAATCATTTTAACAATCTGAAAATTTTTATTTGAAAATTAAATATTTTCTTCCATTAAATTCATCAACAACATTTTATATTTTTACCATCATAAGTATTCTTCCAAGGCCACTACTAATAAAGAATTTATATGCCATCAATTCAATTTGAATAAATGCCAGCCATAATGGAAAATCTAAATTCATTTTCCACTGGTTCTACCACAACATTTGGTAAACCATCAAAAGCAATGGAATTTCGACAAAAAGCTCCAATTGAAGTGAGTTTTCGAGGGAATTTTATTTATAATATTATAGTTAAAGTTTAATAATATTATTTTCTTAAAAATTCAAGCTAAGTAAATCTGCCTGTACCTCTACCACAATTTCTGTTACTGAGCAATTTTTCGGGCCACAAGCATTCGAATGCTCTAAAAATTTTTTAAAAAATTTTTTTAAATTTATGAAAAGTACAATTAATTTATAAAATATAAGTGACTTTTCTTCAAAAAATTCAAGTTTTTGCACTCGCTCAAAGACATATATTAAAAAAACCCTGATTTCGTATAAGGCAAAATTATAGCGGACGGTATATCATTTATCCCCTGGATAAATTTATTTCTTGCTTAGAATTATCGTATTAAAGAGAATATAGTCCATATACTTAAATGCCTCACTGAAATATTATCCATAATAAATTTGTTAAAGCTTTTGTAAAAATTGGCCTACCATTTCTTTCTATTTCTTTATCTAAAAATTCATAAAAATTTCAGCCTCCCACCTCATCAGCAGCATTCATTACTTCTTCAATTTCAAATGGGCATCAGAATGCCAATGGCAATGAGAGTATCAGCAAATTGTTGTTTGCCCCCACCATGGCTAATAATAATTCCGCCTCCTCCGTTTCTCCATCCTCTTCCTCGCCTTCTTCCTCTGCTTCATCCGTCCCTACTGTACAACAACAAAATGTTGGCATTTCACCGTTCAATTTTCTGCCCTCATTTGGAGCAGCAGACCTCCAAAAAATAATTGCCCGAAATTTTGAGGATCAAATTCGTCAAAATGCTCAATTCAATCAGTTGTTATTACTTGAAGAAGAGGAGAAGCAACGCCGAAAGCAAGCATTGCTCTACAATAAAACAATTAGTATATTGGAATATTTTTAATTTTATTATTTTATAATAATTTTAATTAAAGGCCATGAGAAGCGAAAATTCACACCGCCCATTTCTGATTTCATGGTGCTGGAGGTTTTGAAGCGAAAAAACTATTTGGTTGAACATAACACAAGCAGAGTGAGTTAATTTAATTTTTATTTTTAAAAATTTTGAATTTAGAAAATAAATTTCAGGCGAAACAATTTATAATTCTCTTACTATATTTTTTCAGAAATTGTCAATTTTTTTTTTATAAATTGGAAAAGCCCTCTCTGATTTATATGGAATACATATTTATATGTTATTTGTTGGTGTAATCTATATAGAGTTTTGAGTACTTAAAATTTATGATTTTTGTACTTTTAGTAGAGATTTTATTTAAAATATTATAGCATTTTTTTGGTAAAAATTGAAAAAAAAAAAATTGAAAATTGCTTACTTAGAAAATATTGGCAAATTTTTCTTATTTTGGTATTTTTGTATCATATAAATATTAAATATTTTCTCTTATAATATAAGCAAAAATTATATAAAAAAAACTAAAAATTTTTGTAAAAAAATAAAAATATTTTAATTAAATTTATTTAATAATTTTAAAAATTTTTAGGATTTAAAATTTTCGGAAGAAAAGCGGAAAGCTTGGGAAACAGTGCGAGATTTATTAAAGGAGCGATTTGCCGGTTTTACAATGGGCATTGAAAACATCAAATCGCATTGGCGCTATCGAAAGCGAAAAGTGACAGATGCAGCCAATGAAATACGAGGGTAAAATTGATATTGAAATATTTAAATTTTTAATATTATTTTTTACAAAGTTTATTAGTGTTTAAGTTTATTGTTAGCCTTAAGCTAATACAAAAATTTTCCCAAATTTTTTAATAAGTAAATACCCTGAAAAAATGCAAATTTTCGACACAAAAATTTTGTACGTAAATTACTAATTAACATTCTTTCTTATTTTTCAAAAAAAAATTTAATTTTAAAGTATTAAACACGAATTTTACTTTATTTAATAGATATTAGACTATCATGTTAATAAAAATAAAAAATATGCCAATAATTTAAAATCCGACCTAATGTAAAATTGGCATTTTAATTTACCAAAATAATGTCTTTTAAATTGGAAGAAATTTAAGGATTTTTCTGCTCAATAAATATCCATTAGGTAAAATTGTTTTTCCTATTGAATTAGATAATTTTGAAAATTAATAATTTTTTGAAAATGTATTTAATCGATATTAATTTTCAGCCCAGATATTGAGGACAAATTGCGCGAAAAACTTGGAAATGATGTGGATTTTCGTATCTATTTGGAATTAAAAACCTCAAATATGTTGGACAATTTTGATGATGATTCGCCGCTGGTATTTATTTTTTTTTTTAATCTAAAAATAGGGAAAATGTGGGAGCTGGGAGCAAAATTTTTGCTAAATTTTATTACCGTATATACTCTTTTATTTTTGCATTCTCTATTAATTAGTAATTAGTAATTACTTATCTTCGTCTTTGAAGAGATATAGTCCCTGGCAAAGTGAATTTTAAAAATTTTCCATTTCTTTAGTTCTCTAAAGCTAACAAAAAATCGGCCATAATTTGTTCAAAAAAATATTCACAAACTAACCAGTTAGACTCTCTAATTTTCCCAATTTTTGAGGGTTTGGAAAGTATTAAAAGAATATACGCGGTAAATTATACAAAGAAAAGTAGAATTTTTTGAGGCCATATAAATTTGCAAGAAAAAAACGTTTACTTCTTAATTCTAAAGTTTAAAAATAAGGCAAGTAATATGTTAAATATGAGATTAAGCTACATTGATTAAGAAGCGTATGTTATTTTATTATTATGTTTTATGCTCTCAATAATCACTTTTTTGACAAACCAAATTAATAGAATTTTCATAAATTTTAGCCAAATTATTTAATATCTTCGCACATGCCATAATGTTTATCATATGATTCCCTAAACCTAGCTGAAAAATATTTACCTAGTTTGTCAATATAAAAAGCAAAAATTTAATTAATTATATTTTAAAATTTTTACCTACCTCATTCAGATGCCATTGGCCAATGCCAACAATATGGAGGATGATGATGGCACAATGAATTTTTCCAATAGTGCCTCATTTCCATTGCAATTTGAAGGACAATATCAAAAACAGTCACAAAATGATCAATTGGCCCAATTATTGAAGAACAATTCATCGGCACCGGCATTGTTCCCTGGAAATGGTAGAAATTAATTAAATTAAATTTAAATGGATAAATCCAATAATCAATTTTTGGGTTTAGAAGGGGAAAAAGAATAATTTTAAAAAAATTTTAAAATTACGATACGAAGAGTGAAGGTAAATTTTTTATCGTAAAATGATTTGCTCATCCATTTTATTGAAATTTAAATACTCATTTACTCACTGATTGATAAGGAAAAAGAAACATACCCCTTACTTTCTCATTGCTCCGGGCCATTTCGTTGGAGCTTATTTTCTTTTAATTGGTATTGGTACTGTTGCCGTTTCAAAATTTTTTTCCCGCTTAAAATATTTTATCCATCAAAATGAATAATTGGGTCGGTTAGCAAAATGGCTTTTTTACAATTTTGCCCCCACATTTCCATATTAAATATGTCTTCTTCGATTATTTGCCTAGGGCAAAAAAGCATTTGAATAATTAATCAAAAAACAAATCCAAATCAAAATATTGCCCTAAGTGGGTACAGTCACTTTTCAGCCATTTATTGGGACCATCAAATGCCGCAGTTCAGAATTTGGATTAATTTACTGAATATTCAATGGTGGTTGAAAAAGGATTTGAATTCATTCCTTTGATTTTGAAACGTATAAAAGTTGGATTGGAATGTAAAAAATTTTCCGTTTTTAAACAGCGGATAAATTAATTTTATATTTAGTAAGACCGTAAAATCTACAGTTCTCGTTAATTAGCATTCTATTTAGAAAAAATAATTATTTATGATATTAATTCTAAAGGGTTATCGAGATCAGAGAATCCACATAAGCATTTTTTTTTTGAACTCAGCAGAGCTTGTTTTCATTAACGGTTTAAAAATTCTATTACATCTAATCAAATAAAGAGATAAAAGGTATAATGAGAAATAAAAATCTTAAATCGGTTTTGTATTTATTCAGAGAGTGTCTTTACAGATCAAAATAAAACCAATCCTATCTTTGGATTTTGATGCTATAAAACAAAAAAAAAATAAAAATTATTTATTTAAAAGAAATTAACAAACGGCAATTTAACCGCTTTGTATCAGATTCTAAATTGATTTTCATTTTTTTTTCAGTACCTTCACCATTGTTGGATTTCTTTAAATTACAACAAATTAAACAAATGACTGACATGAATTTCAATGCAAATTTGCCGAAAATTGAGAACAACCATCATCATCCAATTGGCCAACAAAATGGACAAATAATGTTCGATGGAGGACGAAAACGAGCCGCCGAAGTGAATGCAAATTTGGGATTAGGCCAAAATGGAATTCACAATGGCCAACCACCAAAAATGCATAAAAATGATGGTGGCATTGTCAAGGAGGAAAATGGTGACAGTAATGATGAGGAAGAAGAGGCCTTGATTATTGATGAAGATGGAACAACAATGATGGAATGCACCAATCAAATTGAGGGACAACAAAAGGTTGAGGAAAATGTGGTGAAGGTCGAAAATGCAGTGCCCATGGAAATGAACGGACAAATCAATGCACTTATTCAGGTGAAGAAAAAAACTAGAATTATTCAAATTCGGTTTTTGAAAAATGTCGGTTTTCGGTTTCACTTTCTCCTATTTTCGGCTATTTTGGACAAACTTTATTACTCCCGTTTGAAATTTCATCAATCTCAAACTGAATTTGAAAATTTTTTAAAAAGTTGCTAATTTTTGCTATAGAGCATAATAACAAAAATACATCATTTATTACATTTTTAGGAAATTTCATTTTAATGAACTATATTTAATTCGAAAATTAAAAGATTAATAAGCCATTTAAAAATAAAAAATTAATCTAAAAATATTTTATTTCTATATGTCCCCATTTTTTGTAAAACCCTAACATGTGAAAGTAATAAATATAATTTGGTACCTATTTTAATTTTAATTAATTTTCAAAAATAAAAAGAAGGACAAATTTTTTTTTGTCATTTTTCACCAAATCTATCAAAGCAAATCCTATTGTACATAAATATTTCAATCATTTAGTAAAATTCATTTTTTTAAAAATTTAGGCCCAAATTGAGGCGGCAAACGCACAAAAGGAATTGGCCAATTTGCAAAAGTCAGCCACCGTCGAATGGTACAAAGCAGCAAAAAACATCAATGAAATGATTCCAAAATTGGGAGCAGCCATTGAGAAATATATGAAGGAGGAATAAATAAATGAATATTCCATTTTGGCAATTGTTTGACGTCATCCTTCTTCGTCCTTCTTCGAATATAGAAAATCCAAATTTTGATAAATTTTTGCCATTTTTTTAATGTTGTTCTCCTTGAAAATTATTTCTATTCTTATATTTATTTAAAATATTTATGTCATTCCTTTCTCATTTATCATTATTTTATTCCATTTAAATTTATTTATTTTATTGATGTATTCTCAAATTTCACATTCCATATTTTCATTACCTATTATGTTTTTATTTTATTAAATGTATTCATATTTTATTCAACTCTTTACCTTTCAATTTCTTAGACAAATTATCCAATAATTCTTTTATTCATAATTTAATTTTATCTTCATTGCTTTCATTGTCGATCAATTAATTATTCTGGAAGGGATTTTGATTATTTTACATTCTTTTAATTTCATTGTTTTCAATCAATGTTTCCTCTTCTTTTAATTTTAATTTAATTCTGTCTCCAACTTTAAGACATTTTTTATCTTAATTAATTAATCTACACAAAATTATAATAATTTTTTCACAGGATTGATAAAAACAAATCAAAAATAAATTGCCTTTAAATACATAGCTGATAAAGGGTAAAATAATAAATTAAAATATTATCAAAAATGCGAACTTAAATAAAGTGTTGTAGTCTGTGAAATTTCCATTTTTTCTCATTAGCCTCCTCCTCCTCCCTCTCCCCATCCGCCTACTTCTTTAAAAATTAAAATTGCCTTTTTAAACTGGTTGCCAATTTGGATCCTTTTGCCTTCTAACGATCATTTTTCCTCAAGAAACCGCAAAAAGTATTTTACAATTAATTACATCGACTTTTTAATACATCTAGAGCTTAAAAGATGATCCGAGTTCCTAGAGAATGCAATGTAACATTTAGACAGCCCAAATACATAAATTATACCAAATTTAGGAATCTTTGAGATTTTTGAAAAATTTGGGGATCAATAATCGACAAAAAAATCACAATCAGCAATAATCTTGGTTTTCTAAAGGCATAAAGGCAAATGAATCGTCCAATGTTGCAGTCAAATTAAAATTATAAAAAAATTATTTATTAAAAAATTCATATACAAAAATATTTTATAAAATAGAAAGACCCATAAATTATTTTCTGTAGAAAATATATAATAATTTACTAAAAATATGTGTATATTAAATTCAAAAGATGAGAAGAAAACCACAATCAAATTTTACAAAATGATTAAATCATTGAACAAAATGAATGTAAAATAAAATGATAATTTTAAGAATATTTTTCATTCAAAGTTGTGTAATGTTTCTGTAAAAATGCTAATTTATTGAAATTTTTTTAATCTATTCAGAGGAATTGCGTCAAATAAAAGTTCTTTTGCCGAAGGCTAAATTTGCAAAATCAAAACTTGGTGAAATTTTGAATCATTTTTCCCTAAAATTATTTATTAATTTTTATTCTATTAATATTCGGACTAAAAAAATAATCATGAAAATTGAATTTTACAGAATTGAAACTATGATATTGGAAAATGGAATTGACACCGGAATTTCTGGACTAGATTTGGTATCGATCGAGGTTATCAGAATTCTGGCCCTGCTAATTATCTAATTTAAAATATTAAATTAATTTTATTAAAATTAAATATTTTGAATTTAGAATTTCTTCCCTAAGATTATTGCATTAATATTTGCTCTCGAATAATGGTTGTCATTGATTCTGTCCAATTATTTGTCCATTTTTATGAAGGTTTAATAGCAATTTTTAGCTCATATTTCAATTATTGGTTGGAAAAGATTAGTTAGTAAACATTAAAAATATATTATTTATTTAATTTATTAATAAATTTATTATTATTAAAAGAAAAAGTTATTTTGCACCTCATAAATAATTTTATATAATTTATAATTTAATTTCTTATTTTATTGTTAAATTTTTAAAAATGAACAGAAACAGAAAAAGAATATCGAAATTTTGATAAAAAAAATAAAATTTTTAAAAATTTAAAAAACAAATTAACTATTATTATTTAAGTTAAAAAGTATTTTTTTCACAAATATTTTTGCATCTCATAAATTATTTTTTATATAATTTGAAATTTAATTTTTTTTTGTTGAATTTTCATAAAATGTTCAACGAACAGCCGAAATCAGAATGAAAATTGAATAACAAATTTAATTTTAAATTTTAAAAATAATGATGATAAAAAATAAAAATAGTAAAAATTCATTTGATAACGCGGTGAAGAAAATTATTTAAAAATTATTCAAAATATTTTTGTATCTCATAAATTATTTTCTATAATTTAGAATAAAGTTCAAATTTTTTGTAGAATTTTCCCAAATATGTTTGAGAAAATTCAGCAATATTTCCCAATTATGGATAATGTCACCCATTTTTATTTTTTTAACAATCCCATTTTGAGTTCTCAGTTTCTTGGTTCTTATGAAGCTTCTTGGTATAGTAAAAATTATTATGGTATGGTTATATTGTTAATTTTACGGCTGTGTTGAACAATAATATATCATAACTATGGTATTTTTTTGTTATTTCATCATTTGTTATTTTGGCAAGTCAATTGTAAATAAATAAATTCCATCCTTTCAAAAAGAATTCAAAAATATGAATGGTCGAAGTTTTTAAAATTGGATCATAAAATTGTAAATTTAACTATCCTAGTTTTCGAATGCAAAATTGGTAAATTATAAAAATAATGAAATAAAAAAATTATTTTAAAACCCATAAAATATTTCGATAACTATGAGAATATATAATTATTATTTTTTATTAAATGCTAAATTAGACCGCAAGAAAACTCAACATAAAAATATTTGAAAAAAAATAAAAAATAATTTAATTTAAAATAAATCACATAATATCGGCTTCTTCGGCGACGATTGGTGATTTGACCACCCATTAATTCCAACCAGTCACAAAATAAAATCAAACACAGTGCAAATATGTTTATATATAATCACTATTTTTCATCACCAAATTCATATCCACCTTATCATCAGCTAAATAGAACATTCTTCCTATGGAAACATCCTAGCAATAAATAATTGAATTTTTAAATAATTTTTTTAAACCATATACTTTTTCTCATTCAATTTATTAAAAGCCATCTTTTTATTTTTCCTAACGAAAATAAAGAAGGAATGGCCATAAAAATAATAATAATTTTACAAAAAAAAAAACAAAAACAAAGGGATTGAATATTTTAATAAAAATTGAAATAAATTCACTTAAATTTATTTTTGTTAAAATTATTTTAAGAAAAATTTTTAAAAATGAAAAAATTGAAAAAAAATAAACTTGATAAAATTACAGAAATTTAATTAATTAATTACTAATAAATTTCATATTTTATCAATTTTTAAAAAAAAATTTTAAATTATATTTATTTAATTTCAAAGGAAAGAATTAATATGTCAGCGAAATTTTATATTTTAATTTATGTACTTTTTATTAAAAAAATATTTTTTTGTTATTCAAAAATGCCTTACGCAAATAGAAAATTTTTACAATTGTCAATGACACAATTTTACCCAAAATTTTTTTAGTCAAATTATTTATTAATTATTTTTATTCCGAAAAAAATGATAAAATTTTTGTATTGGTGGCTAAAAAAATTAAATTTTCCAAAACCTGGAATTATAGTATTGAAATAGGAATCGGCGCAGGAATCATGCCGAAATTCTGGTTCGGCTATATTTTGAAAAATTACTAAATTTAAAAAAAATATTAAATTTTATTAACATTAAAATATGTTTTTAATTTAGATTTTCTTCATCAATAAAGATTACTCATGAAAATGTGATCTCTATAGAATAATGATTGTAATTTCCATCGTTGATTCCGTCCAATTTTTTTTCCATTTTTATGGAGGCTTAATTGTAATTAATTCATCTTTCAATCAATGGTTGGAGAATATGAGTAATAGAATTAAAAAATATTTTGTTTATTTAAATTATTAATTTATTACATTTTAATTTTTCACAAATATTTTAGCATCTCATAAATTATTTTCTATAATTTGTAATTTAAGTTGTAATTTTTTGTTGGATTTTCGCAAAATGCTTGATTCAATACCATGACCAAATTTGAATAAAAAAATTTAAAAATAATAGATAAAAATAAAAGAAGTATAAATTCATTTGATAATATGGCAAACTAAATAATTTAAAATAATTTTTTCATATTATTTTTACATCTCATTTCTATAATTTTAAATTTATATTCTAATTTTTTTGTTTAATTTTCACAAATAACCAAAAAAAAATTCAACGATATTTGAATAAAAAATTATATTGAAAATAAAAAAAAAAACTAAGAAATTTAAGGAGATATAAATTCATTTAATATTTCAGCTAACAAATTATTTGAAATAATTTTTTTACAAAAATTTTACATCTCATAAATTATTTTATAAAATTTTGGATTAAAGTTCTAATTTATGTTGAATTTTTCAAAATGTTCGGAGAGTATGAAGTCCGAAATTTGAATAAAAAATTTAATTTAAAAATAATGATAAAAAAATTAAAATAGTATAAAAATTCATTTGATAACTTGCTGAACAAAATTATTCAAATATATTTTGCATTTCATAATTATTTTATATAATTTGAATTTATTTTTTATTTTTTGTTAAATTTACACAAAATGCTTCATCAATACTGTCGATTGAATAAAAAATTTTATTTAAAAAAATAAAAGAATGAAAAAAATTTAAATAAATATAAATTCATTTGATAATGTATCGAAAATGATAATTTAAAATAATTTTTAACAAATATTTTTGCATCTCATAAATTATTTTATAAAAAGGGGCATTTAAATTCTAATTTTATAGAATTTTTACAAAATGCTTGAACACCACTACATATGACAAAATCTAAATAAAAAATTAAATTAAAAAATTAAAAAAAATAATGATAAAAAAATTAAAGAAATTAAATTTATTTAAAAATTTGGTGAGCAAAATTATTTAAAATAATTTTTTAAATATTTTATGCGTCTCATAATAATTTTATATAATTAGAAATTTAAATTCTACTTTTTTATTGAATTTTATAAAATACTAAAGAAATATTTTGACGAAATTTGAATAAAAAATTAATTAAAAAATTTAAAAATAATAATAAAAATTAAAGAAATATAAATTTATGTGATAATAGGGCGAGAGAATTATTTAATAATTTTTAAAATATTTTTTGCATCTCATAAATTATTTTTCCATAATTTGGCATTTAAGTCTAATTTTTTTAAATTTTCATAAAATGTTCAAGAGTACTGCTAATATTATGACAAAATTTAAATTAAAAAATTAAATCTAAATTGATAAAAAAAATTATAAAAAATTAAATAATTAAAGAATTAAAATTTTTAGTTTGAAATAATTATTTTTTAAACTAATTTTTGGATCTCATAAATTATTTTATAAAATTTGAAAAGTTCTAATTTTTAATTGACCTTTTACAAAATGTAACCAGGAAACCAAACTCAAAATTTAAAAAAAAATATTAAAAATAGTGTAAAATTATTCTGATAACGTGGAAAACAAAATTAAAATAAAATTTAAAAATATTTGTAAATGATTTAAAAAGAATTAAAATTATCCATTTAATTTAGGCAACTCATAAAATATCTTTTTATTTTTGTAATAAAGTTAATTAATTTTAGTGGCTTTTAAAAACAAATATAATTGTAATTTCAATCTTCAATTAAAATAAAAAATAATTTAAAATTAATTTATTTTCAATAAAATAAAAAAATAATTTTATCAAATTCTAGTTTTACAAACATTTTATCATGCGCAAAATTTCTGTAATTTTCAATTATTTTCAAACAAATTTTTTTTATTTTAATATCAATGTATTTACATTTTTCTTCTATGAGATACAAATATCTTTTTAATAAAAAATTATTTAACAAAAAAGCAGTCAACAAAAGAGAAAGTGTAAAATTAAAAATTTGGTCGATCACTGTATTTTACCATCTTGATAAGATACCGGACGAATTTTGAATAAAGAATTAATAAATTTATTGATGATGCGGTGAAAATTATTTAAAATAATTTTTTAGAATATTTTTTCATCTCATAAATTATTTTATATATTTTGTAATTTAATTTCTTATGTGGAATTTTTAAAAAATATTTCCAGAGAACGAAACCGATCAAAATATGAATAAAAGATTTTTAAAAATTTGTAAAAAAAATTAAAAAAGTACATTTATTTTATAACCAAGCTAACAAACTTATTTAAAACAATTTTCTGGTTTTTTTTTATTTTTTTCATATCCCATAAATTTTTTCAAATAATTTTTCATTTAATTTGGAATATTTTAACAAAAATTAAAATATCAAATTTGATCAGTGATCAAAAATTATTGAAAAAAAATTAAAAAAATTCTAAAGATCTTTGAATTTTTTAACATTAAAAATTTAGTAAATTATTTTACAATCTTCAGTTATTTAAAATTTAAATAATAGCAATAGCATATTAATTACAATTATCACAATATTTAATTTTTAATATTTCCGTCCAATTTTATTCTGCAATTTTAAATAAATTACATAAAAAAAATTTAGAAATTTACGATTTGAAAAAAATAAAATTTTATTAAATTTATGCTCCGCCTCCGCGCGACCAGTCACATTCCAGAGTCCACTTTAATATTATCTTCTCAGTTCATCCAACACATACCAGCGAGATTAAAATGGTCATAACTTTTTATTTTTGAGTTTTATTTTCCAACTTGACTGAAATTAATTACATATTAAATCTCTATTTTTTAGCAAAAATGATTATTTTAATTTTTTCGAACGTTTTCATAGAATAATTTTAGAGATTTTTAATTATCTGAAATTTTTATGTAAATTTCCAAAAAATAATTTATAGGTTCTAAGAAAATTATATTTTTACAAAAATTATATATATTTATAAAAATAATTTTTAAAAATTTTACTTTCTTTATAATTTACATTGTGTTCTAAAAAAGAATATAAAATTTACAATAATTTTAGATACAATTTTGAGAAATTTCAATCAGCAATATTTCAATTGCTTTTGAAATGTTTTAGCACATTTGCAGACGAAACTATCTGGTGCCGTTAGTGTTAAAGCTACTATGGCATTGTTTATGTACCTTTCTTTTGACCATATCACAACAAGGAAACTACAATTTCGGAAGGCGATATGCCATACGAAAGCCTTAATCGTACTCTAAAAAGTGGCTAACTAATTTTAAAGATGGATTTCATCCATCAAATTTAAAATGTCCATTTTTTTAGACTACCCTTCCGGCTTTCAAATGGTATATCAACATCCATGAAATCAAAAATTCAAGTTGCACAAAAAGAAATCGATACAATTTTTAATGAATTTATGTGGTTGATCTTTTAAACTAAAATTTTAAGTCACATATTTTAATTATACATTTTTATAATTTTTTTAAAATTGTTTGAGCAATGTTGTTTTAGAATTTCTCCCTTTAAAAGAATATTCTAAATTAAAAAGAAAATTTATTAAAAAAATTTTATGAGTTTTAAAAAATATCCATACGTGTTTAAAAATTTGAATAAAATTTTTGGCCTACCGATGGCCATATCATATCTTCTAAATAATTTATCAAATTAGTTCAATGCTATGCGAAAATTTTTTGCTTATTTTTTCATTAAAAAACAAATAAATATATTTAAATATTTAGCATCTAAATGCTGGAATTGTATCATTTTCCATTTGTGATATATAAAATTCAATAGATAATTTGATTGTGAATTGCTTTGTAAAATAATTATAAATAATATTTATATTTGAAAATTTGATATTAAAAAATTAATACAGAATTAAAATTGAAATTTTTAAAATTCTTTAATTCAAGAAATTTATTTGCCATATAAATTTTTTCATTCTCCATCTTTTCACGACTGTCAAGACCAAATAAAAAATGATAATTATTATTCATTGATAAAAGTTCTGCCGGAATTCTGGTCCGGTCTTTTTTTTTAAAAAAATCTAATAATTAAATATTAAATAAGCTTTATTAATATTAAATATTTTTAATTTAGAATTTCTTCACCAATAAATATTATTTATTATGTGAATATGTATTATCAAATAATGATTGTCATTTCCATTGTTGAATTCGTCCAATTATTTTTCGATTTTTATGGAGGCTTAATTGCAATTTTTAATTCATATTTCAATTATTGGTTAGAGAAATTAAGTAGTGAATACAAAGATTAAAAAATATTTTATTTATTTAAATTTTTCATAAATTAATTATTATTAAATAATAAAGGAAATTTTTCATAAATTAATAAATAAATAAAAAATTTTTCATCTATTTCATTACTTCTAGCATATAATATAATAATATCTCCTTTTTCATTAAAAGTAATACATATTTTTGCATATCATAAATTATTTTCTCTAATTTAGCATTTATGTTCTAATTTTTGTTGAATTTTTATAAAATTGTTTCAGCACCTACCAACCACGAAATTTGAATAAAAAAATTAAATTAAAAAATTTAAAAATAATGATAAAAAATAAAATAGTATAAATTTTTTTTTCATGGCACAGTAAATAAACTTATAAAAAATAATAAAATTAAAAATATTAAAAATTGAAACAAAAAGAATTAAGAAAAATTATACCCGTAAATTTTGCATCCCATAAATTATTTTTTTATTTGTACACTAAAATGAATTAATATTAATGGTTTTTAAAAATGAATCGCAATCCATGACCTCGTTCCCACCTTCAATTAGATTAAAGAAATAATTTTAAATAGATAAAAAACACCAAAAATTAATAAAATTAATTATCAAAATCTCCACCATTTTAAAGGTTATGCGTGGCTTATTAAAATCTTTTTGCATTGCCCTTTTTCCTCTATGCCATGTTTTGGTATTGGAACGTATTTTGGCCTAGAATATGATTTTTGTTTCCAAAAATAAGTTCAAAAATTTCAATCGCCGAATAAATGCATTAATTTTTTGTGAAACTTGTTAGTTAAAATTATTAATCAAACTTTTTTTTAGTATTTAAAATATTTTTATAACTCATAAATTTTTTCTAGCAATTTTTTCTTTTAGTTTGAAATAATTTTTAAAATAAACCATACAAAACTCGAGAACTAACATAAAAATATATAGAAATAAAATATATAGGTAGTTCTTTTTGTTTAACACTGTAGCTTTTTTAAACACAATTTGTAAATAGTTAAAATAAAATTTTTAAAAATTATTTTTAAACCAATAAACTCTTTCGATATTTGTGGGGTATTTATTACTTATTTTTTGGTAAAATTTAAATTAAACCAAAGTTTTTGGAAATCAAAATATTTGGAAAAAAACAAAAATAAGAATATATTTTAAATTCAACTAATTCATTAATGTTCCTCACCGATAACGGGTATCCCTTTTTGAAAAATGGGGATAATTTTATCGATTTATTCATTACATGATTTATTTTATTGTTAGTGACGAAATTTTTTAATTAATGCTTAAAATGAAGAAAAAGCAAAATGTGATAAATAAATAAAATTAATGATAAAAAATTTATATTCACAATTAGAAAAAATTTGTATTTTTTTAATTAAAAAAATTTTGAAATTATTTTTAAGCCCATAAAATATTTAGACATCTGTGGGGATTTTTAATAATTATTTTTCCTCTTAAAAGCTAAAATATTACCTGAGCAAAAACACAAAATATTTGAAAAAAAATTTAAAAATAAATTAAGCCAACCACATCAACTTTGGCTTTACTCTCAATGATTGGTGACCTCACTATCCATTAAACTCACCGATCCTCGCCATAATCACAAAATCAGCTACAATCCGCAAATATTATCATCCTCCACCATATCTAAATTTATTTTTCTTTGCATCTTATAAATTTTTTATATCAAATCTTTCTTTTCATTTTTGATAATTTTATAAAAACATAAATAAAAAAAGCAATGGTCCAAAAAAAATATTCAAATAATAAATAAAATTAAAAAAAAATTCCGTATTAATGTGTATTTATTTTTTATATCCATTATTTCTAATAACATTTTAAAAAAGGGCAACCATTTAACAAATTCAATCTTTTATTTTTTTGAGGGTTATAATTTTTTATTATTTATATTTAATCTACTCATGTTCATTTGCAATTTTATTTGAATATTTATTTTTTTTTAACTAATTAGTAACGTTCAAATATTAAAAATTCGAGCAATAAATAAATAGAAAAATTTTTATGCTGATGGATAATAGTTAAGTATTGCATTTGTTAATTGAACAAAAAATTTTTCGAAAGAATTAGAATAAAAAATAATTTAAAATGATTAATTTCCGAGGGTAAAAAGTGGTTAATAATAATTTTTTAGAGTTACTAAAGAACCGAAACAAATTTCAATGTAGACAAAGTTTGTTAAATCTTTAAATAAATAATCCAATTCTGCAGTCATAAATTAAATTGTTGGCTTAGTGCTGTTGCATATGCGGATGTTCTGGTTCAGATGGCGCCGGTTTCTCTGAATATTTCTTTAATTTCATTGTGGCTTCTGCTTTTGCGGCTTCCTCGAGTTTATCGAAGGCAATTTCCTCAAAGTATTTTTGTGCGCCAATTCTTTTATTAAAATTATAAAAACGTACAAAAATTGTAAGTTTGTTTTGCTCTACGTATTATAATAAAATAATTAAATTAATTAGTGCAGAAAAATAATCTTAAAAAACCACAACAATTTAAAATTAAATTTTCCAAACCTGGAACTATAGGATTGGAAACAGGATTCGGCACAGGAATTATGCTGAAATTCTGGTTGGGCTATATTTTGAAAAAATTACTAAATTAAAAAATATTAAATTTAATTAACATTATATTTTTTTCCATTTTTATGGAGGCTTAATTGTAATTTTTAATTACTCTTTCAATTATTGGCTGTAGAATATGAGTAATAGAATTAAAAATATTTTATTTATTTAAATTATTAGTTTATTACATTTTATTTTTGCATCTCATAAATTATTTTCTATAATTTGATATTTAAGTTCAAATTTTTTGTTGAATTTCCACAAAATGCTTGAATCAACACCATGACCAAATATGAATAAAAATAAATTTTAAAATTTAAAAAATAATGGATAAAAAATAAAATAAGTATAAATTCATTTGATAATATGGCGAACTAAATTATTTAGATTAATTTTTTCAAATTATTTTTGCATCTCATAAATTATTTTATAAAATTTAGAATATAAGTTCTAATTTTTTGAACTTTCACAAAATTTTCATACACAACATTCTCAACAAAATTTGAATAAAAAATTAAATTAAAAAATTTTAAAGGATGTCTATTTTTCTGCCCATGTATTCAATTTTCTGCTACCAAAATTTCCGAATTTTCCTTTCTTTTCCTCATAATTAGCTCTCATCTCTCATTCCCTAATACGCTTAATGCCTGCGTAAATTAAATAAATAAATAAATTAATTAATTAATTTAAAAGCTTATATTTATAAATTAAACATAATTATGATTATTAAATAATAAAATGGAGAAATGAACGACTAAAATTACGATACCCCAATTCCTGGCCATTACATTAACCCTAAATCCCTTACCGGCACAAACATTAAACCTATAATATTGAACCTTCAAATTAATTTACATTTATTATTAGTTTATTTTAAAATGTGGAGAACTGAACACAATTCCATTTTGATTCAACAATTTGGACAAATTTTCCTTTTAAAAATGAGACGACAAATTTGCAATATACAAATTGTTTGGGTTATGCTGTTGCTGAATACTAAATATTTAATTTATTTTTTAAAAATGTATTTCATTTAACTGAGCACGCAACGAGTGGTCTTTTTTTATTAATGGATAAAAGATTTATTTATTAAAAGAATTTAGTAATTTTTTATGAGTTGAAAAAATATTGATAAAAAAATTATTATCAAGAAATTGTGGTATTTATATATTATCTGTATGCAGATTTTTTTGATGAAGAGTACTCCTAAGCGATGATGTCGAATGTCGATTGTTGTTGGAGAAACATGAGGCGGATCCAAATGCTCTCTGCTGTTTGTGGTGATTATAGCAATCCGCCAGAATTGCTTTGATAATTATATCAATCATGCTTGTAATCCTTCTCATTCTTATTAAAATTTCATTGTAAAATTGAAATAAATGCAAAGATTATGCATTTTTGAACGATCAACTGCAGTCAATAAGGTTAAAAAATGAAAAGGAAAATTTGTTGCAAAAATTTATGAGATGCATAAAAAATTAAAAATACTAACTGATGCATTTTGATTTGTCCTGTCAAGAAATTAAAGTTACTTGTTTTGTTTATTGTTAGAAATTCCAAATTATAGAATAATTTATTTAAAATTTCTGACAAAAAAATTTTAATTTTTTGTATTATTTGAATTATTTTTCGACATAATTCTTGTTTAGTTTATTCCAAAATAGAAGAAAATTTGTTAGAATAAAATTATGAGTTGCTAAAAAAATATTTAAAAAACATCATATACTGTATCAAAATTTAAAAAGGCAATTGAATTGGTTATTATTATTAAAACAAAAACTAAAGAATTTTAAAAAAATATGTGAAATACATATATGATTATTTTCAGAAAAATCTTTTTGATAATGCAGCAAACAAAGTTATTTTAAATAATTTTTCAAACTAATTTTTGCATCTCATTAATTATTTTATATAATTTGGAATTAAAGTTCTAATTTTTTTTTGAATTTTTACAAAAATGTGAATGAATACCAGATCAAAATTTGAATAAAAAAATAAATTTAAAAAAAATTAAAATAATGATAAAAATTAAAGAAAATTAGCTGATAATATGGCAAATAAAATTATTAAAAATTTTTTCAAAATATTTTTAAATCTCTTAATTAATTTTATAAAATTTGGAATATAAATTCTAATTTTTTTTTAATTTTTACAAAATACATTCATAAAATGGAAAATAATTGTTATGGAAATACAAACATTATTCAATAGCACATATTCATATATTAATTTTTATAGGTGAAAAAATCTAAATTAAAAATATTTTTTAATGTTAATAAAAATTATTTAATATTTTTTTATTAATTAATTATTTAATTTTTAAGTATTAGTGACTGAATCTGAACCAGAATTCCTGCATAACCTCGTATTTACCTAACATAGACAAGAAATTGTGGCGCTGACTGATATAGGTTTCTATTATTATATTTTCTGGTTCTGGAAAATTCAATTTGTCATTCACGTATACAAAAATCTATGATTTTTTGGTCCAAATAGTTCAATATTAATAATTAATTAATGGCTATAAAAATTATTCTGGATTTGTAATTTTGTTGTAGATTTAAAATTATTTGATTTTACGACTATTTATTAAATAAAAGTATAGTTTTTTTAAATAAAACTTAGAAACTAGAAAATAGCTTCATTCGATTTGATGTTCCGTAAATACTCTTTTAATACCACATTGGGAATTATTTTTCAATGCCTCAAAAATTGGGAAAATTTGAGTCAAACTCCTTAATTTATGGTCATTTTTCAACAAATTATAGCGGATTTTATAAAACTTTAGAATGCCTGCTCTGGCTGTATAGGATCGTTCAAAATCCATAAAATTGTAGCCTCGACATTTCTTCGTGTTCTTACTTATCTAAAGTGTTTTTGTTTTAGAAAATTGGGTGAATTTTCACAAGATTTTCAAAATTCGGTGCAAAAAATGTGACTCTGGATAAGACATGCAGAACATTCTTTCCCACGAAAAACCAAACAATAAATATGCGCAACAACAATATCGAAGAGAAAGTAATTAATATGATTTTTATTTGGCATTGTTTTAAATATATTTTTTGTTAAAATGGGTCTATTAAGTATAAAGAATATTTTTATGATTTTTTTGGTAGCATTTATGAGTCAGGATAGGTTGAGTTCCAAATAAATCAAATTTATAAAAATAAATTAAAATAATTTTTCAGTAACAAAAGTAGAACCACAGTGGAAAAAATTTTGAAAATTAAAAAAAATAGAACTTAAATTCCAATTATAATAAAATTAATAATGAGATACAAAAATATTTTGGAATTTCTTTTTTAAAATAATTCTGTTGGCCCCATTTTCAAATGAACTTATAACGTCTTTAATTATTTCTTATCTTTATTTTATAATTTTTTAATTTAATTTTTCATTCAATATTCGTAATGTGGTTGGTTGGAAACATATTATGAAAATTCAAATAAAAAAATTAGAAGTTAAATTCTAAATTATAAAAAATTATTTATGGGATGCAAAAATATGTGTGAAAAAATTATCTTTTGACTTAAATAATAGTTAATTTATTAATAATTTAATAAATAAAATATATTTTTTTTAAATCAAATCCGTGTGCTCACCTTCTCTAACCTATAATTGAAATTAGATTTTATTACGAAATGGCTTTTTTCTTAATTACATATGCTTTAACCCTACAATTTCATATAAGATAGAAAATGACATATATGAGTGAATTCTACCATTCTGTTATGTTCTTTTTTCACTATTTCCATCATAATCCTGCTAGTCGTACATTGATAAATTATAAAATGCTATTAATTTTAATATAAAATATATTTACCCATTTTTTCTATATTTTAATGCGCGATGGATTTATACGGATGACGATGAAAGCTACTATTGTGTATGTAATCAAAGCTCATTTTATGGAAAATAGCCCCGTCAAAATATTGATAAATTATGTGGAGAAAATTGTCCTAATTCCAATAATTAAAAAACATATTTTATAATAATGAATTAAATTTTAAAAATAGACTAGAAATTTAATTTTTAATTCTTTTTTTAAAATTTTTGATAAATTATGACTAAAAGATTTTCAATTACAAACCATAGAATATAATATGAGCTAGTAATATAAATTCATTTGATAATGTAGCGAAAAGAATAATTTAAAATAATTTTTAATAAATATTTTTGCATCTCATAAATTTTTTATAAAAGCTGGCATTTAAATTTTCTAATTTTATAAAATTCTCGCAAAACGCTTCAACGGCACTACATATGACAAAATTAAAACAAAAAATAAAATTTAAAAATTTAAAAAATAATGATGAAATATAAATTTATTTAAAAATTTGGCGATAATTTTCAAATATTTTATAAGTCTCATAATCATAATTATTTTATATAATTAGAAATTTAAATTCTACTTTTTATTGAATTTTTACAAAATACTAAATTTTGACGAAATTTGAATAAAAAATTAATTTAAAAAGTTTAAAAAATAATAAAAAATTAAAGAAATATAAATTTTTGTGAAAATACGGCGACAGAATTATTTTTGATAATTTTTTAAATATTTTTTGCATCTCATAAATTATTTTCTATAATTTGGTATTTAAGTTCTAATTTTTTTAATTTTCACAAAATGTTCAAGAGTGCCAGGCATTATGACAAAATTTAAATAAAAAATTAAATTTAAATTGATAAAAAAAATATAAAAATTAAATAATTAAAGAATCAAAACATTTTATTAAATGATTTTCAAAAATTAAAATTTTATTTAGTTTGCACATTAGTTAAAATTTCTAAAAAATCTTAATATGAAAGTAATTAAAATTAATTATAAAAATCACTGACATTTTAAAGTTAATTGATGGATTGTTAAACTCTTTTTGCATTGCACTTTCTCTTCTTTGCCTTATTTTTGGCATTAGAACGATTGTTGGTTTATTCGCCAAGAATATTCACGAATAAAATTGAGGCCAAATTGGCTGGCTTAATGATTGGTCTTTGTTTATCTGATCGGCCCCATTTTTCATTGCTTATTTGACATCGTATAGTAGAATTATTTTTCGCTCAAATGCATAATATTTTTCAATAAAAATAAAAAATAAGTAAAAATAAAAATTTTTATCAAATTTTACTTTTTTAAATAATTTATTTTATCACGCACAAAATTTCCTCAAATATTTATTTATTTTCAAACCAATTTTCTCATTTTAATATCAAAATATTAATATTATTCTTCTATGAGATGTAAATTTCACTTTAATAAAAAAATTTAAAAAAAGTAATATGAAATATGAAAACCATAAAAAATTATTAGTACCGAAATTTAAAAACATTTCAAATTTGAAAAATAAAAATGCGAAGAAGTTCGCGATTAAAGAAATTTTTAGAAAATTAAAAATTTAAATTTTGCCAAACTAAATATAAATTAAATTATAATTTTATTATTTCATCACCCATAACCATAATTACAATTTAGAAGTTCAAATTAAATTCTAAAAATATTAGCATGCATAAAATTAGTGCGGAAATAATTCAATATGATTAGGATGAGGAGGTCTAATGCTAATACTGATAAAGTTGTAGAACCAATTTATACTAAACATTTTATTTGGCATTGATCTAATTTTAAGCTTATATAAAAAGGTTTGGCGAGAAAATCATTGTAAATTAAATAATTTTATTTTAATTTTTAAAAATTTTAATATTTTGTGGTATTGTTTGTTTGTTGTTTATCTTGCAGATAGATCTATCATAAGATTTTAATTTTATTTAATTTTAATTAGATAAAATTTATGGGTTATAAAATTTTATTTAAATATTTAAAAAAAAAATTCTTTATATTAATGAGATATTAATGAGATTTCATCCTAATGAAATTAAACATTCATTTCAACAAATTAAATTTCTACTGGAAAAATTTTACAAAGAATGAAAAACATATATTTTTTATAGTATAACATTAAAATCTTTGCACTTGATGGATGTTGTCCTTTTAAATAATATTAAAAAAACGCATTTTTGAATAATTTTTATTTCACATTTCAAAAATTTATTGGACGTAATATTATAATTTAGAATTCCAAATTAAGTTTTAAATAAATGTAAAATATTTTTAAAATTAATTCACAAAAATCCAATCGATTAGGTCGAAAAGATATTTTGATGCAAATTTTTTCAAATTTTAAAGGGACTATGATGATACGAGAGCAAAAAAATGGCAATTTGTTCAGAATATTAACGAGTCAAGTTCAATGCCAATTTTGGCTGTAACTTTTATCATTTATTTCTTTATTTTGGGCATTCTCATCTCTAAGGTTCCATCGTCCAGAATGGCACAAATTACAATGAATGATGGCAATAGGGCGCAAACGGCACATGACACATTCAGGCATCTTCGAATGGACAAAGAAATTCGCTTCAAAAATGATCAATTGCAAATTGTGGAAAGCAGCAAAGATGGCAGTAACACATCATCCAATCAACAACAACACGATATTAATAATAAATATGCATAGGCGAAAACTGCCACATTTTCATTTCGAAGCTATTAAAGCACATATAATTTGTACAATTTTAAAAGTGGGAGGAGAAGCTGTATTTTTATATATATATATTTGCATAAATATAACATAAATACATAAAAATGTCATAAAAAACTAGAAATATAAAAAATAGGCAAAGCTCAAATACTCTTTTAATACTCCATTTTCTAATAATCCTCCTTATGCACCCTCCTAAATTAAAAGTGTATTTAAAATATTTATTAATCAAAAAATAGATATGTATGGAAATTTGTCATGGGTTCAAAATAAATGAATTCGAAGTAAAAAAGATGAAAATAAAACAAAAACAAAACTTTTTAATTTTATGGTTTTTAAAATTTTCATTTTTTAAATAAATTCAAATACACCTTAAATATTCTATTTGAAGCTCCCTCTCTATTAGAAGCCCCGTCTATATTTGAAGCCCCCCATAGATGGTCTCTGAAATTTATAAGCCCCCGGGCTTCTATACGAATTAAATTTATAATAAAGAATATAGATTTAATTTTTTAGTTCTTATAATAATTTTGTTTTTAATTTTTACTTTGACTAATTTACATTTAAAATAGAATAGTTCCAAAAATAAAAAAAAATAATTTCTAACTCATAAAATTTTATTTTTATATATTTTAGAAAAATCAACAATTTTCATTGATATTTTAGAAAAAAAGACAATACGAGAGCTCAATATAGATTAAATTTAATAAAATTAACTTTAAAATATATTTCTCATCTTCTTGGGGCGAAGCTAAGAATATATTTTGAATTGCCACAAAATAAAATATTAATTATGAATTATAATTTGCAATTCTAAATTTTGGTTAGGAATTTAAGTAAAAACGAATTAGAAAAATTAAAAAAATTGAGAATTAAAACAAATAAAAGTAATTTTCTTCTTTTTCTGGGTAAAAATAAAACTCATAAATTTTTTCTTCATTTTTATTTTAAAAAATTATCGAAAAATATACAAATAAAACTTGATTCCATGAACATCAAACGAATATATTTAAATATTAAATTAAAATAAATTATTAATTATTTGATTCAATTTATATATTTCTTAACATAACAATAAATAAATTGAAAAAAATTCGTTAAAAAATTAAATATGATTTATACGTATACTAAATAAAAGTTCATTAAATGATGGATTAGATCATTTTGAAATGGGCTATTATTAAATTTGAATCAATTTGAAAATTCAATATTTATTATTGATTTTAGTAATTTTTTCTAGAATATATAATTGTTAAATTCCGAGGATGCATGAAGTTATAAAAAGTGTTGGAATTCCCAAATTATTGCCAATGTTTCCCATTTTTGTTTTTTAACAATCCCATTTTCGTTCTCAATTTCTTGGTTCTTGAATTAAATGGTGTAAGAAAAATTATTATGATTTGATTATATTGTTAATTTTATAATTGAATTGATTACTAAAAATTATGTTAATTTTATGGCTGAATTGATTATTCAAAATTATTTTATTTTTATGTTATTTCATCTTTGGAATGCAATACATGCATCTCCCACCCTGGCAACTCCCACACTGGGGCAACTCCCACCCTTGACAACTCCCACCCTGGCAACTCCCACACTGGCAATTCCCATACTGGCGGGATATAGCCGGATATAGGGGATTAAGATGGATATAGGGGATTAAGCAGGATTAAGACCTGAAATAGATGGACGCGGGTCCTGGTTTAGGCTATTTTGCTTCCGGCTTCGCGAGAATCCTATGCTCCGAACCCCTAACCCTAATCCCTAGCCCCTAACTAGGCTTATCCGGCTTAATCCCCCTCCGCCTTAATCCCAAATATTAGTAAAAATAATTTTTTTTGATTAATTTTTGCATCTCATAAATTATTTTATAGAATTTGGAATTTAAGTTTAAATTTGTAATTGACTTTTTACAAAATGTCACCAGAAACCCATCCCAAAATTTGAAAAAAATTATAAAAAAATAGAATAAATTTATTTGATAATGTGGCAAACAAAATTAAAATAAAATTTAAAAATATTTTTAAATGATTGAAAAAAGTATTAAAATTAGACATTTAATTAGGGCATCTCATAAATTATCCTCTTATTTTTGCAATAAAGTTAATTAATTTTAATTTTAATGCGTTTTAAAAACAAATAATTGTAATATAAATCAAATTAACATATATTGTTTCCTCACTTTTCCCCACATATAAAAAGCCGAAAATTCACATATAAAAACCGAAAATTTATATCAATATTATTTGTAACTCATAATAGATTCCTAATATTTTCTTAATAAATAAATCTTTATTTTATGATAAATAAAAAACATCGTCATGTGGAGTGCTCATTT